>JAOTQZ010001283.1:1046281-1073006 GCA_026546895.1 Pogonocichla stellata
TTCCTAGTAAAGAACTGTTATTCCTAATTCCCCTATCTTTGCCTGAGAGCCCCTTAATTTCAAAATTATAATAATAACTTGGAGGGAGGGGGTTTACATTCCCCATTTCAAGGAGAAGCTCCTGCCTTTATTGGCAGACACCTGTCCTTCAAACCAGGACACTCCTGCATCCACGGCCTCGGTTTACCCCTGGCTGAAGCCCTTCATCCCTCCCACACAATCCAAAAACGTGCTTTCTGATCCACCTGCTGCTCCAGGAAAATCATTCCCCATCCCAGCATCCAGCAGAATTCCCACAGAGAGCCTGAGTACTGCTGCATATGGAATCCAGCTGTTTGTCAGCCCCTTGGCACATCTCCATCCCTCCCTCCTCCAAGGGCTGTTAATTCCAAGCAGACATCGTTTGGATTAAATTTTGTTTCCTTGCTCCAAGTTTGGCTGCTTGGATGTTCTCTCTTTTCCAGGGGCTGCTTGGATGTTCCCTCTTTTCCAGGAGCAGATGAAGGCACTTCAGCAGAGCTGATATTACTTGTTAATCCTTGTGTGGAGCGAAGAGAAATGGAAAATGTTTTCCAAAGGTTTTGTTCTTCGAGAGAGAACTGCAGGGATTTGGAGCTGCTGCTTGCTCAGCCGGCCACAAACTGAAATCCCTGATTCTCAGAGGGAAAATTATCCATGCTGGATGTCCAGCCTGCCCTTGGACACTTGCAGGGATCCAAGAGCAGCCACAGCTTCCCTGGGAAATCCATACCAGCCCCTTTCCACCTTCATTTTAAAATTATCTTCCCTTTATCCTGTCTGAATTTTCCCTTATTTAGTTTAAAATCCTTCTCCCAGTCCTGGCCTTAATGGATCACAGCAGGGATCACTCCAGACCCACTTCCATGAACCAACCACGGGGAAAAAAATTTCTTGGATGACTCAGTTCAGTAAATCTGAGCCTTTCCTTCTCCTCCTGTTAAGACTGAGCCATTCCCACATTGTTTTCCTGAACTTTCCCTGGATAAAAGGCTGCACAGCATCTCCCTGAGCGTGGCCCTAAATCCCAGCTGGAGAATGCAGGAGAAATTGAGGAATAAACAGAAAAGTGGGAAAAGCTGAACTGGCCCAATGTCTTGTCCCTCCAGCCTTATTTCCCCATTTTGGAGGAAGTCCCCTGGTACCCTCCAGGTCTGGTGGCACCTCAGGGATCCCAGAGGGAGAGGCTGGAACAGGGCAGGAGCAGATGCTGCTCCTGCTGTAAATGTAAAATACAATCCCAGGGAAACTGGGGGGATCCATCATGGAATGTCATTCCCACTGCTCTGGCTGCTCCATCAAACCCTCCTTGGGATTCTCTGCTCCTGCAGCTCTTCCCATCTGGTTGAGTCATTCCAAAACAAAATGGCTCTGGGATCCTCAACTTCACAAGGCCCAGTTTAGTGGTGAATTTTATTTCAGTGAGACTGGGGCCCTTCTACATCCAGGCTGGACAGGGCTTGGAGCAACCTGGGATAGTGGATTTTGTATCCCTGTTTCAGAGGATGCAAGCCTGGGCGTTTTGGAAACCAGGCACATGCTGATCCCTCCATCCCAAACTTTTTAATTCCAGGTATTTCCAGCCAACTGTCTCCCACATTCCAAATCTCCACATGGGGAAGCTGATACCAAGAGAAAATGAAGAATTTTTGCAGAGGAAGCTGCCCCTCAGACCCTCTCCTAGCTCAGGGTGTCAGGGATCCTGCTGGATTCTGGATCTAAAGGATAAAGACACCCTGAAATGGGTGGCACTGGATCATCCCTTCCAACCCAAACCATTCTGGGATTCTCTGATTTAAGGAGCTAAATCAGGAATAAGGATAATTCAGCAGTGGAATTACGTCTCCAGAGCTCCTGGAAGAACAGATTGGGAGCTGACCAGGATTGTTCCCAATCCTGAAAATCCCAAGCCTAAGGAGGTTTTGAAGCCCACCCAGTGTGAGATTTTTCCTGAAGGATTTCCAGAGAAACTCGCTCCCATCTTTCTGTATCCTTAAAGAACTGGAGGATCCCAAGTAATTCCTGCCTCACAAACCCAGAGGAATAATTAACCCACATCCATCCCAGCGTTCCCAACGGGATTTTCGAGGTTCTGAGTCCAGGAGACAGGAAAAGACACGGGAGAAAGATTCCATGAGAATCAATAAAGGTTTCTTTTTTATTGGAATTCCCTTTTACATACACCTGTGGTTTGCCTTTTCCCGCTCGTTGCTTTGGTCCATGCAGAAAGCAGAAGTGGAGGAATGTAAACCAGATTCCTGCCTGGAGACACACACATGGCAATGCCCCTGGGATCACACCTTCATCCTGCAGGTTTTTGGGGTCTGTCCCTCTTCTGGAGGGGGAACAAAATCTTGAAACCCTCTTCAGTGTAGCAGAGGGAACAACACCCCCCTGCTCCTCTTCCTCCTGCTCCGAGTGGAAAAAGGAGCTGATATCCTGGAAAAAAACCTTTTTCCAAAGCCCAGACCCCAAGATTTGTGGTGGCCACCAGGGCTGGGTCACCCTGGAGCTGTTGAGATGAAGCAAAGGGGTTTAGCAGAAGATTTGTCTCCTGATGGATCCCAATGGGAAGAGATTGGCAAAGGATTTGGAATTTGGGGTGGGTTTGGTGCTCGGCTGTGCCTGCCCTTCCTCCTCTCCCACCACCATCACTCCTGTCCCAGCAGCTCCACCTCAGCCAACCTGGCCTCCCAAATATCCCACCTTTGACAACAAATGGCTTCTTGTCCAAGGCCATGCTGGACAGGGCATGGGGAACCTGGGACAGTGGAACCAGAACTGGGTGGTTTTTAACTCCTTTCCAGCCTAAACCATCCTGGGATTCTCTGATTCCTCCTCTCCTGCAGCTCTCAAGGAAGAAGGATTTGTTTAGACAGAGAATGAGGTCGAAGACTTGCCTGGCAAGAAGAGCTCAGGTCTATGTTTAGGCTGGCTCATGTCTCATAAAGCTCTGCTTTAAATCCATGCTGCTTCTCATGGTTTTGTCTCTTCTTCAGGCACCTGAGCCTGCCTGCTTGGGCCACCCTTCAGTTAAGCTGGGTTTAAGCTTCCTTTCCAGTGGATTTTGTATTTCAGAGGATGCAAGCCTGGGCGTTTTGGAAACCAGGCACACGCTGATCCCTCCATCCCAAACTTTTTAATTCCAGGTATTTCCAGCCAAGTGTCTCCCACATATCAAATCTCCACATGGGGAAGCTGATACCAAGAGAAAATGAAGAATTTGGGGAGAGGAAGCTGCCCCTCAGACCCTCTCCTAGCTCAGGGTGTCAGGGATCCTGCTGGATTCTGGATCTAAAGGATAAAGGCACCCTGAAATCCCAGTGCCAGTTAAGGTTTTGGGAACAGAGAATTTATTTGAATCATTCCCCTTTTCCCCTTCAGAACTGATGGGTGAAGCCCACTCCATGGAAACCAACAGACACAGATTCCCCTGGGATCAGGATCTCATCCCAAATTGTGCCAGCACCTCTGGTTTTGCACACCCCATCATTAGCCCAGAATCATTAACCCTCAGGCTGAGGAAATAATTAAATTCCACTGAATTCCTTAGTTAATGTGCCAGGAAAACCATTGATCCTGTTGAAGGGAGAAGTTACTCTGTGGGACCCAGGAAAAATGGGTTGGAATTCTGTGTTCTCCAGCTCAGTTTGTTCTAATTTACCTGGTTTTTTTTTCCCCAGTGAAAAAAATAAAGAAAAGTGGCAGTGAGGATGAAAAAGGAAGAGGAAGTTGTACTGATTTTTGTCACACCCCACCTTCCCCTTTTGCTCTCATAATATTCCTCCAATTAGGCAGTAATTAGGCAGTAATTAGTCAGATCTGTGCAGGCCAGGCTGCCTGCCTGGAGAGAAGTCAGATTTATTTGAGTTCCTCATTAACTACTCCTGATTAACTGGGTGAGTTTTCCAGAACTTTTCCATTCATTCCTGGCCCCTGCCAATCCCTCAGCTGATTTCCAGCCCTGGAAAACGCCACAAAATGCAGATTTTGTGATGTGCCACGGGTGCAAAGGCAGCTCTCAAGGGACAAGTGTTCCCAAAGGAGAATTACCAGAGAATCTGGGAATTGCTGGGATTGGAAAAGCCCAGTTGGAGCAGCGACTCCAGCCAGAAATCAGCCACCCACAGCTGGATGCAGAAACCACAGGAGCAGATGAGAAGGTGAAGCTCAAATTAAACAAGAATATTTAACGTTGTACCAACTCTAATCCCAAACCCCTGGACAGGCTGGAAAATTCCTGGGAACTCTGGAACACTGAGCCCAGATCCTTGAGGAAAACAGGAGTTCACTTGAAGGGTGGAATGTGGGGCTGGAAACCCTTCCCTGCTCCATGGGAAAGATTTCAGAAGAACCTGAATTAATGGTTTTTTTTAATGCTCCCTCAGGATTTTTCCTCCTCTTAACTCCCAAATCCTGGCAAAATGTTGATATTATTGGGAACTTTGTGTGCTCTGGGGCTACTGGAAACCTGGGAAACAGTGGGAAAACTTGGAGGATCTGAGTTCACAGGAAAGGAAAGGAGAAAGGAACAGATAAATGGCATTTTTTTATGTCCAGCTCATCATTGGGTGTCCTTGGATTCAATCCCAGCACCGAGCCTGGTCTGCAACCCTCAGCAGAGCATTTCTGGAGCTGCAGTTGGAAGCTGGGTTTGAAATCCATTCTGCAAACTGGGCATGAGTCCTGATGCGTGCTTCAGCTCCAGAGCTTTTTTGCCTTTTCACTGCTCTGAGTTACCCCAATTCCCTTCAGCCAAGCAGCTCCTGCCTCATGCCAAGGAACATCAAATCCACATCCGAGCTGCTTCCAGCTCTCCTGCCCTGGAGCCCAGCTCAGAACATCTCTGCCCACTCATGGGAGAGGTTTTATCCAGCACACAGAACTGGGGGAAGCCAGAGTTCCAGACACTGTCCAGAGCCCAGCAGAGCACTCAGCAGGACTCCAGAAAATTAACAAAAATAGCTGAAGATTTCTATTTTATTGTTTGAAATCCTCCTGGAGTGGGGCACAAACACAATGAGTGCTCTCCCTGCTCTCTGTGCCCTTTTCCCATAAATCCAGCAAGATTTAGGATTATCTGGGAGTCATCTCCCACCTCAGGATACCTGAACTGTGCCCCAGGTGTGATGAGGAAATCACATTCCTATCCCAAAGCTCTGGGCTGGTTTGGGAACTGCCAGTTGAGATTGGCTTTGAACCATAAGCCCCTCCCTCCAGCCAAATTTGCACCCAGTCAAAAGGGGGAATGAAATGCTGAATTAAGTTATTTAAATAAGTTTTTGGGGTTGTTTTGGAGGGACAGTTTAGAAAAAAAGAACTGAAGTGTGGGAAAAGCCTCCCAGAAGAAAATCCCAGCCCCAAACCATCCCAAACCTCCTACAGAGCAAAGAGCAGCCAGTGACGATTCCTGTCAGCACTGAGGGAAGAAAAACCAGGATCAGGAGATTTATCAAAGTCCATTAAAAGCCTTGACAGCAAATTAGTTTGGAGTTAATCACTAACTGAAGCACACCCAAAGGATTTTGTGTCTCAGCAATGTTTGTTTGATGTCTCTGAGATTTAAATGGCCAAGCAGGACCTGGAATCACCAAGGAGGACCTGGAATCACCAAGGAGGACGTGTGAAAGAACCCAACCTATAAATGAGGTTTCTTAACTTTTTGAAACATCAGAACCTGAAATTAAAAACCCTTTCAGCCACTGAGTTTGTCAAGACAACCAAGAGGAATAAAAACTTTGGAGATCTTCCCTCTCTCTGTGGATTTTCACGGTTTAAAAAGTGGAAAATCCTTCCCAGCGCTGTGGATGTTCCCTGACCTCCAGCTGATTGCCCACAAACAGAGAATCAAAGCCAATCCCTGGCTGAAAAATTCGATTTTGGGAGATCTTTGTGAACTCTTTTGGCCCCAGAACAAGACAAGGAGCAGAGCTGAGGAATGATGAGGGGTAGGACAAGACATGATCTCATCTGAACCCGGACCAAGGAGAATGGAGGAGGCAGAAAAACAATTGCCTGCACTTACCCAGGAGAAGCAGGAATGGCAAAACTGCTGCCAAAAGGCATCCCAAAGAAATAAAAGGAGGATTAAACAGCTGTTAAATCCCAGAAAAGAGCAGGATCGTAGAGCAAGGAACCAGGGGAACTCTGCTGCTGTGGATGGGAATAGAAGAGGAGCAGCAAAGGAACCTGCCAGGGGTGAGAGTCCCTGTCCAAGCCCAACGTGTGGCTCTGGAGAAGAGGACACGGATCCAGAGGATTCCAGGGAGATTCCAGTCAGCTGGGACACTGCAAGGCACAGCTTGGCTTGGAGAAGTGAGAGGCTCCATGGAGCTCCAGTGTTGCCAGATGTTTTCTGGGATGAGAAGAAAACAGGCACAGATCTGACACGAAGGAGGAGGGAAAACAAGGAAAAAAACAGGAACAGCTCTTTTGGATCTTTGCCTCCTCCTTAAAGTGAACTTGGGAAAGTTTCTTCCCTGTTTTTCCAAGGTGGAAAGGGTTTGGAGCAACCTGGGATAGTGGAAGGTGTTCCTGCCCGTGGAACGAGATGAGCTTTAAGGTCCTTTCCAAGCCAGCCCATTCTGGGATGATTCCATGATCACAATTCCAACAATTCCATGACAACAATTCCATGACAACAATTCCATGCTTTGTTTGCTACACCCCAGCTCCAACCTGCCGATCCCACGCTGGATCTGCAGCAGGATGGGCACAAGCCCTGCCATTCCTGCAGGATTTGTGGAGGAATCCTGAACAGTCCCCTCCAAGGTCTGTGTTTCCCGTGGCCTTTGGGGCTGTGTTTCCACAGGAAAATCCCACGGGAGAGGAGCTGTCATTCCAGGTGGACTCAGACCTTTGGGTGGGGACAAACTCCTTGGGAAATGTCCTCAGTCCTGCTCTGAATCCAAAGGCTCTGGATCATTCTGTTTGTCCTTCCAGGGCAAATCCCAACCCAAAACTGGGAATTCTCCTTTCACCCCAGACATCCCAGCTCTGATTCTTCCTCACTAAAATCCAGGAGGGATGACCCTGATACCACATCCTGATCCATACCCTCGATCAAGAGTTTGGGATCAGCCCAGGGATGATGGGAACACTGTGGCAAACACATCCTGCTGGGCCTTAGCAGCAGTTTTCCCTCTGTGCTGGAGTCAGCATTATCCCAATTTTTGCATGGAATGTTGCCCATGCACAGAAACATCCAGGAAAGAAAAATCTATTTATGATTTGCAATTCAAAGGACTAAAAAAAAAAAAATCCCTCTCCACAACCCGAATGCCTGAAATTTAATATCTACATTTAACAACAGGTTTGATTTATTTCAATCCTAAATAATCCAGTGTTGAATTCATTTCAGTGAGAGCTGAGTTTTAGGAGGGGGGTTATGTTTGTTTATAAATAAATTTATGGCTTTTGCTGATTCCTTGAATTTCTGAGGGACTGTCAAATGTTCTGAGTCTTGAGTAATAAACACAAGCAAAGAGTGAGTCACTGGCTGGGGTTATTTGGGTATTTTTGCTTTGTTCCAGCAGTGAAATGATAACTCAGAAATGCCTTTGAGCCAGAAAATCAGGAGGGGTAAAAGAAGAGAGCAGGAAAATGGACTAATTATTGAAAAGTTGATATTTTGATTACTCTTCTTTGGTGGCAAATGGTTATGATGAGGTTTGACTTCTTTTGATGAGGTGAAACAAGAAAAGAACATCACAAATAAATATTGGCCTCAGGGATTCTGGGATTCTGTGCCCTGCCATAGATGGAGAGGAGCTCCAGCTCCTGCCAGAACCTCACAGGCACCACATCCCCCACCAGGTTGGAACCCAAACCTCAGCCGTGCCAAAGGGAGGAGATTTTTCCCTGGATTCCACTGGGATTTGGCCTGAGAGGGTGATAAAGATGTGGGACACAAAGTCAGGATCCCACCTGCTCCTCCTGACTTCCTTCAGAGTCTGGGGAAATTAATCCTTAATTAGCCCTCAGAAGAGCAGCTGGTTGCTGCTGGTGGAGTCTTCCTCCTCATTAGGGTTTGGATTAATTGTTCAGAGAGACATCCCTGGCAGTGCCCAAGGCTGGACTGGACAGGGCTTGGAGCACCCTGGGACAGTGGGAGGTGTCCCTGCTCATGGCAGGGCTTGGAGTGAGGTCACCTTTAAACTCCCTCCAACCCAACCCATTCCAGAATCCCACGACCCTGTGAAATGGGGCATTCAGAGCGCAGAGTGAGGAACAATTCCCAGTTTGAAGCAGCTTTCCAGGAGCACCCACAAGAAGGGAGGGCTGAGTTGTCCACCCTGGGCACTGATTTTAGCCACAAGCACCCCCGGGGATGTGCAAATTCCGTGCCCTTGGTGGTTCCCTCTCCACCACCCCTCTGGGAGAACGGGAATGCTGCACATTCCATAACCACATCCAACCCTACAACTGTTCCTGCCTTGCTCCCAGGACTCAGGGAAAGGAGAGGACAGTCCCTGCCTGCACCCACGAGCTGCTAACCCTCCCCACCCCAGAGGAGCATTTTGCCAAGGAGTGACAATTCCCAAGGGAAGAAGAACCTGGGACTGGTTGAACCCAACATGACCAACGGATTAGGGGCCTTTCCCAGCCCTGTGTGTGTCACCAGGCAGATCCACAGGCAGAGAACAAACCAAACCCAAGCCACGGACCCCCAGGGTGGCTTGTCCCCTCCCAGGACGATGGCACCACACCCTCCCTGCTCCCTCTCGCTTTCCTGGGGGACACTCCCGTCCTCCTTGGCTGCCCACGCTCTCCAAGGGATCCAAGGACCACGCTGGGCTTTGCAGCCCTCCCTGGGAGCTCCCAGCATCTCTGGTGCCCAGCAGGTCTGGAGAGCTCTGTTATCTGTTATTCATGGATGGGATCACCCACCGGCCACGTTGGTGGCTCACTTTTTTCTTTTTTTTTTTCCTTTTTTTTTTTTTCCTCTCCCAAATAACTTAACCTCTCATTCCACAGAACAAAGAAACTGCATGGGAACCCTTGGAATCCGCCGCGTGGCCTGATGGTCTTTTCCCACTAAACGCTCTCCAGGAACCCTTTCCATCCTTTGGCCGATTTTTTTTTTTTGTTGTTGTTGTTTTTTTTCCTCTCTCCTTTTCCCCCCCCTCCTCAAGTCTTTACATCACTGTCTCTCTCTCCTCTTCCACCAGGACCGTGGGTCTGTCTCCGTCGTAGAGCCCGGAGCCGTTCAGGTATTCCTCGTCCTTGTTGTACTGCTCGGGGCCGGAGGAGGGCACGGAATTCTCCGAGATGGAGCCGTTCTTGACGTAGCCTGGCAGATTGCGGTGCCCGTTGAGGGTCCCTGGGATCAGTCTGGTGTTGAGGTGCAGGGCAAGCGCCCCCCTCGTGGCTACATTTGTGATGCTGGTGTGGGAAACCATCGGTCCGTAACTGTAGGTCGTGCTCCCACTCCGCGCTTTCCTCTTGAAGTCAAGGGCTAAAGTCCACCTGCTCCATGACTTCTTTATTTCTGCTTGGACCTGAGGGGTGGGGGGGGGAAAAAAAAAAAAAATATCCCCGTGAGCGGGAGAAGGAGAACGCCGGAAAAATGTGGAATCCACAGAACGGGCGAGAAAATCTGCGGGGGCTTGGGATTTCCTGGTCTTTATGGGCCCCTTTCAACTCGTGATTCCATGAAATTGGAAAGAACAATAAACTCACATTAAACCTTTCCAAATGAGACATTGGGCACTGGGAAGCTTGAATGGCTGAAAACATCTGGGTGGAAAAGTGGGGCGGCTCTGCCCAAGGGTTAAGGGATGGAGTGCAGCACATCCAGGAGGGAATTGTCTCAACAGCTCATGAAAATCAAGTGTGAGTGGGAAAACCACCCTGAGACATTTCCCTAGAACAAATTTCCCATAGAATTTCCCTAGAATTTTCCTAAAAATTTCCTAGAAATGGGAATTTTAGACTGCAGTAGGTGGCTAAAGTTAGGAAGAGATCAAGTCCCCTTAGATTTTACCCTCACTTTATCTGCAGAACGTACACAGTGATTTTATAGTCTTATTTCCCCTTAAAATCCATAAATTTAGGTCATAAATTCCCCTTAAAATCCATAAATTTAAGTCATAAATTCCCCTTAAAATCCATAAATTTTTTCATTTTAAGCCAGTCTGTGGAAGTTCTTCCCTGGGGTGCAGCCACTGACCATCCATTTTCTTAATTAACAGCAATAGAGGGAATTAATGGAAATGAGGAAATTAAAGTATATTATTCTGGAAATAGATAAAAAAGTCGAAAGAGCCTGGAGAAATCTAGTTTTTTTTTTTTGTTGTTGTTAATCAGTGACTCTATCAATCCATTTTTCTTCTTAGTTTGAAATGAAGCAGCACTAATCAGCACTTGTGCTAGGAAATTTAAAATTCCAAAATTTTTTCTCTCTTAGCTGCTTCCAGTAGATCATTTACTGGTGGCATATTGGCCTGGGGGTTTTCCACCAGAACAAAAATGAGAATTTGAATTTTTTATGTGGACTGAGGGACCTTGGACTGAAAAATAAGGTTTGTTGTAAAAAAAATGAGGATGTGCTGATACACCTGGGTGTGGAATTAACCCAAAAAAGGAGGGAATTAAGATGTTCACAACTCACCTCTCCATTGCAAAAACAGTATATGATGGCAACAAAAAATCCCTGGAAGGAGGAAGAAATAACAAATTAATGGGAATTTAGGGAAAATTTGGGTCTATTTTCTGCCCAGCACCCCCAGGCGTCTCTGAGATTGGGGACATTCAAAACCTGCTGTGGGAAATGCATGTGAGAAATGTGGGATTGCTCAGTGGGGCAGGAGAGGGAAACAGAGAAAATTCCCTGTGGATGGAACCCATGGTGGACAAGGAGCTGTCCCTGAGCCAGCAGAGTGTCCTGGGGGACAGGAGGCCAATGGGATCCTGGGATGCACTGGGAAAAATTTTTTGCTGGACACACTGCCCCTCTTCTTGTTGCATTTTGCAAGGAAAAAACAGATTTGAGGCTAAAATATTTTCAAATCCCCTGGCGGATGAATTCTTGTGTAACCCAGCCCTGCTTCCAAATCCAGCCTTGCACCCACGTTTCCCCTCCCCACCGAAATCCCCACGGTTTTCCCGGAGTTCCAGTACCTGGAAAGAGTTGAACAGCATTTCATAGTGCATTTGAACTTGCCAAAGAATCCCTGACACGTCTGTGTATGGCATAGCCATGAAAACAATATAGTGAACGCCAAACAGAGGCATAAGGACGAGGGTAGATTTCAGCAGCTTCCTGCAGGGGGAAAAAAAAGGGATACAGCAGGAATTAGTGCGTGGATAAACCTCCATCCCAGCCAGGTTTGGCACCAGGCACGAGCTGCTCGTGGTTTTCTGCTTGTCCCCTTGGATATGGGATGTTTGCACAGGTGGAATTCCGGCCTGGAATTTCGAGCTCCAGCGTGAAGTCCTTGAGTGATGCTGGGGGTGACCACACTGAGGTGCCTTTTCCAGCCTCAGACCAGCTCCAGGTTTGGGGCAGGATCACGGCTGGAAGGGGAAAGGAATTTGTGCTGCAATTCCAGCCCTGAGGCTCCTAGAGCCACCAAATCCCCTCATCCCTGAAGGATGGTTCTCCACCTCCACGTGGTTCTACGAGACCTGCGGCGCTGACGCTGCTGGAGCAGGAGGTTGGAGAATCATTTTCCAGAGGTCTTTTCCAACCTCAACCACTCTGTTGAGGCAAGGCAGGAAAATCCACCCCGGCTCCTGTGCAATCAGCAGGTTTGGAGGAGAGGGAAGCGAATTAGGAGTGGAATTACTGCAGGTGTCCAGGGGAAGAGGACAGAGCGGAGGTGAACGCTCCTAGGAGGTGCTTTGGGCTTCAGCATCCCTTGGAAAAGCTCCTTTTTTCAGGAAGCAGCTCCACCTCAGCACGGGATCAGTGCTGGGCACTCCACAACACGGAGTGTTTGGCCGGGCTGGCTCCAGAGGGAATCAGCTTTGCCTGGAAGTGACATTAATTGAGGGATTCAACCCCGTGCCAAGAGTTCCAGCGAGTCCCCGAGCGCAGCAGGGATGGGGAAGGGAGGGAACCACCCCCAGAAAACCCCGGCACCGCCCCTGTCCAGCGCCTGCAAACCACCAAGGGAATTTAACACTTGAAAAGGAGCAGGCCCCATCCAAACCGTAATTAACGGCAAAGCTTCAGCCAGGGAGAAGTAAATAAATGGATAAATCAGAGCCCTGACAGGGCAGCGAGGAAAACTGGGAGGTGTTTGCCTGCCAGATCTCCCTCCTGCCTCAAATGTGTGTTTGGAGAGGGAGGTGGGAGCAGTGAGCTCACGGTTTACATCCCAAATCGTTCCACTCTTTCCCCCTTCCCAAGTGTCCTGTTGGGCAGTCCAGGAGATCCCAAGGAGCCTTGGGAGCTCTCAAGCAGCCGTGGTGTCCCAGCAATCTGATTTTTCCATCCAATTTTTGACCGTGCCACAAATAACCTGGATTATCAAGGGAGACGAGCTGGCAGAACAAAGGAAAACCAAATAAAAAACGAAACAAAATTGGAATTTTTTTTATCGGTTCAGCCGAAGCACTGAAACACCCGTTCAAGGGCAGGTTTAACAAATAGGCCAAGCTTAACAAAGCACAGGAGGGAAATAAAAAGAAGCAAATAAACTGATACAAGTTTTACGGCCCTCAGCAGCACAAACAATGTTTTATTTTTGCACTTTCGGTTCAAAAACTGGCTGAAGACCTGGAATTCCTCCCTAACCTCCAGCAAGGTTGGGTTTGAAAGGTTTAGGAGAGTTTTAAATTGCTCTGGTTCATTCTGCATTACCACACTTGGAAGACAACAAATTTTCCAAGTTTTTGGTGGCACCAGTGTCACCCTGGCCAAGGACTTTGTCCCCTCCCAGAGAGGGGACAGGGCAGGTGACACTCACCTGTACTGTTGTCTCGAGTCGCACCTCCCTGCATTCGTCTCTCGGAGCTTGGTGGCGAGGACTCTGATAATATTGATAAAGAGAATAAAATTTACCTGCAAGGGAAAGAAAACAAACAACAAAGAAATGAGAACTGTGAGGAACGGATGAAAATGGCAGAGTTGTTCAGCTGATGTTGCCCCACAGGTGAGGCAGGGGCTGGGACTGGGGAGGAAGCTCCTCTTGTGGGAGGGATGAGCGTTCCAGGAATGATCCCAGGGTTTGTAATATTCAGGGAGAATATGGAATGGCTGAGAGGTGTGGACATCTCACACGGAAACACCTGAGCCAGCAGCCCAGCAGGCACCTGCAGAAGGTCAAAATGAGATTTTGTCTTTCACGGCCCAGCTGGGATTAAGAACCCCTCAGGATACCAGGGGCACTCGTTGGATGTCTTCCCACACTTCCATGTGCAAAAGGAAAGAGGAACAAGCCAAATGCACCATGGTGAATACTCAGAGTGGACCTAACTGGGGATGACAGCTCAAGAATGCAGAAGGGCAATGAAACTTGGATATCTCCCACATTTCCACTGCCAAGCTTCCTCTGGAAAGTGTTGAGGATGGAGCAGGCAGTCAGGGAATATCATCCACTGCCTTTTGAGGAGACACATCTGTGAACACAGCTCGTGGCCAACTGCTCGGGATAATTCCAGCGGTGCCTGAGCACCTTGGAACAGACTGTCCCAGGAAGAAGTGGAGTCCCATCCTGGGGAGTGGTGGAATCCCGTCCTGGGGAGTGATGGAATCCCCATCCTGGGGAGTGATGCAATCCCCATCCTGGGGAGGGGTGGAATCCCCATCCTGGGGGGTGAGGGAATCCCCATCCCTGGGAGTGATGGAATCCCCATCCTGGGGAGTGATGGAATCCCCATCCTGGGGAGGGTTGGAATCCCCATCCTGGGGGGTGAGGGAATCCCCATCCCGGGGAATGATGGAATCCCCATCCTGGGGAGTGATGGAATCCCCATCCTGGGGAGGGGTGGAATCCCCATCCTGGGGAGGGGTGGAATCCCCATCCTGGGGAGTGAGGGAATGGTTGGACTTGATCTGCCACATCTTGTGGATGTGGCACTTGGGGACAAGGGTTAGTGGTGACCATGGTGGTGCTGAGGGAATGGCTGGACTTGATCTGGGAGAACATTTCCAACCTTCATGACTCTGTGATTCCAATCTTGTCCTGCAGGAACACGCTGAGGAAAATTTAATGGCAGCACCACGCGCAAAGATGGGTTGACACTGGGGAGATTCCCATCTTTGCAGAGCTCTTCAGAGTTTTGTTTCCCCATATTCCACCAGCTGCTGGCCTGGCCAAACCCACCCATGGGGTTGTGGAGAGGGTAGAGGCAGAACCACTGTAACTGCACTGAGCAGATCCATGCTGTTGGATAATGCCCATGGATTCCTCTGGAGCCTTCAGCTTTTCAAGACACCGAATTCCCACACCACACACAGCTGGGAGTTTCAGGGAGGGACCACTGTGGACAGTCCAGGAGACCTCCTTGGGTTCATTTTGGTTGGAGCCAGAGCAGATCCGTGTTCCAGCATTTCCGTGACAGAGATCCCACCACAACCACTGGAGAGTTGTTCCCATGGTCAATTATCCTTCCCAGTAAAACCAGGAATTCTCTGAGCTGCTGAACCAGCAGGGCCTGCTTTGCCATGGCTTTGTCCCCTGTGGTTGGATTCCTTCTCCTCTAAGGAGGTGCAAGCTCGTTTGGAAATGTTATCCATAAAAAAAACCAGGGAAGATTGTGCCATGCCCTTTCCATGAGTGAAACATGAGTGAAAATTCTCTCAATTTCCCTGTTTTCATGAGGTTTGTGGGAATTTTACATCCCTGCAACCCCATTCCCTGAGTCCCATTTGGCTGAAATTTCCTGACTGGCACAGGGGTTATAAGGGAGGAACGGATAGACCAACAAGCAGGGAAGCACAGAGCCTGGGGGCATTTAATTCCTTAGAAACCATCTGGAAGGGAAAAACCAAGCAGGATTTGTGTCTCTATAGGAGCTTTTCCATCTTTAAAGGCTCCAAAGTGAGATCTTGTTCTGCATTTGTCAGCAAAATTAAAGATGCCCAACCTTATCACACCGAGGAGGGAAACTCCTCTGATTTCCCCAAATGTGCTAAATTTGAAAAGAAATCCAGACAAAGGAATCACAACCAAATGAGCAGAAAGTGGAGGGATTTTAAACCCCTCATCCAGAAAATGCAGGACTTAGTCCAGCAACGTGGGGATGGCAGAAGCAGCCAAGTGAACAATGCGAACCCACAGAAATTAAACAGACACAACCCACGGAATATTTTTGCATAATAAACAGCTGCACTTGCAAATTGCCAGGGCACAGGCACAGCCTCCTGGAGAAACCTTATTTTTCCAAGGATGAGCCTCAATTGGGCTCTTTCTCCTCTGCTAATTGGCCTTTAAATGAAATGCGATGGGGTTGCTGGAATTCATTTAATTGAACCATCTGAACTTTCTTCTCCAGCCTCTGCTGTTCCATTTCCAAAGATGTGGTCTGGGTGATCTCTTTCTTCCAAGGAATTGCTGGAGCCAGGTGGAGAATTCCCACCAAAAGGATGAAATCCAGCCCCCCCAACCCCCAAAAATCTCACCTAATGGCACAGATGAGCACATCCACCTCAGAAAATTTCCTGCTTTTTGCATGTCTGGTGCTCTTCTCACCTACACTGAGCATCTTCCAAGGCCTCCTGATTTGTGAGGCAGGAGGGAGAGCCTGATTCCAAACCCTCTGGACTCTGGAGAGATTCCTACCAGCTCCACTCATGGATGAGTGGAAAGGGAGGTGGGATTTGGGGGAGTGCCTGAGCTCTTTTGCATGGATTCCATCAGGAGACTGAGCAATGGAGAACCCCAAATAAAGAGAGGGGGGGAAGAGGGTAATGAATGAATTCATTCATTAGGACATAATTGAATTCACCTGGTGCAGATAATTAAATCTTATAATGCCCTCCCCAGCTTTGGGGAGCTCCTCCTGTGCTGGGATAATTTCACTTGGATCCTTCCTTTCCCCTCTGGCTCCTGGCTGGGATTTGGAATAATCCACCCTCAGTGATTAAAGATCCAATCAGAGCTGGGATGGTTTCATTTCCCTTCCCACCTCGGGCATCCCAAACTTTTATCAGTTCAGAAAGAACGGGATGACCCTGAAACATGCCTGGGAAAAGCTTTGGTCCAGCTACAGACCCCAAATTCCATCTCTTCCCACTGGAGATGCCTGGCTAGAACATGGTATGACCCCTGAGAGTTTCCAGGGTCATCTGGGTTGGAAATATTGCCTTGAATGTTGGTTTCATTAATGATTTTAGGGTCTCAGCCCTAAAAATGTGGGATTTTTTCCTCCCTGAAATCGCTCACAAACCCTTCTGCCACATTCAGCTGCGGAAATTCCCGGCAGGACAAACATAAACCCCTCAAAGTGGATATGCAGGGATTACTATAAGGCAGGATTGTTGATAACAGGGTGATTGGAGCAGGAAATCCTGGATCAGCTCTTCCCAAGGACCCACAGGCCTCCCAGCCCCTCACTGATCCCACACTCACCACGATAGCTGCCAGGATGGGCACCTGAATAATCCACTTCAAATTGCCAGCACTCAAGTCCCAACACCTGAGGAGAGATCAACATCCTGTCAGGAAAGCACTGGAAGAGCGATTGACTTCCAGTTTTGCTGGAAAAATCTCCTTGGAAGGATGAATTCCTCCAAAGCCTGGTGGAAGGACCTTGCTCTAACCCTGCCTGCACTCAGTGAGACTTTGGGATATCCCTTTCCCTGCTCTTATGCTGCTAAAAATGAGAATATTCCAATGTCTGGGATGGTTCTGCTCTCCAGAGGGTGAAGCTCTTTCCAGCTCTTGCCACACCCATCCAGATTTGTCCCTTCCAGGCAGGAATGGATCCTTTCCCACTTTTCCACTTCTTCACCAGAAAAAATCCCTACATTAAAAGTAACCCAGGTTTCCTGAACACAGGAGAGGCTGAACTGATGTAAGATCATGGAATCCTGGAATGAGGTGGGTTGGGATGGACCTTAAAGGTGATTTAATTCCACATCCCTGCCACGGGAGAGAGGCTGCTCCAAGCCCCATCCAACCTGGCCTTGGACATTCCCAAGGGTGGGGCAGCCACAGCTTCTCTGGGTGATCTGTGCCAGAGCCTCCCCAGCCTCACAGGGGAGAATTTTTCCCAATATCCCATCCAGCCTTGACCTCTGGCAGTGGGAAGCCATTTGAATAATCCCTCCCCAACTTCCCTGGAGGCTCTTCAATCCTGGATATGTCCCTGCTGGTGGCAGGGGGTTGGATTAAATGACCTTTAAAGGTCTTTTCCAACCCAACCATTCCATGATTCCCCCTTGGGATAAACCTGCACAACTTCCCAGGTGGTGATGGGGACAATGTTGGGGTTCCACACTCACTTCCCAGCTCTCCTTCAACCAGGGAGACTCAGCCAAAGCCCCCAAAATCTTTATCTCCATCCACCTTCAGCCCTTATCCCAGTGAGGACTGGAAGGGCCAGTTGGTGACGTGGATGTTGGGATCCAATTCTCCCTCTGCCAGGAAGGGACCAGCTCCTGGAAATTCCCAGAAGTTTCCAGCAGCCACTGGAAAAGCTGACCCAGTGTTGATTTGTTGGAATCCAGAACATGGGAGTTTTGAACTTTCTGTGCTTTCTCACACAGGTGTGTAGTTAGAATAGAAGTGTGTAATTTCACATGGTAAAAGCTTCAAATTTGGGGTTTTTGAATATAGTAATAGGTATGGAACAAGACAGAGGTTTTTGGGCATTGTCTCTTCCTTCCTTCTCGTTCCTTCTTCTTGATTTCAGGTAGTAATTTTTATACTACAAGTCACAAGGGTTTGGTATTAGGTCAAAAGTATAAATAATATAAATGTTAGTTCTTTATTGAACTATTTAGCTTTAAGAACCCTTGTAACTAGCCAGAGTCAGCTCCATTTTGCTCGCTTTTAACTAGTAACTAAAAGTGTTACAAAACTCTGTACTTTAGATAAAATTTGATAAACAACCAAGTCTGAACATGAAAAAATTGTTTTTAATCCTAACTCTAAGTAAAAACAAAAGAAAATAAAAACAAGCCACTAATTAAGTAGTACAGGTAACCCATTACAATAATTACTCTGCTGGAATCCTCCCCATTCCTGGAGACAGGAATGTCACAGGCTTTTCCTATCTGATCCACGTAACCCCCAGGTGGCAGCTCAGTTTTCCCAGGCCAGCTCCTCAAGGGAAAGTGAGGCTGGAAAGGCACTGGTGCTCCCTGGAACCTCTATGAGGACGAGCTGGTGTCACTGATGTGTCCCCCCTCAGCAGCTCTGCTGATCCACCATCCCAGCCTGGAGCTGAAACCCTCTTTATGAAGCAGTGTCTTCCCACGTAAAACCATTTGGGAATTCCTGGGGACCCTCTGCTGGAGGATCCTGGGAATATATGTGGTCAAGCTGTGAATTTTGGGGGGCAAGGCCAGCTTGGATGGGGCTTGGAGCAACCTGGGGTAGTGGAAGGAGTCCCTGCCCATGGCAGGGGGGGAATGGGATGGGCTTTAAGGTCTCTTCCAACCCAAAACATTCTGGGATTGTAAAACCCATGGAGGAGTTACAGTTCTACCACCCCACCACCACCAAACTTCTCTGGCTGTGCTGTGCCCCAAATTCATTCCCACTCATTCAGGATTTTCTTCTGTCTTTTCCCTGCCCAGCTGTGACACAGTCCCTTTATCCCCAGGGATAACAGCTGCAGGTATTCCCATTTACTGAATCCTGCAAAATGAAAGGAAAAATTATCCTTCCCTTCCATCCACCACCCCCCTCCGAAAGTTAATGACATCAGAGCAGAATTCCAGCTTTGCCTGCTTCTTTTTTCCCTTTGAATTCACCCATAAATCCTACAAAATTTTGCACATAAAAGGGAGAGAATGAAACCCAGTGGGACTTACTCTGTGTCGGCCAGAGTGGCTCTGACGCTGGCCCACACTGTGACAAACACAGCAGGGAGTCCTGCAAGAGAACACAGGTGACACGGGGTCAGTGGGGGCCGAGGGCTCCAGCACCAAAATTCCAGGTGGAGTGAGTTAGGGGAGGGGGGAAGGAGCAGTTTTTAATTATTCAGGCATAATTGAGACTTGGAAAGGCTGAGCTGTCACGTCTAAGAGCTGGGCTGGTTCAGTTTGGGGTGCTCAGAACAAAGACGTTGTGAGGGGCTGGAGGGTGTCCAGGGGAGGAAAAGGAGTTGGGAAGGGTCTGGAAAACTCCTGGGGGAGCTGGAAAGGGCCTGGAGGAGGCTCAGGGGGAAATTCTGGCTCTGCACAACTCCCAGACAGGAGGGGACAGCTGCGGGGGGGTCAGGTTCTGCTCCAGGGAACAGGGACAGGAGGAGAGGGAACAGCCTCAGGCTGTGCCAGGGGAGGGGCAGGGTGGAAATTGGGAAAATTCCTTCCCCAAAAGAGGCTGTTACACTTCGGAACCGCCCAGGGCAGGGGGGAGTCACCGTCCCTGGAGGGATTTAACAGCCCTGTGGATGTGGCACTTGGGGACATGGTTGGGGTGGCCTTGGCAGTGCTGGGGGATGGATGGACTGGATGATCTCTGAGGTTTGAGAGTGCTGGAACCTGAGAGACTGAAACCAGCTTTGGACAACTCATCCCATGGGAAGCAGAGGAATCTGCTCTGGAGCCAGGCTGGGAGAGCTGGGAATGTTCCCCTGGAGAGGAGAAGCTCCAGGGAGAGCTCAGAGCCCCTCGCAGGGCCTGGAGGGGCTTCAGGAGAGCTGGAGAGGGACTGGGGACAAGGGATGGAGGGACAGGACACAGGGAATGGCTCCCACTGCCAGAGGGCAGGGATGGATGGGATAGTGGGAATTGGGAATTCCTGGCTGGGAGGGTGGGCAGGAGCTGGCACAGGGTGCCCAGAGAATTTCTGGATCCGGGCTGGGCAGGGCTTGGAGCAGCCTGGGACAGTGGAAGGAGGCGGTATGAAATGGGATTTTTGCTCCATTCCAACCCAAACCGCTCCAGGATGATTCCATGAGGGACCAGCCCTCCCTGCAGTATCCCAGAATCCCAGATTTGTTGGTTTGGAAGGACCTTAAAGCTCATCCAGTGCCACCCTGGGAACCTTCACTGCCTGGGTCGGATCAAGGTCTGGCCGTGGGAACAGCTCCAAGACAAACCCGTGGCTGTTCTGGAACGAGGAAGGGCAGCAAAATCCAGGGAAGAGCAAATAAACCCCAGATTAGATTTATGAAAAGGGAATTTCCCCAGCTCAGGGCTCAGGGTTTGGGTTTGGGCAGGATTTATTCCCCTTCCTGTCAGAGGTGGGAGATTTGTGGGAATCACAACTTCCTGATGATAACTCACTGAGTTTTCCCTTTTTTATTCCCAAAACAGCCTCCAAGGATTTTGTGGCTTTTTGGAGCCTGCTCAGAGCTGGCACAGGCACCTAAAAATAAAATTTAAATATATTACATCTATTATTTTTTATTGTTATTACAATATATATAATTATTAATTATTAATAATGAATAATTGTATATATTACAATATATTTTATTATTATTATTTCAATATATTTAATATATTACATCTATTTTGAAACTCTTTCTCTTGCTGTTAAATCCCAGTTGGGATACACAGGGAAAATGGGAATAACTGAGGAGTTTGGAAGGAGTTGGGAGGAATTTAGAGGAAATCCGGAAGGAATTGAAGAATTTGGAGGGAATCTGGGACGGAACAAGGAAGAATTTGGAAGGAATTGTAGAATTTAAAGGGAATTTGTGAAGGAATGGGGGACAGTTTGGAAGGAATTGGGAAAGACAAGGAGGGAAGCAGGGTGACCAATCATTCCCTGGGGCTGTGCTGGAATTTCCATCCCTGGAGGTTCTTGAGGTGAGCCTGGATGCGGTGCAGGATAATCCCACCTGAGTCCTTTTTCCATGGAAGGTGGGACCTGGCTGCACCTGGAGTGTTCCAGGGTCAGGTGGGGTTGTGCTGCATCCATCCCTCCCTGGGGACTTCCAGGTGCCATCCCTGGTGTCTTTGTCCCCCTGTGATTTATGAGGATGTTTTCTGTGATCTCAGCTCTGAACCTGCTGGGTGGCTCCAGGGCAGCCTGAAGCGAAGGTCACCTTCAGGGCAGGATTTTGGGTGTTCTCCTGGAGCTTCCTGCTCCCCTGGGAGAGAGTGGCCACTCCCTTGTTGGATGTTTGGTGCTGCCAAACCCTGTTTGCAGGGAGGGACAGGCCATAAATCACCCCAGGGCTGGAAAACCCCGTCTGTCTCCAATCAAGGAAGTGCTGAGGGGAAAAGTCATCAGGGGCCATCGAGTCCAATCGTCCCCAGCTCTGCCAAGGCCACCATGGACTGTGCCCCCAAGTGCCACATCCACGGGGACGTTAAATCCCTCCAGCCGTGGGGACTCCACCACAGCAGCTGTGCCAGGGCTGGGCAGCCCTTTTTGGGGAAGGAATTTTCCCGACATCCACCCTGAACCTCCCCTGGCACAGCTTGAGGCCGTTCCCTGTTGTCCTGTCCCTGTCCATGGGAGAAGAACCTGACCCTTACCTGCTTCAGGCCTTTGATCCCCACCATGCTCTGGACCACTCACAGCCATGTGCCACCACTGTCACCCCCACGTGTCACCACTGTCACCCCCACGGCACGAGGACCCCAAACCCTGTGCCCGAAGGTGACCGCCACACCCATCCCCACCGACCTGGGGACCCGAGCGGGCTGGGCTGGGCTCCTGGCCAGATTCATCCCACCTGGAATGTCCCGCTGTCCCAGCCCCCCTGGCAGCTGCCATAAAAGCTCTCCTGGCTGGGTGGGAAGCAGGACCCAGATCCAGGAGCGGGGATGGGGCCGTGCCGAGCGCCGCCGCCGCTGCTGCTGCTGCTGCTGGGTTTGGGGCTGGCTGGAGCCTCCACACCGGGGCCCCGCGGATCCACAGCGGCACAGGGTGGATGGGAAGGAGCCTCGCCGTCCTCACCGGGGTCCCTGAGCTATGGGGACGTGGTGGCAGCGGCCGTGGGGCTGCTCAACGCCAGGGCTGTCAGTCCCTACGTCCTGCGGCTCCGGGAGGCTCAGCCCCGGCCCGGCTGGGTGAGTGCTGAGCTCTGCTTCTCCAGGGGAAACTGGGCAGTGCTGGATCTGGCCCTTTTTGGGGTGGATCTGTCCTGTTCTGGGTCTGACTCCTGAGGGACAAGTTGGGGCTGAGCCTGACCCATTCCAGGCCCGGGTGGGTGAGTGCTGAGCTCTGCTTTTCCAGGGGAAACTCCAGGACTGGGAAGTGATAGCTCTGGCCCTTCTCAGGGTGGATCTGTCCCTTTTTGGGTTTGAACTCTGAGGGACAAGGCAGGGCTGAGCCTGACCCATTGCAGGCTGGATGTGGCTCCTCTTGGGGCTGGCTCTGGCCAGTTATGGGATGGATGGATCCCTGATGGATGCTGTCCCTTTTCCCAGCCCTCAGAGCTGCAGGGCCGGCAGGAGCTGAGCTTCACCCTGGAGGAAACCACGTGCAGGACACCAGGAACGGCCAACGGCAGCTGCAGGAGCCGCTGGCTCGGGGTGAGGCTTGGTGCTGTGGGACCTGGGGATTATCCAGTGGGGAAACTGAGGCACCAGGGGGTTGGGCTCTGCTGTGTCCCCTCTGTGCCCCACAGGCGGTGACCTGGTGCCAGGGCTCCGTTTTCCTGGAGGGGCAGCAGCCCACGGTGGAGCTCTCCTGTGAGAAGGCTCCAGCCACGGTAAGAGGGGTGGCGATGGCTCCGTGTCCCCCCGGCTGCTGGGGGTCCCCCAGGCCCCCTCCTCACCTCCCCCGAGTCTGACACCCTCTTTGTCTTCCCAGTTGGGCGGGATCTGGAAATCCAAGATCAAGGATTTCTTTGGCAAGCTCAAGCAGCGTTTCCAATCCTCCTTCCAGTGCGGCCGGATTTGGATCCGGGACAGGCTCAACCTCAAGGCGCCCAAACCCTGAGGGGTGGCACTGCTGTGTCCCCACCCTGTGTCCCCACCCTGTGTGCCCTCCCTGTGTCCACTACCCAGGTGTTTCACTGCCAGTAAAGGTCCCTGCATCACTTCTGGTGTCACTCTGAGTGTCCCTGCACCCCGGTGGGGAGCCCTGAGCGCTCCCAGAGCCCCAGAATCCCCCCGTGCCCAGCCAAGGAGCTGTGAGAGCTGGGAACACCCTGGGGGTCACGAGTGGGGGGTGTCACGAGTGGGGGGCGCTCACTGGGGCAGATCTGGGGTCCCCCCACCTCCTGAAGGCTGTGGAGAGGGAAAGGGACCCCCTGCAGGTGCTGCCAGCTTGGGGACCCCCCAACAGTCCCTCCCCAAATCCAGCTGCTTCCCGGCCCTGCTGTGCTGCCACTGTCACCACAAGGGGGACACGAGGATGGGGATGGTGGCAGAAGGTCCCAGGGGGAGCAGGATCAGCCCCAAAATGGGCACAACACGGGCACTGCCGGGGTCTCCTCCTGTCCCCGGCCTCCTGCAGGGACTTGGAGCCCCGGGATTGTCCTTCCCTGTCCCCAGCACACCTTGGGGGTCCCCACAGAGGTGTTTGTGGGGTACAGATCCACAGGAATATTGGGGGGACAGGAGGAACATCCCCAGGGGGCTGCAGCCATGACTCTGCTCCAGCCACTTTTGGGGCACAGGGGTCCCTGAGCCCCCCAGCTCTTCACCCACAATGTCCCTGTCCCCAACTGGGTCCATCATGGGGGTCCCCTCAGGAGCTGAAACCCCCCCAGCCCCTCCCTGCAGCTCCCTGGAGGGCTCACAGTGTCCCCTGCGTCCCCCCATCTCCCTTTGCCATCACTGCTGGTTTGGGGGGAACACAATGCAGTGAGGACAATGCCACCATGGGGACAATGACACCGTGGGGACAATGACACCGTGGGGACAGTGCCACCGTGGGGACAGTGACACCGTGGGGACGATGTGGGTCCGTTTGTGGGTGGGCTTCCTGTCCCCAGTCTGACTCCACATCCTCTTGGCACCAAGCCCTCGAGGACGATGTGGGGGAGCAGCCCCGTGTCACCCCGTGCCTCAGTTTCCCCGAATGACAGAGACTCAGGAGTGCGGTGCCCACACGGCCACTGCTGTGACCCTTTAATTGCTCAGCCCAGGCGCAGCTTCCCCTTCAGGTGAACGTCGAACTTGATCGTCGGCCGGAAATGCCGGATCTTGCGCACGAAGCGCCCGAAGCGGCCGCGCTCGACCAGAACCGGCTGCCGGAGGGGTGGGGGAGTCAGGGGGTGCTGGGGGGTGGGACCCCCCCTTTGGGATCACACCCGGGATCCCACCCGGGAACCCACACCAGGGGTATTTCACGCTCAGGACCCTACACCGGGGACCCCATCCCCAGGATCCCCACAGCAGGGGTATTCCATCCCCAGGATCCCACTCAGGACCCCACACCAGGGGTATTCCACACCCAGGATCCCAAACCAGAGCCACCACTCGTGTCCCCACACCGGGGACCCCACACCTGCGACTCTTGGGACCCCACATCCAGAATCCAACACTTGGGACCCCACCCATGTCCCCACACCCGAACCTCACCCAGAACTCCCCACTCGGGGCCCTGCATCCACACCCAAAACCCAGAACCCTGCCCCTGGGACCCTGCCCCTGGACCCCACACCTGGAACACCCCGCCCAGCACCTGTGAGCTCTCCAGGACCCCCCACCCTCCTCTGGAGCCATCGGGGTGTCCCTTTTAAGGGACGTGGGGCAGGGGGAAGGACCCTCCCCTCCCTCCCCACCCACGGGTGCCCCCCGGCTCCTCCACTCACGTCGGAGGAGGCGTCGGAGCAGCTCAGGTCCAGCTCCGGGGAGTCCTGCATTTTCTTCACCAGTCCCAAGCACTCCAAGATGACCTGGGGGGACACGGGGACACGCGGTGTCACCCTGGGGATGGCACCGGGGCCCCGTGCTCCCCTTCCTCCCGCTCCTCCTCCTCCTCCTGCTCACCCCGTTCTCCTTGAAGTCGCAGTCCTCGGGGTCGCTGCGGGAGCTGCTGGCACAGTTCGTCTCCATCATGCTGAAGTTGAATCCATGCAGCGAGCTCAGCTCCAAGCCCTGGGGACACGGGTGGGTGTGACAGGAGAGGGGTCGGCGATTTGGGGGGTCAGGATGGAGGTGTCACTAGCAGGGGGTCACCAGGGGGGTGGCACTCACAGAGCCGGGCTTGGGGTCGGCACAGTGCACCCCGAGTGGGGGACAGGAACGGGGGTCATGAGTGGGGGGGTCACAAATAGGGGGTCCTGAGTGGGGGGCACTCACCTGGGCGGGCTCAGAGTCGGGCACCGCGAGTGAGTGGATCATAAATGGGGGGTCCCGAGTGGGGGACCCCGAGGATTGTCACCCATAGGGGGTCCCGGGTAGGGGGCACTCACCGAGGCGGGCTCGGGCTCCGCGCTGAGCAGCCGGAAGGCGTTCTGCACCTCTGGGCGCTGGTTGAAGGAATCCACAGCCTGCACCAGCGCCTGGGTGTAGGAGAAGGTCTCCGGGGCGGGGAGGGCGCAGGCCGCCCCCAGCACCGCCACCACGAAAAGCCACGAGCTCGCCATCTCTGTCCCCAAGGCCACCCCCGGGCTCCTTTTATCCCCCACGGCAGGTTGGGGACCCGCCCCGGGCTCCCTCCTTGGGAAACGCCCAGCCCCACCCGCGGAGCCGCCGCTGCTTTGTGGGGACACGCGGCGCGGGGGGGTCCCGCTGTGTCCCCGTGGATGGGCGGTGGCATCTGCACCCACCCCTCGGGGTCCCCACCTTTGGAACCCCTTGTGATTTGGGGGGCCAGGACCCGTCTGGGTCGCCACCTTTGGAACCTCTTTGTTGGCTCGGGGGGATTTGGGGGGCCAGGACCCGTCGGGGTCCCCGGTGGTGACACGTTGCCCGTGTCAGGTCGGTGCCCGCGGGGTTGCACAACCCCAAACTTGCCCCATCGCTGTTGGCCAACGCCGAGGGCGCCCCCCGAGTCCCCCAAACCTTCACCCCCACACACGCACACGTCCGAGCCCGAAATCTCTTTATTGCAGCTCCGCTGGGGACAGGGGGTGGCGGGATGGTCCCTGCAGGGACCGAGGCTGGAAGGGGGGGCCCGAGGATGATGATGAGGAGGAGGAGGAGGAGGGGGAGGATGAGGATGAGCGACCTGGGTTGGTGCCCGGGGAGCGGGGCTGGGCGCTGTCACCGGGCTGCTGCGGGGAGAAATAAAGGGAGGGGTTTCACTCCAGAGCCAAAAAGCCCCCCCGAAGTGAGGGGGACACCCCCAGGATGGGCTCCCGGAGCCCTCACCGGCTCCCGGCCGCACTCCACCATCGACAGCGGCACGTCGGGCAGGAAGGTGAACACGGACACCTGGGCGGAGCAGCGCTGCACCTGGGGACAGAGCGGGCTCAGCACCCCGGGCACCCCCTGTCCCCGGGTTTTGGGGGGGCTTTTTGGGGGTCCCAGCCCGCGCTCACCCGGCCCGGGCGGCCCCGGCAGCCGCGGGGGTCCGGGGCGGGCTTGGGGCAGGGCGGCTGCCGGGCCGTGAAGTTGATGCTGAAGTGCGTCCCCCAGTCGAAGCTCTGCCGGGAGAAAAGCTCCGTAGGGATGGCACGGGATGGATGGGAAGGAGCCTCGCCGTCCTCAGCGGGGTCCCTGAGCTATGGGGACGTGGTGGCAGCGGCCGTGGGGCTGCTCAACGCCAGGGCTGTCAGTCCCTACGTC
>JAOTQZ010001283.1:1076432-1087292 GCA_026546895.1 Pogonocichla stellata
ATGGATGGATGCATGGATGGATGGATGGATGGATGATGGATGGATGGATGGATGGATGGATGGATGGATGGATCCATGGATTAATGGATGGATGGATGGATGGATGGATGGATGGATGGATCCATGGATTAATGGATGTCCTCCCCCGACTCCAGCCCAGCCCCCACCATGCCGTCAGTGACTTGTACAGAATCCACATTGTATGCGCTGTGCATTTCCAGCCACACACACAGTGTGTACAATGCAGGTGCTATAAAGTCAGGAATCTCCCCAGCAGCCGGAAAATGGGAAAGATCTGCTGGCCACCCCACCCCCTCGAGGGCTTTTCCCGTGTCTGTGTCTCCCTGCAGCTGGAAAAATGGGTTTCATGCCTGTGGAGTGAGGGAGTGACTGCTGGAAGGGAGTTTAGGAATAAAGACCTCGTGTAGGCCTGGGATTTCTGGTCTTAATTCTCTGGGATTTAAAAGCCTCTCTGAGGAACAATGCCTGTGTTTTATAAGTCCCTCTGTGCCCCTTTTTCCTGACATTAAATGAGAATAATAATTATACTTTTAAGGCCTCTGGTCCTGCTTGGTATAAATTTTTTGGGGAAGGATTATTCCTGCTTGGGTAAACACGCAGGGCTCATCATCATGGATTTTTGAAGCACCTCCCACCATCCTTTTTATCTTTTCCAGGTGTCCCTGCAATCCCCCATTTGCTGAAATCCAGGGCAGCCCAGCCGTGTGTGTGGGAATTAACGCGGTGTGAAGGAAAAACGCCAATGGAATCAGCTTGGGTTTCCTGGCTATTGGTCATGGTTCCTAAACTTCCTTCAAAAAACAGCTGCAGGGAGCTGGGAGTCTCCCAAGGGATTTATTGTTGCCCATAATGTCATTATTTATTTATTCTGGGTGGGTGCTGGCATGGAATGAGTTCCTTTCCATCAGCAGGGTCTCCCTTGGAAGAAGGGAATTGAGGACTTTGATGGAGCTTGTGCCAGTGAGGATGTGGATTGAAAATACTGGACAGAAATCCATGGACATGACATCAAAGAATTGCTCTTTGTCCTGCTTTTCCCAGAAATAAGATGCTGTAGGGTGATTTTCACTCCCTGTTTCCACCTTGGGGATTTCCAGGCGGGACAAATTCAACGCTGGTCATTTGCCCAGTTTTGGGAGCAAATCTGTGTTTTCCATGCAATAATCACTTATCCCTGATCCCCTGTCACTCATTGCTGCGGTGTGGGCAGCATCCAGTGCCCGCTGCAGGGAACTGGAATTTTCCCCCTGTCTCCAGTGGCTCCTGGATCGGTTTGCCCTTTGCAGTGCCCAAAAATTATCCAAACAATCCTCCAGAGCGGGTGCCTGGGCGGACATCACCGTCCCAATCCAAACAAAGCAATCCCAACTGCCGCGGAGGGAGCGTGTGTTCTCATTCCAGAGACATTTCCACAGACTCCTGGAAGCCCAGGGATGCTGGCTGTTGTGACAGGTGTGACTCCAGCCCTGTGGTCGCTCTGATAAAATGATTATTCCCTGGCAGCAGATTATTCCCTCAACGAGAGCAATCCCTGCCTGTCCCCACGTTTTCGTTTGGTTTTGCTGGTTAAACACACGGCATTATTTTCCAGCTGCTTCCCTCTCCTCCTGAATTCCCTCTGGGGAATTGCTTCTCTAAGTCTGCTCTCTTTGCAGTTTAGTGTTATTTTTTTGAGAGGGGGATTTTTACAGAGCCTGGAGGTTTGGAGGAAGATGAGTTTATTTCTCTTTTCTAATTTAATTTAGCTGGGGTTTTGTTCATTTGCTTTAGCAAAGAGGTGCCATCCAAAGCCCTCTCTGTCCCTCAGCAGCTGAGATAAGAAATGCCAAATCCCCAAAATAGAATTTCTGAATGATCTGGGTTACGAGGGACCTTAAATCCCATCTCATTCCATCCCCTGCCAAGGGCAGGGATGACTTCCACTCTCCCAGGTTGCTCCAAGCCCCATCAAATATCTCTTAATTTGTTATTTCCCCAAAATTTTTCCAGCAGTCCAGGATCAGGCTTTTCCTGAGAGATGGATTCCCACTTTGGAATATTTCTATATTTACATTTCCCATCTTTAGCATCTGTCAGCACCAGCAGATTCTGACCTATGGAGCAGCTGAACAGGAGGTTTGGAAGCAGCTTCTTCCCCTGTATCCCATTTGGGATGGAGAAAGGTTGGAGAGAGCCCTGCCCTGGAGTATTGAATCCCAAAAATCTGCAACTCTCCATAAACTCAGCTCTGTGTTCCCTGCCTTGCTTCAAGCTCCACCTTTGGAGAGAGCCACCAACATTTTTCCATAAAAATCTCATTCTGGAATGGGGGTGGGGTGGTGCCCACCTGAACCTTGTCCTAAAATGCAGCCAGGATGTGGCCAGGTGGATTTGGGATGTGGGATTTGGGAAGTGGTGCTGGCCCAGGTAACCACAGCCCCCCTGGACCGTTTTTCCTGCTGTAATTCCTGTTCAAACCCTTCCTTACATCCTCGAGGATCATCAGAAACATTCCCTGCTCTCCTCCCAGCCTCCAGACTCCGAGACAACTGTGGGCAGTTGTTTTATTGTCCCAGCACCTCGTAACTCCTGGGAAGCCAAAATTAAAGCCAGGAGTGAACAGAAATCCCATTCTCCTCCGAAATGTGCGTGCCCACAACGTCCTCTCCTAATGAGCCCCTTCCCTGCACCCACATCCCGCCCCTTTCTCATTACTCAGGGAAAAGATGCCCCAGTTGAAAGAAAAGGAAAATAAAAAAGTCTTCCCCACAAATTGCAGGTTTCCAGTGGTGTTCCAAGGCTCAGGAGACCTCAGGGATTTGAACCAGCTGAGGTTTGAGGGAGGAAATCAGAGCTCAGGGCTCTCATTGGGAGCAGATGCTCAAAACCTCCCACAGATTTCTGCCCCTCCAGCTCAGCACTGGTTTCTCAGCAGGAGATCCTGGGAAGAGATGGGGATAAATCCCTGAAATTGGCTGTCTCATTCCAAATTTAGCCCTCACATTTCCTGCCCTGGAAGGGTGGCAAAATGTGGGGGAGCAGAGGCACTGCCAGAGCAGCTGTGGCTGCCCCTGGATCCCTGGAAATGTCCAAGGCCAGGCTGGACAGGGCTTGGAGCAGCCTGGGACAGTGGGAGGTGTCTCTGCCCATGGAATGGGTGACACTGGATGGGTTTTAAGGTCCCTCCCAACCCCAACCCACCCTGGGGTTCCCTGGCTCTTTGCCTCTCCGAGCCTGGGCTGATCCTTCTGGAGACCCTGGAAGAGCCACAGGGTGAACACCACAATTCCAGAGTGATAAAAGCTTCCCAGGATGGAAAAACTCTCCTTGCAAGAGTCCCCTGACGTTCATCCTGCCTCCATCCCCTCTCCCAAATTTCTCTATATCCACAGTTCCAAGAACCACCTCCAAGAGGCTTTTCCGGGTGAGCCCTGAGGAGCAGCCACGACTTACCCCAGCCAAATAATGTGAATCCCCAAAGATATTTCTTCTCTGAGAAAAATGCCATGAAGATGAGGCTGTGGAGATAGAGCCCTTCCACCAGGATCCAGTAGTAATTGGTCGCCAGGAAGTAGAGGAAGAAGGTGACAGCTACTTTGCAGCCCACCTGCAGCGACCACAGAAGGACAGAGAAGGAACACGGGGTGAAAATCCTGTGCTGCACAAACACATTGAGATGGGGTGGGAAACAAGGTGGAGAAAGGAAAACAAATCAAAAAATTCTGCTTCGGGGCTTTTTATGAGGGGGAAAATCTGTGGAAGAGCAGGAAAGATGAACAGTTGGGAAAAAACCTCCTGAGCCAAAGATGATTTTTCCTACAGCAGGTGAGTTGGGAAGTAGAAAAAAGGAGATGATGGCCTGATCCTGCTCTCTCCCAACCTGGTGATGAGGGGCTCACACACTTCCTAGAGCAGTTGGGTTTCATCTTTCTCTGTGTTCCATCTTTTCCCTCTGTTTCATCTTTCTCTGTGTTCCATCTTTTCCCTCTGTTTCATCTTTCCCTGTGTTCCTTGTCCATGTTGGAGTCCAAAGAGCCTTGGCCAAGTTGTCCTGGTCTGGGTGTCCTGCTGAAGTCACAGCACTGGGAATTCCAACTCTTTCCTCACTCAAGGTGGGATGGAGTCACCCCATCCTGTCCTGGGTGTCCACACCAGGATCCTCCAGGGTTGTTTTTTGTCCTCAACAACAGGGAACCATTGCAGATGGCTCCTGCTGCCTTTGGAGCAGCTGTTCCGAGAGCAAACAGCACCTGGAGGCTTTTCCCTGGAAATCTCAAGGTGCTCAGAGCAGACCTGGGAGAGATTTCCAAGACATCCTGGTGTTAAATGGGCTCCAAAGCTGAGCTCTCGCTCCACACTGAGCTGAAATCCTTTAATTTTTGGGGAGCAAAACCCTGACTGTGAGCCAGCACTCGCCTGGGACAGAGTGGGATGAAGCCACCCTTTTTCCCAATTTCTCATCTCCAGCAGAGAAAGGCTGCAAAATATTGGTGCCACTTTGGGATGAATCAGTGCAAAGCCAGCTCTTGTCCCTATGGATATCCTTGAACTCTGGGATGTTGGATTTCCCAGGAATTCTGTGGATCCCACATCCCTTGGCCCATCTTTGTGCTGTCCCTTCCTTTGAGAGGAATACAAAGCACTGACAGAAAATGCCAACAATAATACCTTGGGAATAAGAAGAGATTTTTTTTTTTATCCTGGCACAGCTCTTTTGCTAATTTTTCATCCATCAATAAACACATTTACACATATATTTGCATATTGATAGGATATGCACACATCATACTCATTTTCTTTCATAGACAGAGGGAGTTAAAATAGATTAATTAAAAAAATCCCCCTAAATTAATTAATATTTTTTTATATTTGTAAAAAGATCCCCATCTAGGTTTGGTAATATTTTCTATATTGATTTTTTATTTTTATTGCCTCATACAGGCAGTAATTGCAAAGTTCCCACTTCATTTGGAAACAAAAGAAATCCATTAATTGCCGCCTTCATCGCTTCTTTGCCTCGCAATTCTGAAGAGTGGAAAATGCCATTAAATGCTAATATCCAAAGAATGCCATAGATTATCCTAATTATTCCTTCTAATGAGCCCGGCACGAGGAGAAACACCAAACAATGCAGCGAAACATTTTGTGTTGTTTCTAAAAAAATGAGAGTTTTGGAGAGTGTTGAGTGAGACTCTGTAAATTAATGCCACGGATCTCTGGGATGGGAAAGGAACACAGTGACAAAGTTCCAGTTGGGACACTCGGATGCACAGTGGGACATTCCCAAATCCTCTGATTTTTCACAGGGTGTTGCTGGTCCTTGGTTGTAGCACAAGCTGGGGAAGACTTGAGGAGCCGAGCGAATCCACAGGCAGGAAGTTTATCCCAGAATCCTCGAGGTTGGAAAAGACCTCCAGGACCCCATCCACATCCAGGAATTCCTTGGACACCTCCAGGGATGGGCACTCCAAACCCTCCATGACAGTTCCAATCCCTGCCCACCCTTTCCATGGAGAAATTCCTGCTGGTGTCCAACCTGAGCATCCCCTGGTCCGACCTGAGGCCGTTCCCTCTCCTCCTGTCCCTGTTTTCTGGGAGCAGAGCCCGACCCCCGCGTCCCCTCCTGTCAGGGAGCTGTGGAAAGTGAGAAGGTGCCACATCCAGGATTCCATGGGAAATCCATGATGGGACCAAAGGGAGAATTGAGAGCTCCAGGATGTGGGAAATGTGAGCATGGCCTTCACCTTCCCAAGTACATGGACAATGCAGATATTGCCACCAGAGATTTCTGTACAGTGAAATCCCCATGGAATTCTGGAGAAGAATCCAACTCACCTCACTTCCATTTTTATTTTGGGATGTTGACTCGTCTGCCTGGGTGGACTGTGCTGACTCAACCAACCATAGATGGAAGCTGAGGTTCAGGTTGGACACCAGGAGGAATTTCTCCATGGAAAGGGTGGTCAGGCCTTGGCAGGGGCTGCCCAGGGAGGTTTGGAGTGCCCATCCCTGGAGGTGTCCAAGGAATTCCTGGACGTGGCACTCAGGGCTCTGGGCTGGGGACAAGGCTGGGACTGGAGCCCCACCAACCATTCCAAGGTTGGATGACCTTGGAATTCTTTTCCAACCTCAATGATTCTGTCCAAGGTCCCTCTCGTGGACACCACCTCCTTTCCTATGGCACCACATCCTCCTCCTATTTTCCCTTCCAAAATCTCTTTTTTTTTCCATATGGGAAGAAGGAAAGTTGTGCATTCCCACCCATGGAAGTGCTGTGAGCCCATCTGGATGTGCCTTGTGCTGAGATGGTCAGGAATGTTTCCACAGTTGTAAATTCCAGGGGGTATCAGGAGAATGTAGATGGGAATCAAACCATCAACCTTGACTGCCATGGGAGCAGCTTTTCCTTAGCCCAGGAACTGGGAATCCCTCTGAACCAAAGGACTGAGAACGGGAAAAGACGGGAAGAGGCTGTGAAAGATGAGTAAAGTGCAAAGCTCCCCAAAAGAGGGAAAGTATTGAACAGAGAGGACAGAGGCACAAATCCTGGGGGGGAGCAGCGCTCTGGGAACACTCACAAACTGTGATTTATCGGCGGGAGGTGCTTCTGTGATGGATTTCAAGTCCTCCTCGGAGATGCGCTCCATCTCCTCCAGGGCCGACCCCGAGTACAGCACCGCGTCCTTCACGAAGATGCTGACGGCTCTCAGCATGAAGGACACAAACAGGTGCATGTGGATGTAGTTCCTAGTGCAGTGCAAACGTCTGGAAGAGGAGAGGAAGGATTGGGAGGCTCAGTCTGGGCTGTTGGATGCGCTCAGGAGCGTTTCTGGCTCTGGAGAGCCCCAGCTCCTCCCACTGGCACCGTCTCCGTGGGGAGCAGAGTGGGGATCACCACTCCCCGTTCTCCCTTAGGGTTGGAAAATGGATTAATACCTTCTCCAGGGGCTTCAGGGAATCATGGAATGGTTTGGGATGGATGGATGGGACTTCAAGCCCATCCAGTCCCACCCCTGCCATGGGCAAGGACACCTTCCACCATCCCAGGGTGCTCCAAGTGTCCAACCTGGCCTTGGACACTTCCAGGGATCCAGGGGCAGCCACAGCTTCTCTGGGCATCCTGTGCCAGAGCCTCCCCACCCTCCCAGCCAGGAATTCCTGCCTAAAATCTGCTCTAACCCAGCCCTCTGGCAGTGGGAAGCCATTCCTGCTCTGCTATCCACACTTCCCCTTGGATTCCAGAACTTGAGGCCACTGGAAACATTACAGAGCTTTCTGTAAACCATTATTTTTTTTTGCCCAGCTCAATTTAGGAGCAACTCCAGCAGTAACTCTGGTGTGCTGGGCTGTTGCCCCTGTTTTCCTGCTGTAAATGTTCTCCTTTGGAGCAGTTTGTGGGCTCCACCCCAGCAGTGGCAGCAGTGATCCCACAAATCCCAGTTGTAAAGCGCTTTAAGGTCCTTTTTGGAGGAAAAGCTTCTTTGGGGATGGTGAGAGGTGAATGGATCAGAACCAGGAAGAAGAGGTGCATTTTAAAACCAGAAATCAGGATTTTGGGAAGAAGGAACCGACCTCTTGGGGTCCCCTCTGTGCTCTGGAGCTCTGGTGCCATGCCTGGATTTATGAATGGATTTATGTCCTTTTAAATCCCAATAATCTGCACTAATTAAAGGCTGTGTTTTTATCCCTTTTGCAGGATGTTATGACAACAACACCAGTTGTTCTCTGCGCTTTTATAATCCAAATTACACCAAGTAGAACTGATGAGGTTTAAATGAGGATTGGCTTTGTTCCCTGCGTTTGAAAGGGAGTCAGTGAATCTCTGGATTATCGAGGATGAAATCTGGCTTGATCCCTGCTGCTGCTCTGATCCTTGGGATAAGGATGCTCCAGCACAGTTGCCCAGGTGGTCTGGGCTGACAATGAAGTGCTCTGAGTGGGATAAAGATACGGATAAAGAAAAACCAGGAATTCTCTTGCACACATGGAATATTTTAACAACCTTGCCAGTGTCCAGCGGGAAATGGAGGGAAAAGGTTGGGATAACAGGAGTGTGGTGGAGGGATGGGGTCTGCAGTTCCCTTTGGATTGGGTCTGTCACTAATTTGGGATTTGCTGTCCAAGCAAACCCCCCTGACCTTCTGCTGTCTGCTGAGAGCTCTGAGCACCTTCAGGGCCCAAAGCCACACATTTCATTCCCAGTGTTCCAGGGCTTGGCTCAAATCCCTCTGCAGACACCTCATGGCTGTTTTGGCCCCCACCAGCTCTTATCCAGGTCCTGCTGGTTTTTTTGGGAGAAGACAGAAGTGGACATTGAAGGGAAGCAAATCTGGGGCTCTGTGTTTGGGGTCACCCTGCTCTATCGGCTCACCAGACGGAACATTCCCAAAGGACAAATTTGGATATGGGTGACACCTTTCATCCCTCCCATTCCATGCTGTCTGTGCCAGCAAGAATCCCAGAATCCCAGAATGGTTTGGGCTGGAAGGGACCTTAAATATCTTCCTATTACAACCCCAACACCTTCCACTATCCCAGGTTGCTCCAAGCCCTGTCCAACCTGGCCTTGGACACTTCCAGGGATGGAAGGTGAAACACTGGATTGAGGAATGGATAATGAGAGTTCAAAGTGGTATTTAGGGGTCAAAATCCCTTGGCAGGGATGGTGGGAAGGGAAGGAGACACAATGGACATTTTAGGATCCCTGGGAAGAGCAGCAGTGTGGGGAATCAGTCTGGGAGTTTTCCACCCCTTTCAGCTGGTTTATCCTTCATGAAGGTTCGGATTTAGAGTGGAATTTCCCTCAGGAAATCCAAAGCTAAGCCAGTCACCCGCAGGGACAATAGGGACAGAAAATCCTGGACAGTTTTCCAAGGGATTCCTGGAGACGCCCCTCTTCCCATTTGCTACAAAGAGGGCCTGGAAAACTCCACCTGAGGGGAGCTCCAGCACCCCACCCACCATCCCCCAGGAAGTTTGCCCTAAGATACCCTAACACAGCCCAAGTCACAGATGCCACCACCGCTGGTGGCCTCCTGGACTTTGCCACCCCGACTTCATCCTTGCGGAAAAACCCGAGGCTTTTCCGGCGTCGCTGAGGTAAAAACGGAGCCGCCTACCTGAAGTATCCCAGGATAAGGACAGCAACTGTGAGGGATCCCAGGGAGATGGAGTATCCAACAGTATAAATCAAATAGAGGCGATCAAAGACCTCCTGCAGCAGAAACGATGGAGAAAACAGCGTCACACGGGGAACGCGGCCCTGCCGCGCCACACAGCCCTGGCAGCACACTGAGCCCAGATCCTTGGGGAATCCCCCTTTTTTGGGGGGCTTGGCAAGGGGGGTTTGTGTTCCCTGAGGTGGGGAGGTGGGATTTTCCCAAGGGGTTTGGGATGGAGTGGGGTTCATCCCATGCCTTGGGAGTTTCGCGGTGTTTTCATCCCAAAGGAGCCCAAAGCGCTTTACAAACCCTTGGCCTAATTTGGGGATCACTTGGGAATTTTTAGCTGGACAAAATGCCTGCTGAGCTGGGAATTATCCAGGGGATTAGTGATGGAGAGGGGTTCATCCCATACCTGGGAATTTTGTGGTATTTTCATCTGAAAAGAGCCCAAAGCGCTTTACAAACACTTGGCCCAATTTGTGGATCACTTGGGAATTTTTACCTGGACAAAATGCCTGCTGAGCTGGGAATTATCCAGGGGATTAATGATGGAGTGAGGTTCATCCCATGCCTGGAAATTTTGCAGCATTTTCATCCCAAAAGAGCCCAAAGTGCTTTCCAAACTCCTGGCCCAATTTGTGGATCACTTGGGAATTTTTAGCTGGACAAAATGCCTGCTGAGCTGGGAATTTTGCTGGAATTGCACAATTTAGCTGTGGCTGGATGACTGATGTCCAGCCTAGGAGAGTGTAACCCACACCAGAAAACAGGGGAAGGAAATACTTTGGCTATGGGATATGAGGAAAAAAAAAAATCACCTGCGTTTATTTTTCCCTTTTTAAAATCCCAAGCAGCCTCTGCCTGTGGCTGTCCAATCCAGACACAACCTGAGCTTGCCAAAATCCCACTGGAAAAGGTCCTGTCACAGGAGAGCTCCTAATAATTAATCCTTTAGGAAGTTTTAGGTTGCTGTTTTCTAAAGCTGGCCTTGAAACCCTGAGGTTTCCATTAAGTACCAGAATATTTTCCTTGATGCTGCTGGACTGAGCTGAACTCAGGGATTCCTGGAAAGGGTTAAATTGCCTGCCCCCATCCCAGCCTGCCCTGCCTTTCCCAGACTGATTTTAGCAATAAATCCCAAAAAAACCCCAACCCATTCAGCATCTTCCTGCTCATTCCCTCCCTTCCCTCGCCCTGCCCACGGGGCTGCAATAACGTCAGGAATGCTGGGCTCTGAATGACAGCTCTGATTGGGATTTGAGGCTTGGAACGCTCCCCTGGAATGCCAAACCTCAGCCCTATTACATCAGAATCCGCAGATTTGGGAATGTTTCTCTGCGGTTTGCGCTGGAGGAGCGAAGCCCTTGCCAATATTAATTTACTGAGTGTGTCTGTGCGTATTTATGGGATATTTTTATAGATTTTTATAGATCTGTCTGTGCAGGCAGCAGGGCCTGAGAAGCCAAGAAGAGGAGATTTCAAAGCTTTCAGGGAAAAATATCCTGGCGTGATTTTGCTGCTGCCAAGCTGGAATCCTCTTAGAGCTGGAAAACGATTGCCTCCAGAGTAAAAATAAAAATAAAAATAAAAATAAAAATAAAAATAAAAATAAAAATAAAAATAAAAATAAAAATAAAAAATAAAATAAAAATTATTATCAGTAATAATAATAATAATAATAATTTAAAATATCTCA
>JAOTQZ010001283.1:1117176-1128654 GCA_026546895.1 Pogonocichla stellata
ATTCCTGGCTGGGATGGAATTCCCAGAGCAGCTGTGGCTGCCCCTGGATCCCTGGCAGTGCCCAGGGCCAGGCTGGAGCAGCCTGGGGCAGTGGGAGGTGTCCCTGCCCATTCCAGAGGGGTGGAACGGGATCTTTAAGGTCCCTCCCAACCCAACCCATCCTGGAATTCTGAGAGCTGGTGGCTGCTGCTCTCTCCTGTGCACTGGTTACAACAATCAGGGCCATAACCCCACAGCTTCCACATCCTCCTGGACCCTCAGCATTCGGAATTCTGGAGCAGAACAAGTCTGGGACAACTTTCCTTCCCAACGCCTGGCGCTGAAACCTCCTCCCCGCGGAACCATCCCGAAAAATCCAAAATGCTCCAGCTGCCTCCTGCCCCCCCCTGCTCCCAGCTCTGCAGGTGGGGCCGAGGGGAGGGGCTGGGAGGAGCAGGGCTGGAATCTGGGGGGCACTCACCGTGCACCTTGGGCACCTTGGCTTTCAGGTGGCGCTCGCACTTGGCCTTGGCCTTCAGCAGCAGGAAGATCTGCTCCTCCTTGGTGATGACATCGTCGGCATCCACCTGCAGGGAAGGGGCCAGAGAGGTCAGGCTCCAGCTCCAAACCCTCCCCTGCATCCCTGAATGCCTCAGCCTCACCCTGGGAGTCCGGCTTTGCTCTGCAGCTGTGTCCCAAGGAGCAGCAGAATTGCCGCCCCTGGATGTGGCAGAGGAAGCACAGGCTGGGAATGGTCCCACTGTGCACGTTGCAGCAATTTTGGGATGGAGCATCCCAGATTGCAGGCGTGAGGCTGCTGTCCAGGAGGAAAATACTCCTAGTAAATAATTTGATAATTAGTAAATAATTTAATGCCAGGGACTCCTCTCCTCTTAGGAATTACAACCTCCCCTTCATGCAGATTTCATCCACAGGCAGCAGGATCCATAAAATCCTACCTGAATCCCAGGAATGACAGCATCTCCCCACCCTCTGCTCCAGAGAGAGCTCAGAGCCCCTTGCAGGGCCTGAAGGGGCTCCAGGAGAGCTGGAGAGGGACTGGGGACAAGGGGTGGAGGGACAGGACACAAGGAATGGCTCCCACTGCCAGAGGGCAGGGATGGATGGATATAGGGATGGAATTCCTGGCTGGGATGGAATTCCCAGAGAATTTGTGGCTGCCCCTGGATCCCTGGCAGTGTCCAAGGCCAGGCTGGAGCAGCCTGGGACAGTGGAAGATCCCTGCCCATGGCAGGGGTTTGGAATGGGATGATCCCTCAGATCCCTTCCAACCAACCCATCCCACGATTTCCCTGCACTCTCCAAGCCACCCCTATCCCAAATCCAGGTTCCTTCCCTCCTTTCCAGCTCATTCCCTTTGCCAAGCCAGGAACAGGATCCAGCTGAGGGCCAATTAACTCCCGACAAAAAACTCCCTCCAAATGACATAACGAGGGTTAACGAATCCCAGCTCCCAAATAATCTGGAATCCGATTTCCCAGTGGGCTCCCAGGGAGAGGAACGGGGGCAAGGGACCTGCAGCTGTGGAGTTAAACCTGATCAGGGGCTGGGAGTGAAACAGGAGTTGGGTTTTCACGTCCTTGGAGCAAATCCCAAGCGAGAGTCGCTTCCAAACCGCGTCCACGTTAATGGGAACAATTCCAGCCCTTCCCAGATGTTTGGCCTGTCCACATTTCAGGCACCATCCCTCATTCCAGCTTGGATTGGGAACAGGAGGCTCGGGGTCAGCTCCTGCTGGTGCTCCGTGCAAAGCCAGAGGAGTTAGGCTGGGTTTAGAGGGATGGGAGCTCAGCAATTCCCAGGGATTCATCCCAAGGTTTGGAGGGATGGAACCTCAGCAATTCCCAGGGATTCATCCCAAGGTTTGGAGGGATGGGAGCTCAGCAATTCCCAGGGATTCATCCCAAGGTTTAGAGGGATGGGAGCTCAGCAATTCCCTGGGATTCATCCCAAGATTTGGAGGGATGGAACCTCAGCAATTCCCTGGGATTCATCCCAAGCACTCTCAGCTCCTCTGGCTATGCTTGGAGAGGGATGCTCAGAAAACACATTTTGATTCCCAGAATTAAAAGGGGAAAAAAAAAATCTCCAAGAGCTGGGCAGAGACAGAGCTCCGAGCTCAGCTCAGGTTTGATTTTCTAAACTGCCTAATCCTTAAAAAAAAATCCACCAAAACTCACCCCAGATTCCCCCCTCTCCTCCCAAAAAGGGGTTTAAATGATTAAAAAAAAAATCTATCTTTGTGTGTTTCCCCTTGGTCAAAGTGGTTGAAATGTGAATGTAAATAAATTTATGGATTGAAACAGATTTTCACTGATTCCTGGTGTTTGAAGGCATCAGCTCTGAAAAGCTTTTGGGAAAACTGTGGAATGGTGATGGAAAAATCCCTTTAAACATCCAGGGAAAGCCAGTTTGGGAGCTGAGAGTTCAGAATTTGGCATTCCCTCTATCCCAACCCCTTGTGGGGACATTTCAGTGCCTCCATGGGGATTGAGGATTATCCAACCCTGGAATCCTCTGATTTGGGATCCAGGGACAGCAGCTGGCACAGCACAAACACCAGGAGCTCAAAAACCCGGAGCACCTTTGCATCTTCCAGCTGCTGGAGGAATTTCAACTCCCTAACTGCACATTTTCCTGATCTTCCTGGAAAAAAAAAAATCTGATTTTTTTGGATTTTCCTGCCCTGGATCTGCTGATTTTAAGGCAGAGTTTCCCTGCTTCTCTTCCCAGCCCAGCTGTCCAAGGTTAAAGGAGTTTGCAGGAATATTTTCATTTTGATAAATTCCTGATCCAAGGCACATTTGGTTCTGGCTGGGCAAAGCTTTCCCTTGGAAAAACAATCCCAACACCTGATCCAAAAAATTTCTGGGGGGACAGCCTTGCTAAAACCATTAGGGGTGATCTGTGCCAATTTTTGGGAGTTTGGAGATTCCCAGGCAGCAAAAGAAGCAGCTTCACTTTCCAGGAGTGCCCAGGTGAGGCTTCAGGATTTGGGAAGGGCTGGGAATGAAGCAGCTGCTGCTTTGGAGGGGATTTGGATCCTTTTGGATGGAGAAAACCAGGGATGGAGGTCTGTAGGATACAGAGAAAGGAGGGAAATGAATCCCTAATTTGCAGGATTTGAGACTCAGATGAAAAGAACAAGGATTGGAAAAATCCCAACAAATCCCAGCTGGGATCAGCCAAATGAACCAAGCCCAAATGCAGCAGGAACAGGGAAAATCTGGAGCCTGGATACAAATTCTGGGGGCAGGAATGTCCTGAAGTGCTGCTGCCCCAAAGCTGGGAGGTGACAGCCCTCAAGTGTCACCCCTTTTCCCAAACTGGCACCTCCTGGAATTAGGCTAGGATGGAGAATTGGCCAAAAAAGGGATATTTGCATCAATATCCAGGGATTTCCCCTCTTTTTAAGGCCACCTGTGCCATGCTGAGAATCCTGAAATCCGCATTAATATCCAAAATTTGCTCCAGTTCAGCACCATTTATTCCATGAACTCCCTGCACATTCTGCTCAGGACAATGAAAAAGGAGATAAAAGGCACTGGGAATTTTTCATCCCTGTAAATCCCAGAACCAAAGACTCCTCAAGATTCCCATATTCACCATTTCCCTCCTCTTTTATCAAATTCCCAAATACCAAAAAAAAATCTCTCATCCTGGTAAAACCATTTAACCAGCACAAGAGAATAAATGTAGGATCTATTTTTCCCAATAATCTCTGCCTTGATGAAAAACTGGGAATGTCCAGGATGGTTTTTACCAATCTGAGCTGTTCCCTCAGAGCTCATCTTAGAGCTGCCCAGAGCAGCTGGAATTTATTCCATCCTTAAACCAGCACCTGAAATAAATTGGATCAGCCTTTTTTTTGGATTTCTTTTCCCCCCCAACCCTTTTTTTTTTCCCCCAATAATTGGTCACTCAGGAGCACTGAGAAGATTTTTGAGGAGGAATTGTTGCTGGTGGGGATTCTGTGAGTAAAAGGAGCATCCAAGGGAAGGTAGAAATTGTCCCAGATGTGTCCAGCTCCCAAATCCAGCTGTTTTGGAGGAAGAGGTCGAGGTTATCCTGTCCCTGCAGACTTAATCCCCTAAAAATCCCTCTAAAAGCTGCCAGCAAATCCCTTTAAATCACATTTCCCTAAATTTCCTCAGCAGAAAGTCTTGCACTGGGTTTCTTGGAATTCAGTTTATCCAAGAAATAGCTTTAACCTGGGGGATGCAGCAGCCTGGGCACTGCCCTGTGCAGCTTTTCCCTTCATTCCTGCAATCCTCCTCTCTTCCCAGTGCTGGGTTCTGCTGGAAAATAAAAGTTTCTTGTGGGGAAAAGATCTGGGAATGTCTCTTTTCCCTCCTTGTCTGCAGAAAGCAGAAATGCCAAAGGGAAGTGGGACACAACAACTTTATCCTGAGGCTGTAAAATCCACTTGGATCCCTTTTTCCTGCCTTTCCTTGCCCCTCTGGAACCCTTGGGGATGGATGAGGATGTCCAGGGAATGGAAATTCTCTGGCTGATGTCCCAGCCATGAAAGCAAACCCCAAATGTCCCTGGGGAAGTCCCAGTTATCCTCATTTATGGGCCTCGTTTTTGGGAATAATGGGGTCCTCTCTGTGCCACTTCCCTGGCAGCAGCTCAAAAAGCAGCTCCAGGCAAACAGATTTGTTGGGATTGAGGTCAAGGAATGCTGGGATCTGCTGGGAGAGCACCAGGAAATCTCTGGGAAGGGGAAAGAAGGGAAAAGGGAAAATATTGCAGTTCTGGGATGGTTTGGGTTGGAAGGGACCTTAAGGATCATCCCATCCCAACCCCCTGGGCAAGGGTGTTTTCCACTATCCCAACTGGCCTTGGACACTTCCAGGGACTGGGAATCCATGATTTGCAGTCAGCACGTGCCACTTATCCAGGAGAACTGAGATTTATGGTGCCTTTCCAGGAATGGGAGTTTAGAGAAAACAGTTTTAAATCCCGAAGGATTTCCTGTTTTCCACCCCTGGTGGGACCCAAGAGGCAGAGCTGTGGAAAAATCACCTTCCAAGAAAGGAGAAAATTCCCATAATTTCCTACCAGGCTGCCCGAGCAGAGATGGGAGCAGGGAGCTGGTGCAGAGGGATCAGCAGAGGCTGGAATTTTATTCCTGGATCACAAACAACCCCCATCACATTCTGCACTTCAGGAATGATAAATGCCAACTGAAAGGTCTCAGATATTCCCAGGAATCCCATCCTGGTCTGGAGAAGGCCTGGCCTAACTGGAGACATCCCCACTTTTCCAGAATTTCCATGTGACGAGCTAAGCTCGAGATCAAGCACCCCAAGAACCAGGCCTAGACCAAGGCAGGATCAAAGTTAAGGTGGACAAGCAGATCTGAGAGAAATTCTGGGAAATTCTGGATTTCTCCCACTGCTCCCACAGCAGCTGAAGGTGATTCCCAGCTCCCATGGCTGGGAGATTCCCAAAGTGCTGCTCCTGAAATCTTTTGAGGAAATCTGTCCCAGAAATGTGATGGATGCCCTTGGATAGAAAACCAGAAGAATTGGATTTTCCTGGATTCTCAGTGGGAAAATCCCAGCCCAGTTCCCTTTTTCCACACACAGAGATTTCCAAACAGCTGGGATGCACCAGAATTCCTTAATTCCATCCTGATGTATTCCCTGGATTTCCTCACACCAAGAGCCAGTGCAGGACAAAAATCTCGATTCAATTATGAGATTAAAGCTTTAAAAAAAAGCCAATTTTGGATTTTCATTCCTCAACCCAACAGCAAAAGAGCTGTGGGATAGAAAGCAGAATATTCCCAGTGGGAATGTGCTCAGGAAGAGATGCCAGCTTTTCCCAACTCCCAAAAAATGGGATTCTCTCAATTCTCCTCTGAATTAAAGAAGAATGAATGATTCCATGGAGGTGTTAATTGAAAGTTAATTAAAACAGCAATTAAAGGGAAGGGCTGGGAGTCAACACCTGAAATTAAGCAGGAAGAATTGATTCCTAATTATTTTATAGGAATTCTAGCAAATTCTACTGATTCTAGTTCGTTAATATCAATAATTAATGAACCACTGTCCCACCTCAGATGCTCAAAATTAGGCAAAATTCAGATTATCCATAAAAATCACCAATATTTGGTCTCTTTTCCAAGCCTAAACTTCCAAATCCCTTCGGTTTGCTTCAAAATCCAGCCAATCGAAGCTTTTCCTACAGTGCTTGGAAAAGAGTTGTTAAAATGCTGATTCCAACATCATTAAATTCCAGGAATTTAGAGCAAAATTCCCAGTCTCCCTATTATTGGCTCCAAAAGCGAGAGGAATCCAAATTTTTGGTGGGAATGGATGATCCTTAAGGTTCCTTCCAACCCCAACCATTCTGGGATTTAGATTCCACTGATTTATTTGGATTGATTTCCTATGAAGATGCTCCACTGAGGAAATTCCCACTTTATCCTCTGGATCCTCTTCCATCCCACCAGGATCCTGCACTCATGGAATATTTCCCACTCATGGAATATTTTCTACTCATGGAATATTTCCCTCTCATGGAATTTTTCCCTCTCATGGAATATTTCTCTCTCATGGAATATTTCCCTCTTATGGAGTATTGTTCACTCATGGAATCCTTCCCACTCATGGAATTCTTCTCACTCATGGAATATTTCCCACTCATGGAATTCTTCTCACTCATGGAATATTTCCCCCTGGAGAAGTCCTTGTCCTCCTCAAGCCCAACTTTTCAAGCCAAAAGGGACCTGTGGGGGCAGCTCCAAGTCTCCTAAGGAAGCAGAGCCAGGATTTGGGATCACCTGTGGCCCCTCCATCGTCCTGCACCTCCCTGCTCTGGGTGAAAACCAGGAATATCCCTCAGGAGGCAAAACATCCTCAGGATTCACCTGGAATTCTGAGTGATCTTGTCTTACTGAACTCCAGACATTCAGATCCTGCACACCTTGGTGACTCCAAGCTCCCTCAGGAATTAATTCCATCTGGGAATGTGAAAAGCAGATCCAGCTTTCCTGCCTCAGTTTCCCACACGCCCAGCAAAGCTTCTCCCCTTTCCCTGCTTTGTCCTTTTGGACTATCCCAAAGTTTTTGGTCTGTCTGCCTCAGGAGGAGTGGGAAGAAAAGATGGGAGCAATGAGCTGGAGGAGCAGGAATGGGAAAAGAGCTCTTGCTCCCAAATTCCAGTCTTCCCACTGGCAAATTATCCAAAGGTTTGACTGAAATCCCAATGCAGCTTCTACAGGCCATGCTGGGATTGGTTCCTTTTTATTCCCTTTCTTTCCCCTCCCCCCATTTTCCTGGTTTTTCCTCCTTCCAAAGCACCAACCCCTCACCTTCCAGCAGCCCTGGCCAGGAATCTACATAGGATCACCCCGTGGCCTCAGGCAGCCCAGGAATTTTGGGAGAGAGGCAAAACCTTGGCATGACTCCCCTGCTGCAGCTTGGAAACCTGGGGTAGCACAAACCCTCCAGGTCAGGATAACCTGCTCCTTTCCCCGGAGCATTTGTTCAGACACCCTAATCCCAGCAATTCCCTTTTCCACAGGCACAGACCTGGAGCAGCCCTCCCATCTGGAGAAACTGGAAAGAACTGGGAGGAAACTGGAGGCAAAACTTTCCTTTTCCCATCCTAGAGGGGCTTGGGGGATGCTGCTGAGATATTCCTGCTGGAATGGTCAATCCCACATCCCTCCCCACTGCCCCAGCAGGGATTTGGGATTGACTCCTGCCAGGTCACGTCTGCTGGTGGGGGCAGGGAAACGTGGAATCCGTGCCCTGGGAATGCTGTGCCAAGGCTGTGGGGCAGCTGTGGGATCTGGGCCACGTTCCCAAAGCTCTGAGTGTGCCAGGAGCCGCAGCCAGGAGCTGGGAAACCTCGGAGAGCTCCCGGTGCCAGCAGCTGCTCCCTCGGGATCATCCACGGGAAATCGGCGCGGGATGAGGGGCAGCACGGCCAGGACAGAGGACATGTCCCAGGAGAGGGCAGGGACAGCAGGGACAGGATCCAGCAGGGATTGGGAATTGTCCCTCAGGATGGGAGCAGCAGGGACAGGATCCAGCAGGGATTGGGAATTGTCCCTCAGGATGGGAGTGCTGTGGTGGGGGTGGTGCTGTGCCCATCCATTCCCACCAAGGAGCTCCATATCCTGGAAATGTGGAGGTCAGGGCAGGAAAAGAAGGATATCCAGAGGGGGAGGGGGCACCTCCTGGCCTGGATGTCAGCCCAACAAGGCTGAGGTCACTGAGGCTGTTCCCTGGCTGAGGCTGGAGCATCACTGCAGCAGCAGGAAGATCCCAGCTCTGGATCTTACCCAGGGCAGGAATCCCAGCCTCAGGCAGGGAATCACCTTTGGGAAAGGAGCTGTGGGTTTGCATCGGAGAATCCAAACATCCAGCACCAGCATGGGGATGGTTTGGCTTGGGAGGGACCTCAAGGATCACCCAGTTCCATCCCTGCCATGGACAGGGACAATTCCCACCATCCCAGGATGCTCCAAGCCCTGTCCAACCTGGCCTTGGACACCTCCTGTCGCTTCAGATTCCCCCTCTGACTCCAGCTCCTGGTTTCCATCCCCGTCTTGGAATAACAAATTCCTCAGTCTGGTCAATCCCTGAAGGTTTCTTATTTTTGCCTCCCTGCTGGATTTGCTTGGAAAATCCCCTGGATGTTTCCCTGTGGGACACAGGCTGCAGGTGGTGATGCCTTTGCTCCATGAGTCAGCGCTCTGCCATTCCATCGGGGACCCAAAAATTCCAGGGGACACTGCTGTCCCAGACTATCCATAAACACAGGGAAAGCCAGGCTTAGACAGATCTCCATGAAAAGCATGGAATAAACGAGTGGGGGGAGGGAGATTATCAGAGGAAATAACAAATCCTACTGCTTAATCATGGAATCAGGGAATGGTTTGGGTTGGAAAGCACCTTAAGGATGATCCCTGCCATGGCAGGGACACCTCCCACTGTCCCAGGCTCCTCCAAGTGTCCAACCTGGCCTTGGACACTTCCAGGGATCCAGAGGCAGCCACAGCTGCTCTGGGAATTCCATCCCTGCTCCTCCCCACCCTCCCAGCCAGGAATTCCTTCCCAATATCCCACCTAACCCTTCCTCTATTCCCTCCACACTTGTCTTCCCAGTTGTAACTGTGTTTGGAACTGTATAAAATAGACCAGACAAGTCCAAATGGCCCAAAACCTTTTAAAAATCCCATTTGGGGAGGCTCCCACTGGAACCTGGCACCTCGAGCTGTGTCCGTGCCAGCCCAGATCTGCTAAAAATATCTGGGATTTCTGTTCCCAAGGGGATGAGTTGTGGCTGGGGAACCCCTCTGGCTCTGGAGCAGCACCCAGCCCCATTCCTTCATCCCAGATTATCCCTGGGCTCGGCCTAAACCCCATCCCTGCTGTGCTGCTGGGCTGGAGGAGTTTGATCCCCAGTGAAATCTCCGGGCAGCGTTTGCTTTGCTGGAGCCGGCGGTGCCTGCAGTGCCAGGAGTGATTTATCTCCTCCTAACCCAGACACGTAAACAGGGCCATGAATCATGCCTTAAATCATTCCCCAAAAGTGCCTCTTTTTCCCTGGGAGGCCGTAAAGGGAGCCTGGGGTGAGCTCCCAGGGAAGGGGCTCGCTCGCCTTCCTCCCGCTCCTCTTCACCCTCTGCACGGGGCTTTCCACAGCTGCTGCTCCCGCTGCCAATCCCTGGCTTCTCCCTGCTGGCTCCTTTGGAAAGTTAACAGCCCGGCTGGGGCAGGGACAGATGGTCCTGATAAGCCACAGCCTCCTTAAAAGTGTTGCAACCCAGTTTTCCTTCCAAGTGCTCCCTGCTGCAGCCAGAGCTTTGTGGTGGGGAATCATGGATCACCTGGCTGGAGCTGGGATTTGTTTCCTTCTGCTGCTGCTTTGCCTGAAAAAAAGTCACTTGTTCGTCACCAGCTTCTCCTGCAAAATGATGGGGACCCCCCACTTGAGGTTCCATCACCTTTTCCAGGATGAAGGATGTGCTGATCCCTCCAGCACAGCCAAAATTCCCAGCTCCCCGTGACCTTTTCAGCACGGACAAAGGCAGATCCTCATGATTTATGGGAAGGAAAAAAAAGCCCCAACAACCCCACACTAAAAATATCTCCCTGTGTTTCAACCTCCCAGCTGGAAGCTTTTCCAGAAATTCCCTCTGGATTCCAAAACAAGGCCAGTGCCCATCCACAAGCCCGTAAAACAAGTGATGACTTTTTGTCTGGATGAAAACAGACTTTTTTTGGGATGAGGCTGGTGCAGGGATTCCAACCAACAGTGCTCACATCCTGCTTTGGAGGCTCCACCTGGCTGTCAACAAGAAACAGAGGGGGAAAAAAAATCCATTGGAATCACGGGGATGTCGGAGAGCTGAGAGAAGGTGAGACTGGAGCAGGACTCATGGGATGCTCCATCCCTGGAAGTGTCCAGGGATAAGGCTTGGATCCGCCTGGGATAGTGGATTCCCTGCCCATGGGGTGGGAGATGGGGTTCAAGGTCCCTTCTGACTCAAACCAGTCTGGAATTCTGTGGCTCTGGGATCAGGATGACATGGAAATACTGGGAAAGGAAACCTGAGCCAGGCAGGTGCTTCCTGCACTTTTTCCCTGCAGGTGATCTGGGATTTTCCATCAGAAAACAAGAGAAGGAAAACTCTGGAAACCAGAAGTGAAAGGAATAAGTTTTTATGGCTCTGGAAATCTCCCAGTCCTGCCATCAGGGAATATTCCTAACTGTGACTATTCCTGATTGGGATTTTTGGACACAGCTGTAAAGATGCTGCCAGGAGCTCTGGGTGTGTGCTGGAAAAGGCCATTCCCATTTTTTTTGGTTATTTTTGGGAAACAAGATACATTTCTGTTGTCCCCACCGGCCTAAGACTTTGTTCTCCCTGGGTCTGGCTTAAAATTCCCTGAGCTGAGCCTTCCCAGCTCACAGCTTCCCACAATTTTGGGGTGACCTTGTTCCCTGTGCACTGCCCATCCACAACACCCCGTGATCCTGACTTTCCACCTCTGTCCCTGTTTGTTTGGACTTTAGGCTGGACTACCTCAGCTCTGACACCAAAGCTGAGGCCACCTGGTCCTGCTGGGCTTTCCTGGTCACTGCTGAGCTTGGTTCATCCCACTTTTCTCAGACATCAGGGATACCCTGAGAATGGGATTTCTGCCCAGGGTCATTCCCGCCCTGGGAGGAGAATCCAGAATCCTTCCATCCACTTCCCACTGCGGATCTGGAGGTGTCCCTCAATCCGTTGGTCATTCCAGGACAAGCTGACCCTGATTTAGTCACCTCAGGCCTGGCTGAAGTTGGACTGGCTGTCCCACATCAGGGAATTATGGAATGGAATTATGGGATGGAAGGGAACGTAAGGATCACCCAGTCCCACCTCCCGCTGTCCCAGGTTGCTCCAAGCCCTGTCCAGCCTGGCCTTGGACACTTCCAGGGATCCAGGGGCAGCCACAGCTTCTCTGG
>JAOTQZ010001283.1:1169731-1182872 GCA_026546895.1 Pogonocichla stellata
AAATTTATTTTCATTATCTTCCCTTAATTTTCCCAGGATAAGCACTTTCAGTTTTTATTCCAGTTTGGATATGAAAATTCACATACACAAGTTTCTGTAGTTACCCTGCCTATGCTCTAGGTTAAATGCTGTTGTAAAGAGAAAAAATTCTTGATTGTAGGGTCATAAGTAGAGATCTCTCATCTCTCATCTTTAATGTATTAATCTCACAAAATAAATCAAGTTTAGCTCTTATATTTGTTTATATAATCAAAAGACTTTGCAGGAAAGAAAAAAAGACAGAGAAAAACTTGTTCTTAGAAGTTCAACCTCCATTTTGATATATATGCTTCTCATTTGAATGCAAGTTTTATTTTAGTTTTAATTTATAAAATGTATCTTTCCCCATTTCATATAAGCACTATGGTTGTTCTGAGGTTGGGATTCATACACCTTCATATTCTCCAAATCTTTTCCTTCCCCCTTTCCTCACTACCTGAATTTTATTTAGGTTTCCTGATTTTAACGTAAAGATGTTAGAAACCTATTTCACAAACACATATGTATATATCTAGTTTGTCTCTTTCAGTACTAAATATTTGATGTTTGGAAACTTTAAACCTTACGCAGATTCAGTTTTGATGCCTTCAATCAGGTTTTTGAGATTATGTGTCAGGATTTCAAAGGATGTTTCACTCTCTACGTATTTAGGATAAATAAAGGCTTCTCGTACAATGTGTGGATGTGTAATGTTCATGTTAAAAATCACAGAAGTAACTGAGATTTCAGCTTATCCTGCCATCCTTTCCTTCCTTGTGTGTTCCTTTCTTGGACCTTTCCTACCTCCATGGAATATGAGCAGTTTGAAGAGATCCAGAGGTTGACTGCAGTAGAAACCAGACGAGCCACTGTTCTTTGTTATATCTTTCCTCAAGATCTTCTAAAATCTAAAATAATTTTAATCTACCTACCAGGTATAATAACTGCATTTTTGTTCTCTTTTTCTTTCTTTTTTTCTTTCTTCTTTTTTTTTTTTTTTTTTTTTTAATTAAAAAGATCCAAATATTTCGTAGCTACAAATGTAGAGAAAACAATTCAAAATATTAAGAGAAGAGAAAGAGTAAATAAATACTAGGAGCCACTGCAGCCATTCTGGATAGGAAGAGTGCAGAGAAATGAATTTAAAAAGGAGTAGTAACAGAACTAGAGGATAAAAATAGTAATAGTAATAATAAGAAGAAGAAGGAGAAGAAGGAGAAGAAGAAGAAGAAGAAGAAGAAGAAGGAGAAGGAGAAGAAGGAGAAGGAGAAGAAGGAGAAGAAGAAGAAGGAGAAGAAGAAGAGAAGGAGAAGGAGAAGAAGGAGAAGGAGAAGGAGAAGGAGAAGGAGAAGGAGAAGGAGAAGGAGAAGGAGAAGGAGAAGGAGAAGGAGAAGAAGGAAGAAAAGAAGAATTCCCAAAGGATAGAGAAAATCCCAGGAAAGCTGAGCGGGAATCCCAGCCCTCCCCAGCCAGGACAGTGGGTTTGGCTCAGTGCTGCATTTATGGGAAGATTTACAGCTCCTGCTCCAAGAATTTAATGGATGAATCCAGGAAAAATGTCTCGCTCCCACATGGTGAACAGAGTCCCCCAAGAATGGAGTGATGGGATGGCATCATAAAAACTGGAATTGCAGAGCTGGGAGTTGATCCCAAATCCCAGAAATCCTTGCCTGGTGACTCCAAACAAGGCTGTCCATGATTTTTTTTTTTTCCAGGTGAAATCCGTGCCCTGGATTTGTTTTTCCCAAATCGAGGAGCAGCTGGAGCTCCAGATGTTTTGTTTCACTTCCATCCTCAGGTGGGAATTCCCAGCTTGGGGTGATGCCTCTGCAGTGACTGTAAATAAGGATTTGGACAATGGGAAAAGAAAAAGGAACATGAAAATTTGCCTTGGAGGGATTTCCTCCCCCAGCCCTTTTTATAAATAATTCCATGATGGACATTTTATGGGAAACCAAATTTTTGATTTAAACCCTGTGGAGTCCCTTGCAGCTGAATTATTAATTAATATTATTAATTATTATTTCCTAATAGACACCCCAGGATGACATTCCTCATAATTAATATATCTTAATGAAATAAATAAAATAAATACAAATAATTTAAATATATATATTATAAATGAAGAAATAGATATTAAATCAATACATATGGGGAAATAGATAATAAATATATATTAAATATATAAATATAGATGAATTAAATAAAATATATAAAATTAATAAATGCATATTTAAATAAATTAGCATATCAAATTAATAAATATATGTTGAATATTCCCTTATTTTATATATTCCTAATTCCCATATATTAATAAATATATGTTGAATATTAACTCTGAATTCCTGCTCCTTCCAATCTGTGTCTGGGCCACCACAATTCTACTGGACCAGCAGGAAAACTCATCCAGAATAAAACAAATTCCATTGATTCAGGGTTGGTTTTAACTCCAGAAGTTCCTTGACCAGCCTGTGTGGGGGAAATTTTTGTGGGAATTCCGGAATGAGCAGGAAGATGGAGGGAAATTCCCACATCCACAGGCTGGGGAGCAATGCCAATAAAATATCCATGCCCTTGATCCCACTGGGAGAGGAGATTCAGCCTCGTGTTGGACCCCAGAGCAAATATTTGGATCATGTGGAAATGTTTAACCCAAGAACAAACAAAAAAAAACTGGAAAAAGGAATTTTCTTCCTTCATCCCAACCCTCCTCCCTGTGAATATCCAGGAATCAGGAAGGGAAGAGCTCCCATTGTTTTCCTGGAGCTGCAGGGCTGGGTCTGTCCCACTTCTACACCACCTTAATTATTTCCTAAATCCAATTATTCCTGAGATCATTATTCCAAAGTCAACATCCCTTAATTGGAAGGAAATATTTGGATTATTTTCCCTGTGAGAAGTCCTCTCCTGTAGGATTCTTCTAGGTTTAGGCCAATCATGGAATCATGAAGGTGGGAAAACATCTCCAGGAGCATCAATTCCAACCTTCCACAAAATTCCCACTAAACCATATCCTAAAGTGACACATCCACTGTAATTTTAAAAATTCCAATGATGGTGATTTCACCACTTTGTCCCAAATATCTTCCCAGGGGAAGGATTTCCTTTGGAATTTTTGACTTTTCTTGGTTAACAGAGATTTTAATTTTATCAGCATAAGGCATTTTTGTTGACTTGGAGGCAGTGGAGATGAACTGTTTGGTGACTTTCCATGTGGAAAAATCCCCAAAAACCCGGGAAAACACCAAAACCTCATCCATGATGGCTGAAAAGAGAGGAAAGCAGAGCCTGGAGGGAGAAAGGTTGGAATATTCTTGGAATATCTCAGCACAGGGCTGGTCTTGACCTTCCCGAGTGATTTTCTTTAGGATTTGTTTTGTTCTTTTTCTGCAGGAGCAGAATTCCCACGTGACTTTATTGCAGCAACCCTTGGCCCTTCTCACCCTGCAATTCTGATGGAATTCCAGGAGTTAGGGAGAACAAACACGGGGAGGTGATAAAAGGAAGCTGCTCCTCCACCACCCCAGTTCGCCGAGTTCAGGGGTGGGAGAGGTTCCAGCCAAACCTGTCTGGAGCTGGATTTCCAGGAATCTTCACTGGGAAAGGTCGTTTGGAAACAGATCTGAGAGTCCTGGAATCCCAGAGCGCTGTGGGTTGGAAGGGAAGAGCAGCACCAGCAGGAGAATTCCTGATTTTTCAGCTTGGGATAATTTGGGAACTCCCGAGTTCTCAGCAACAACAAGAACCAAAACATCTCAGGTGGGTCAGAGCCCACAGCTCCTGGATCTCAAAGGAAATCCCAGATTTCCTTGGCATGAGATGAAGGAGGGAGTTGTACGAAAAAGTTTCGGGATGCTGAAAGGCTGGGAGAGTTTGGAATGTCCAGCTTGGAGAAGTTTTGGGGTGACCTCACTGTGGATCATCCACCCCCACCCCATCCCATGGCAGGGACACCTCCCACTGCCCCAGGGGCTCCAAGTGTCCAGCCTGGCCCTGGGCACTGCCAGGGATCAGGGACAGCCACAGCTGCTCTGGGAATTCCATCCCAGCCTGGAATTTGTTCCAAATATCCCACCCATCCCTGCCCTCTGGCAGTGGGAGCCATTCCCTGTGTCCTTCACAACATTCTCCTTCTCTTTTCCCAAATAATGCAGTGGGAATATCCAGATGTGTGTCCATGGGAGTGAATCTCATTCCCCATGGACAGAACCTCTGCAGAGCTGAGGATGAGCTGGCAAAAATCAAGGAAAACTCCACTCCCACCAAAAATTCCGGTTATTCTTCAATCCATGATTTTTTCCTTTACTAGAGGTTTCAACCTGAGCATCCCACGATTCATTTTATCCGTGATAAAATCCACAATTCCAGTTTAAATGTCCTCTGCATCCAACTTCCAGCTATACCTGAGTAGTCCAGACCAAGTCTGAGTAGCCCAAAACATTCAAATACATCCTGGAATGTTTGGTTTGCCTTTTGATTTGCAAAAAATGAGAATGGAGAAGAATTCCAAACTAAACACATCCAAGAATACTGGGTTTGCCTTTTGATTTAGGAAAAACAGGAATAAAGAAGAATTCCAAATATTTAAATTCATTCTGGAATGCTGGGTTTGCCTTTTGAATTGTAGGAAATGGGAATAAAGAAGGATTCCAAACATTTAAATTCGTTCTGGAATGCTGGGTTTGCCTTTTGATTTGTAAGAAATTGGAATAAAGAAGAATTCCAAACATTTAAAAACATCCTGGAATGTTTGGTTTGCCTTTTGATTTGTAAGAAATGGGAATAAAGAAGAATTCCAAACATTTAAATTCATTCTGCAATTCTGGGTTTACTCTCTGCTTTGAAAAAAATGGGAATAAAGAATTCCAAGCACTGAAATGAGGGAATTTCCCTTTAAATGATCTTGAATTGGACTGAAACTCAATTTTGGAAAGGAAAAGCTCCAGGAAAACTTTCCTGGGTGAAGATTTCCACACAGGAGCTGCAAACCCAGGAATTTGCAGTGGATACATTCAACAGGGACTGGGAAAGAGAGGGAATATCAGGGAATATTGTCCCTAGAGCAGCTCCCACCTGGATATTTCCATTTCAAACATAAAGAAAATCCGTGGAAAATCTGGTCCTGCTGAAACAATGATTTTTTTTTTAGTCAATGAGGAAAATTCCCAGCACTTGGAAAAATTGGGTGGGACTGAGATGAGCACAAAGTTTGTGGATAACAAGATGCTGAACATTCCATTCGGACAGGAAGGTACAACAGATCCCACCTTTATCCCCTCTGGATAAGGAGATAAATCGGGATTTTCCAGCTCACCACCAGCAATTTTTACTGCTGCAGCTTTTCCCAAGAGCAGGGCTTGGCTTAAAGGGAATTCACAATCCTATATCCTCATCCCAGAATTCTGGGAAGTGCTTTAGGATCCCTTGGCTCGAATCCCTGGAAATATTGGTTGGGATGGGAGTGTTTGTGCCATCAGGAAAGGGCAGGGAGGTTGTGGAGGTGCTGGGTCTCGTATCCAGGTGATCCTGGGTGTGGTCCATGTCCTCAGTGCTTGGGACAAAACCTCAGGAAAAAGTGCTTTTCCAAAATCAGGGAATTCCAGCCTAAAAATGGATCAAATCCCTCTAAACCACCTGATGAATTCCCAGTAAAAGCCCTTCTCTGGGAATTGCCCGATCTCAGCTGAAAATCCAGCCTAAAAAAGGGATTTATTGCCCGAGTTTAATTTTAGGTCTGGCTTTTCACAGCTGGTCTGGGCTCAGCTCTCTTGCCCCACTCAAGTTTAACTCTCCTTGCAGGTTTCAAAATAAAAATCTTGTTGGGAAGGATTGGGACGGGTGGGAAGCAGCTAAAAAATTAAATTTTTTAAAAATTTTAACTCTAAATGGTCTTTTAGGGTATATCCAGGAAAGGGAAATCCCAGTCAGGATTTCCTAAGGAAGGCTGGGGAGCAGCCACAGGATCTCAATCCAGCCCATTCCCAGTAGAAATATAAAATTCATCCCAAATTCCCATGAGTGGGGGTTTCCTAAAGGTTCAAGGAAGGTGCCCTTCCTCCAATTCCTCATTCCTCACACTTTAAAATTCCATCATTTTGGAATGGATTAATGAGGAGAGAATTTTCCAGGCAGAACATTCCCAATGTTTGCTCCTTTTCCCGGCTGTTTTTTGGGAACGTCACCACCCCCACACGAGTCCTGCGAGAGTTTGGTTTCATTTCTGTATCTTTTATCCCACAAATTAGATAAAAACTGTGGAATTAGGGAATTATTGAGGAAATTGTTAAGGAAAAGACCTCTAGGGCTGAGTGCAGCCACATTTTGATATTTTTGGGACAATTCCCACCCCTGACAGTGAAATATGGGACAGAGAGCCTGGAATATGGGACATGGGTCTGATCCCAGCTGATCCTCTTGGAAGTGAAATGTGAGGAATTGCAGCTGGAAAAGTAGGGAGGGAATGGAAAAACGCCATCCTGCTGGAGCAAGAGCTTGGATCAGACTGTGGAGCCTGGGATTGTGGAATTCTGGGATGGTGGGATTCTGGGATTGTGGAATTCTAGGATTCCAAGATTCTGGAAGTCTGTGGTTCTGTGATTCTGGGATATGGGGATTCTGGGATTTTGGGATTCTGTGATTTTAGGATTTTGAGATTCTGGGAGTTTGTGGTTCTGGGATATGGGGATTCTGGGATTCCAGAACTCTGGAATTCTGTGATTCTAGGATTCTGAGATTATGGAAGTCTGTAGTTGTATGATTCTGTGATTCTGGAATTCTGTGATTCTAGGATTCAAAGATTCTGTGATTCTGGAATTCTGGGATCCTGAGATTCTGGGAGTCTGTGGTTCTGGAATTCTGGGATTCTGGGACTCTGGGATTCTGGGATTCTAGGATTCCTAGATTATGGGATTCTGGAATTCTGGGATTCTAGGATTTCGAGTTTCTGGGAGTCTGTGGTTCTGTGATTCTATGATCCCATGATTCTGGGATTCTGGAATTCTGGGATTCTGGAATTCTGGGATTCTGAGATTCTGGAAGTCTGTGGATCTGTGATTCTGTGATTCTGGGACTCTGGAATTCTGTGATTCTAGAATTCTGAGATTCTGGGAGTCTGTGGTTCTGTGATTCTGGGATATTGAGATACTGGGATTCTGGGATTCTGAGAATCTGGGACTCTGGGACTCTGGGATTCCAGAATTGCCAGGAAGCTGCAGGCAGGCTGCTGCTCTCCACATTCTCTGGGAATGCCTGTCCCTGCTCCAGGAGTTATCCAAGTGCTCCCAGCATCCCAAAAATGGAAAGAGTTATTCCTGTGCTTTGGGATCTGCTGGCCTGGGATCAGACTCCAACCCCGGATTCCCCTCCTGTTTTGCAGCCTCAGCTCGGGCTGGGTCAATCTTTAACTCCTCTCCCAGCACCACCAACGACCTTCAGGATAAATGAGTAACTCCTTTCCCGCTGGGAATTCTTCCATGGATTTCTCCTCCCGCTCCACGCTCGTTTTGCTGGATCTGTTGGCACAACTTTTGTTTTGCCCTCATGTCCTTGGCTCCTGCTCGTGCCCATTTTTTGGGATTAACCCTTTTTTTGGCCAGGAACTCAATCCCAAGGTTCAATCCATGCCCCTCGGAATGGAAAGAACTGGACATTAATTAATGCACTCGGAGATAATTTATTCATGGCGTTAATCACCCCTGACAAACGAGGCCATCCCTGCCCACGGAGCTTTTCCATGGGGTTATTTTTATCTCTTTCCGTGGAAATTGGGAAGGCACAGAGGGCAGGAGGTTCACACCTGGGAGTGTCCGAGCTGTTCATCCACGTCCAAATGCAGAAAAATTCCTTCAAAGTCCCTGTGGGGCCAAGGTGCCCCTCAAAGATATTTTGTGGTTGTGCTCAATGATCCTAAAAGTCTTTTCCAGCCTTAATCCCCATCCCTGGAATTGTTCAAGGCCAGCTTGGAGCACCCTGGGATAGTGGAAGGTGTGAAATCTTTAAAAGTTCCTCCCAATCCAAAGCATTCCATGATTTCATGATCAAGAGAATCCCAGATGTGATTCCCAACGGATTTCTGGAGGTCCTGGAAAAATGGATGTGCCTGGCACAGCCAGCAGGGAAAAATCCCATGGGATGCTTCCTTATTTATTTATTTCCTTTTCTGATGGACATTGGGATTTCCAGCTGGATATTGGGATAAAGGGAATAAAACATTTGGATTTCCAACTGGATACTGGGATAAAGGGAATAAAGCATTTGGATTTCCAGATGGATACTGGGATAAAGAGAATAAAGCATTTGGATTTCCAGATGGATACTGGGATAAAGAGAATAAAACATTTGGATTTCAAGATGGATACTGGGATAAAGGGAATGAAACATTTGGATTTCCAACTGGATACTGGGATAAAGGGAATGAAACATTTGGATTTCCAACTGGATATTGGGATAAAAGGAATACTTGGATAAAAATGGATATTTGGGATAAAATACTTAATCCAGTTGAAGCAAGATCCTGGAATCCCTGATCCAAGCAACTGATCCCAGGGATTGAATTATTCCTTCATTTCTTTGGAGAGGGAGAATTCTGTAGGGATACTCTTGGGAAACTGGGAATGAAGCCCAGCCTCAGTTGAGACAGAGGTGCCTCAGATCCAGATGTTTTTATCTCCAGAAGGAATTCCACAGTTCCAATATAGCAGCTGGAAAGCCAAATTCCAATGGGATGCAGTCCTGGGGGATTTCCCCCCTTTTCCCCCTCCTATCCCTGATTCCCTGTGTCCCCAAGATGCCAAAATCGGGGCAGGTTTCTAGGAAGGAGGGAAAAAAATGCAAAAAATATGAAGAGTTCTCTATAAAATCTATTGGAGGGCTGAAGGGCCAATCCAAAGGCTGAAACTGCAGGAATTTCAATCCATGATCCTGCTGAGTTCCCTGGATTTTGTCCCATTCCAGGAGGGCAGTGCAACAGGAACCCTTCACAAAACATTGCTCTCCCCACGACATTCCATGGGGAGCTGGGAAAAACCTCAATCCCCCTTTAAAACATTCCCAATTTTTTCCTCAACGGCTTGGATCAGTTTTGATAAGGCCCCCACAGGAGGAGATAAGAGCTGACCCCTCATCAGTCCCTTTATCCACTTTATAATGGATGGAAGCGTTTCCCTCCTGGATTTCTCATGGATTTTAACTCAGAAACTCGGAATTTTATCCATTAAACTCCACCTGCTTTGGGTGGATTTGGGTTTCTTCTCCCAGGACTGTCAGTTTTGGGAATCTCTGGAGCTCCTGGTCAGCTGGAATTTTGGGAATCCTTGGAGCTCCTGGTCAGCTGAAATTTTGGGAATCTCTGGAGCTCTTGATCAGCTGGAATTTTGGAAATGTCTGGAGCTCCCGATCAGCTGAAATTTTGGGAATATTTGGAGTTCCAGATCAGCTGAAAAGCCCCATTTATTTCCAGCCTCCACATGTTTTTAAAGTTCTTTTCTTCCCCTGGGAGCATTTTTGGGATGAGTTTTCCTCCTGGCAGCTGGAGCTGAGTTATCACTTCCAGCCAGGAATGCTGACAGTGCTCAGCTCCATCCCTTGCCAGAATTTTGGGAGAAAATAAAACTTTTGTGTAACTCCTGGAGCGACCGATTCCAAGTGACTCATCCTGAGGGAAGGACTGCACAAGATGATCTAAAAATAAGGACCAGGAGAAGCTCCAGCTTCTCCAGGCCATCCTGGAGCCTCAGATCCTTGGCTAGAGGTGGAAAACTGATCCCTGCTCATCCCAAATCATTGCTAAGGCTGGAATTCCAATGGAAAAAGTTCCACTGTCCTCTCTCAGATGGTTTAGAGGGCAGTTTGAGGGTTTGGACATTTTTTGGTTAATTTTCTTTTGTCTCTGCACAGCTGGATGGGAGGGAAGGGATCCCCTCTGGAATTCCTGATTCCCTTGTCTGGGAATTTTGGCATGTCGTGGATTTTATTCCTTCACCTGCTGGGAATCTGGGATTCCTTTCCTTCCATCTCAGATCTATCCCCTCACAATTTCTGGGAGATCTCCCTGCTGGGCCAAAATCTCCCTGGTGTATTCCTTGAATCCTTTGGGTTGGGTGGACACTCTTCATGATCCTACAGGATCTGAATTCCCTGTGCTGCTGGATCTTCCTGCATCCTGCTGGAGTGGGAAGTTCATGGAAGAGGGGGAAGGAGGCTCTGTCATTTGGGGGGTCTCATCCCTGTGGTTTTGTGGGATAAGGACTCAGCAGGTGACGGGATTGATGGAACAACTCCACACCCACCCACAGGGAGGGAAAATCCTTTGTGCCCATCCAAAGATGACTTTTAAACAACACCAGGACTATCCCAAATTCCCCACCCTCCTGTTCCATCATTTCCCTCCAACAGGGGCTCAGAATTGTGCCTGAAATCCGCCTCCAGTTCCTAAGGCCATTGTTTTAACAGATTGCTGAATTTGGGATTTATTATCCCGGACGTCTGGCCAATGTAAATGTTTCCTTTCCTTAAAGCCAGCGAGGATTTGTAATATTCCTACGGATAATCCTCCCCTTAAACCACATCAAGGAGAGGGCAGCGAATTCCAGGGAGGAACAGACAATTCCCACCCTGGGAGAAGCTGCAGTGAGTAATCCAGTGCTGCTCCTCTCAGTCAGATTCCAGCTTTTATCCCAGCCTCCAAATGTCCCTGACATCCCAGGACTTTAAATGATAAATGTCAGCCCTTAGGAATCCTAATCCTACAATTCCTACACCTCCCAGGAATGATCTCATCTGGGAGCAAAAGGTTTCTGTCATCTGGAACAGGAAGTTTCCATTCTGGGAATCTTGGATTTGACACCTCCCAAAGGTTAACTCTTCACTGCTCCCTTTCAAAGCTGGTTAAAATCCCAGGAAATAATTTTTTAAGGAAATTTCTTGCTCTTTGATGGTCCTTCAGTGTTTTCTGGGGTGCTGATCCCACAGAGGGCTGATCCTACCCCACAGAAATCCTGTTTAATTTTGGGGAGGAAAAGGTCAAACTCAACAGTGATTTCAGTGACTTTTATTCCAAGCCAGCAAATTATGGAAATTAAAAAGAAAAAAATCAAATGGATGAACCCCATTTTTCTGGGGCCTGGAATAAAGTCAGTCCATACTTTCTGTTTACTTTTATTAAAAATCAGCCATTTTTAGCTAAAAAGATCTTTTAACTTGAAGGATTTAAAGAGCACACCTGGTATTGGGTCATGGTGGCCTTGGAAAAACACCTGGAAAACCCCAAAATGACCTCAAATTTGCCCCACAAATACAAAATAAATCCATTTCTATGTCCAGTTCAAACCAGTTTCATGTCTGGGTGACTGATTTGGGTCACCAGTGGGAGCCTCCACCTTCTCCAGGCTCCTCTGGAGCTGGGAATGGATTCTCCCAACCAGGGAGGACAATTTAGTTGGAATCTCCACAAACCTTCCTCTGTGACATCTCACTGATCCTTATAAAGTTGGAATTCTCCTCCCAGTTTTTCTAAGGAGCAAGGGTTGAGTGCCACAGCCTGCTGCAGGGTGCTGAGAATTATGGATTTTATGTCCATAATATCGGAATTCTCTTGTGGTCACAAATTCAAATTAAATTCTGAGTGGTTTAGGGATCTCCAAGTAAAATTATCCACCTATTTTTAGACCTGGATTTATAATCCAGGCTGGAATCTCAGCATAGAGCTCAGACCTGCTCCTCTTTCTCTTTCCAGATGGGCCTTTGCTCTCTGTGGAATTCCCTTTAAATCAGCATTCCCTTTAAATCAGCATTCCCAATAAATCACCATTCCCTTAAATCACCATTCCCTGAAATCAACATTCCCATTAAATCAACATTCATTTAAAATCAACATTTCCATTAAATCAGCATTCCCTTTAAATCAGCATTCCCTTAAATCAGCATTCTCTAAAATCAACATTCCCTTAAATCAGCATTCCCATTAAATCAGCATTGCTTTAAAATCATCATTCCCTTAAATCAGCATTTCCTTTAAATCAGCATTCCCTAAAATCAGCATTCCCATTAAATCAGCATTGCTTTAAAATCAGCATTCCCTTTAATCAGCATTCCCTTAAATCAGCATTCTCTAAAATCAGCATTCCCATTAAATCAGCAATCCCTAAAATCAGCATTCCCTTAAATCAGCATTCCTGGACTCTGGGAGCTGGCAGAATTAAAATTCCTGGAATATCTTCTCCCAGCTTCTGGAACCCACCCTGTGCTGTGGGAAGAAGTTTGAGGGCAGGACTGCTGGTTGAGTTTCCTGGGATTTAACCCACCTTTGGGATGAACCACAGCCCTCATTCCCTTTTTTCCCTTCCTCTGCATTTGCACAGCCCATAATTCCCATCGTAATTTCCATAATTAGAAGCTGGAGGGATCTGTGTGGGACATTGGGAGCCGGGAATTTGAGGAACCTCCTCCCCAGATGAGGGTTTTTCTGACATGGGATTAGTTTGAATGAGCAGTTCAGTTTAAATTAGCAGGTTAGTTTAAATTAGAGAGCAGGTTAGTTTAAATTACCAGTTCAGTTTAAATTACCAGTTCAGTTTAAACTGGACAGATGTTTAGTGTTAAACTAACAGTTCAGTTTAAATGAGCAGTTTAGTTTAAATTACCAGTTCAGTTTAAATTGGACAGCAGTTTAGTGTTAAGCTAACAGTTCAGTTTAAATGAGCATTTCAGTTTAAATTAGCACTTCAGTTTAAACTGGACAGCAGTTTAGTGTTGAACTAACAGTTTAGTTTAAATTAGCAGTTAAATTTAAATTAGCAGTTTAGGTTAGTCTAAATTAGCAGTTTAGTTTAAATTAGCCAAAAAAAGCCACCTCTATTTTAGGTCCCTGTACTCCCTGCAATGCCACAGGCACAATCCCAGCCCAGTTTGGGTGGGAATGTGCTGGAAAATCTGGTCTTGTGTCCCAGACTGGAATCTGAGGCTCTCCCAAGGGATATTCAGGAGATTGGAGGTGAAATCCAATTCCTCTTCATCTCCTCTGAGCTTCTCTGTGTTGATCTTTTCTCTTCTCTTTCTTTTCTTTTCTTTTCTTTTCTTTTCTTTTCTTTTCTTTTCTTTTCTTTTCTTTTCTTTTCTTTTCTTTTCT
>JAOTQZ010001283.1:1195808-1210127 GCA_026546895.1 Pogonocichla stellata
CCATGAATGATGGATGGATCCATGGATGGATGATGGATGATGGATGGATCCATGAATGATGGATGGATCCATGGATGGATGATGGATGATGGATGGATCCATGAATGATGGATGGATCCATGGATGGATGATGGATGATGGATGGATCCATGAATGATGGATGGATCCATGGATGGATGATGGATGATGGATGGATCCATGAATGATGGATGGATCCATGGATGAATGGATGGAGCAGGATGAGTTTCTTTAAACCAGGAGTGGGAGTTTTTCAGTGGTAGCTGAGCTGTCACATCCCAGGGCTGGGGATCTGCCAGGATCTGCAGGACACCCTCTGGATAAAACCTCCCTGTGGTCAGGACACCTCCCACAGTCCCAGGCTGCTCCAGCCTGGCCTCAGACACTCCCAGGGACCCAGGGGCAGCCACAGCTTCTCTGGGAATTCCATCCCAGCCCTTCCTCACCCTCCTAGGAAGGCTTTTTGCTGACGTAAAATTTCCTTGGTGAAGTTTTATTTTGCTGAGTTTGCCCTGTTTATTCTCTTTTTTTTTTTCTCTGTCACCTTTTTTTTTTTTTTCCTTCCATGGCCATCCAAAAAGGAATCCCCTCACCTTGAGCCTGGAGAGCCCCACAAATGGATTAATATCCAAAATGCTCAAACATCCAAGTTTTTCCAGTTCCTTAAATAAATGAGAAGAGTGGCAAAAAGCTCAGAGGATGTTCTGGGAGTTTTTATAGGAATATCCAGTTCTCTCCAGGCAGGAAGAACATTCCCTTCTGCTGGCTCCACGTCCATTTTCCAATTCCATGTTTAATTGCTGAGGAGCCCAGATAAGATCAGGTGAAACTGGGAGGGGTTGATTTTATGGGAATTTCCAAACCAGGACCATTCTGCTTCCAGGTTTGGAAGATAATGGATATTTCCAGACGTTTCATTCCCATCCCTGGCATTCCATGTGCCTGGAGAGCAGCACAAGGATTGAGAGATGCTCTGCACACCTAAAAGGATTTATCTGAGCACAGGAAAACAAAGGAATATTTTCCTCTGGCATCACTTTAGAGGAGATATTCCCAGAGTCACTTTTTCCCCTTTAATCCTTTTCCCATGGATCCCATCAGTGGATGGGATTCTGGCAGCTCAGTTATGATTTGGGAACAAAATATTTGGACAACAAAGCTTCCAAAAAGAAAAATTCCCAGTGCTCTTCATCACTCCCTGCTGCCATCCCAGGCTGAATTGCCCCATTCCTGAATTCTGTCTGGGACAAAGAACTTTCCAGGGATTTGGGGTTTGGGAAATTCTGACCACCATCCTCAAAGTTATTTACGGCAAGTGGAGATTTGATATTTCCAAGGGATGATTCCTTTGGTTTGTATCCATTCCCTATTTTTGACAAAACAGGGGAAATCTAAATTAACTGGAATTACTGGGGAAATGGGGATGAGGGCAAAGGACTCAGAATGCAATCCCTCAATTCCTAAAATTGGTTAAAAAGTGCTTTGAATTCCCAAAATGTAGCCCCACAGGAATAAGGAATGTTTCACTGATTATTACCAGCTCAAACATTTGAGGGTGTGAAAAATGAGGATAGAAATCCATGGAAAACTCCCTGTTTCCAACTATCCATGGAAAACCACTCCAACTCCAGCTTTTTGTTGTCCCAAAAAGGGAATTTTGCACTTTTCCACCTCATTCTGAGCAGGATTTTGGGAGTGCAGACACCTTCAAAAGTGATCCCAGAGCAACAACCAACTCCTTCCAAAGGGGATCTGCTGGAAGATGGGAAGGAAAAACCAGGAAAGGGTCAAACTTTGGGGTTTTTCCTTTCTTCCACTCTTTTTCTTTTTGTCCCTGTTCTTCCTCCTCAGCATTGACAGTCAGTGCTGCTGAAGAGAAAACACTGAATTTAGGGGAATTTTAGGGGAATTGGATCCTGTTCTTCTCCAAGACACAAACCTCCATCCCTAATCCAAGGTTTCTCAGGGATTTTTTGGGAACAGACCATCCAGAGAACTTTGTGGACCAATCCCTAGAGATGTCCAAGGCCAGGCTGGACAAGGTTTGGAGCAACCTGGGATAGTGGGAGGTGTCCCTGCCCACGGCAGGGGGTGACACTGCAATGAGGGAATCTTTCAAGTCCCTTCCAACCCAAAATATTTTGGAATTTTCTGCTTTTCCATGTGTTTTTAAAGGGTTTATTGGAGTGTTTTCCCATATTCTTTGTGCTTCTGGATTTGTTGTTGCTTCCAAACCCAAAGCAGAGTCCTGGGACTCTCAAGGCTCAAGGAATTTCCCTTTTGCCAGGAGCTGCAGTGGGATGAAACCAGTCAGGCTCTCACCCCAATCTCCCTGGGATAACCTGGGAAAAATCACTCCTGGGAAGTGTGAGATGGAGTTTGGAAGGCCAGTAAAAGGAAGAGGTCACCTATAGATCTCTGCAACTTGGGAGTCACAAGAAGAGACAAAACCCCTGTGTTAGACACCACAAATCCATGGAAAAAGGAATTATCACCCTCAGGGTCCTGCACGTGCCATGGATAATTTCCCATGTGAATTTTCAGTGCTTTCCATCCACTGTTTCTTATTGGAATTTGGGCACTTTCTTCCCTGCATGATCTTTAAGTGTTTTTTCTCAATAGATTTAGGCAAAAATGTGACATTAAAAAAGATATGTGCAAACATTCCTGTATTTATTCCCTATATTTCCACATGTTTTTTTCTTTTCCCCACTCTGTAGCTCCATGGTGCCACTTGTCATCCGTGAGTCCTGCAGCCTCAGGACTTGTGGCAAGAAAAAAAAAAAAAACCAGGATCCAAACCAGGATTTAGGCAGGGAGGGAGAAAAAACAACTATTTAGTGAAATCTGGGGTCTTGCAGAAGGAAAGGGAACTTCAGGATATGTGGACAGAGAAGAGGAGAGACAGGAGGAAGGAAAAGAGGAGAAAAACTTATTCCAAGCCCAGGTAAAACATTTCCTCTCCACTTGGAATTTTTTGGAAGGAACAATGCTGGGCTGGCTCCAGAACCAGAAATTTCCAAACCAGTAAGAAAGGGAATAAAAATAGAGGAATGTTGCCTGGAAAAGCCCAGGGTGGCATTTCCCTGTGGATGCTCCAGGCTGGGTCCTGGAGGAGATGGATGCAGGGTGACAGCCCCACGTCCCTGCCAAACAGGACACAGGGACATTGTGAGTTCCTGGCAGCCCTGGAACGCCCTCAGGAATTGGTCTGGCCACTCCACTCTATTTAAATCCAGGCAATACCTGGTTTTCCACACCCTTGTTGTTCCCTGTGTTTTCTTTCCGTGCCTGGGCTGTTTGTTAGGTTTGAGGGCTCGACCAGCACAGGGGGTGCTGGGCCAAGCAGGAGTTATTTTGGAGATGGCTTCAGGAATCCAGAGGGAAGTTCCAGGCTCTGGTTTTAACTCATCCCCAGGGATGGCTCTGTTTGCACATGTGGGACACTGGGATTTTGGGGAGCTCAGGGGGAAAACAGGGATCACCCACCCTGGGACCACTGAGAGGCATCACTGGGTCTGGGCAGGTTCCTGATTCCTGGTTTTTATCAGGATTGGGATATTCTTTAGCCCTGTGGATCATGGAGGGACAGGAAATGGGAGGGGACTGCTCTGATCTCCTCAGGATTAGTGGGATCTCCAGGGATCCAAATCCAAATAGAAATGTCCTCATAAAAGCAAGGTAAAAATATCCTGAACCAAATCCAAATAGAAATATTCTCATCCAAATCCAGGTAGAGGTGTCCTCATCCAAATCCAAATAGAAATATTCTCATCCAAATCCAGGTAGAGGTGTCCTCATCCAAATCCAAATATAAATGTCCTCATCCAAATCCAAATGGAAAAATCCAGGGATTGGGAGAGCAGGAATATCTCCAAGCTTTGGTGTGATCCAAGCAAGATGGCTTTGGAAATATCCATCATTTTATTCCTGGTTCCTCCACAACTTCTCACTCCTCTGAGGAGGAGCAAGCCCTGCTCCACTTGGAAAAAATCCTTTTTTTCCCCAAGGATTCTGTAGGGGAAGCTAAACCTGTAAAACCCCTAAACCCTGAGAGCTGGGAGATAAAAGATAAGAAAAGAGATTGATGATAAGAGTGATTGGTGTGGCTTTGGATGGGCACAGTTTTGTGGAATGCAAGGAAAATATTCCTAAAATCCCCACTCCAGTCACCCCAGGCAGCAGGGATTTGGATGAGGACATTTCCATTTGGATTTGGATGAGGACATTTCCATTTGGATTTGGATGAGGACATTTCTATTTGGATTTGGATAGGGATATTTCTATTTGGATTCGGATGAGAACATTTCCACTGGGATTTTGATGAGGACACCTCTGTCTGGATTTGAATGAGGACATTTCTATCTGGATTTGAATGAGGAAATTTCTATCTGGATTTGGATGAGGACATTTCCATTTGGATTTGGATGGGGACATTTTTAACTGGATTTGGATTAGGACATTTCTATCTGCATTTGGATGGGGATACTTCCCATCTGGATTTGGATGGGGACATTTCTATTTGGACTTGGATCAGGACACCTCTATCTGGATTTGGATGAGGACATTTCCATCTGGATTTGGATGAGGACATTTCCATTTGGATTTGGATGGGGACATTTCCATATGGATTTGGATGAGAACATTTCTGTCTGGATTTGGATGAGGACATTTCCATCTGGATTTGGATGGAGACATTTCCATCTGGATTTGGGTCAGGACACCTTTACCTGAATTTGGATGAGAACATTTCTACCTGGATTTGGATGGGGACATTTTTATCTGGTTTTGGATGAGGACATTTCTACTTGGATTTGGATGGAGACATTTTTATTGGGATTTGGATCATGACATTTTTATTTGGATTTGGATGAGGACTTCTCCACTTGGATTTGGATAAGGACATTTCCATATGGATTTGGATGAGGGCATTTCCATTTGGATTTGGATCAGGACTTCTACCTGGATTTGGATGGGGACATTTCCATCTGCATTTGGATGAGGACGCCTCTTATTTGGATTAGGACATTTCTATCTGGATTTGGATTAGGAGATTTCTATCTGGATTTGGATTAAGAGATTTCTATCTGGATTTGGATGGGGACATTTCTATCTGGATTTGGATGAGGACATTTCCATCTGGATTTGGATGGAGACATTTCCATCTGCATTTGGATGAGGACGCCTCTTATTTGGATTTGGATTAGGACATTTCTATCTGGATTTGGATTAGGACATTTCTATCTGGATTTGGATGAGGGCATTTCCATCTGGATTTGGATGAGGGCATTTCTATTTGGATTTGGATGAGGGCATTTCCATTTGGATTTGGATTAGGAGATTTCTATCTGGATTTGGATGAGGACATTTCTATTTGGATTTGGATTAGGACATTTCCATTTGGATTTGGATGAGGGCATTTCCATTTGGATTTGGATGAGGGCATTTCCATCTGGATTTGGATGAGGGCATTTCTATTTGGAGCTCGGGCCAGGCCAGGTAAAAACCCTTTGAACTCCCCTTTATGTGAAGGAATTTTTGAGACTCTCTGGCTGGAAATGACCCCAAAGAAAGGAGAGAGTTTATCCAACCTGGAATGAGGAGGGAAGGCCCTGGCTGGCTCTGAAGAGCAGGTTCTGCTCCTTCCCACTGCTGTTTCTGGGATGCCTTAGGCCAAAACAAAGTGTGAGCCTCAACTTCCCTGAGGTTGGGGAAGGGTTTGGGGGAGCCTGCAGAAAGGCAGGAAAATCCAACATAATCATGCTTGGAAAAAATCATTGTGAGTAGATTTGTCCATTCAGAGCAATAAATAAATCTAAATGTAACAAAGAAAAAATATTGGGGATATAGCAGAAGAAGTAAACATAAATATAAATATAAATATAAATATAAATATAAATATAAATATATTGTAAAAATGTAAATAAAAATATAAAAGATCATAAAATAAAAAATAATAAAAACATAAATCATGTTAAGGGGTTTTTTAGCTGTCATTCCAAAGAATGTCCCTGTTTTATTTATGGCTTTCCAGCTGCTGGGACACAGAGCAGAGGATTTATCTGCTCTAAATTTAGCCCCCGAAACGTTGTCCAGCTGGAATCCCAGTTATTCCAGGGATTAGCCTGGATAAATTGTGTTTGATATGTGTTTGAGATAAGCAAAATATTCCCAGAGTTAATTCCCAATCATAATGGAGGATCTGGAGGCTCAGACTTGAATTCAGAAGAGCAAAAGGAGGAAATAAATCCCTGTGGCAGAAAGTTCCTTAGCCCTGGATTCCCCCCCAATGGTCTGGGCAAGGAGTTTGTTCCATGCCTGGGTTCATTTCCCACCAACATTCCCAACCAAAAAAATCTCCTGGTTTTTCACACCAAACCAAGGAGAAAACTTCCTGCTCTTTCCACACAGGAGCAGAACAGGAAAGAAATCCTTGGGTCAAAATTCAAAGCCTGAGGCACTGAAGTTGTGTGAAAGCCTTTGGTTGACATCTGTTGGAAAAGGTCAGGAAAATCCAGCTCCAGCTGGGAATGGTGTCTGGTTAAACTGGGATGTGGGGGATGGCAGGGAATTAACAGGGATCTGATTTCTTTTCCTGCACCCACATTGGGACAATCCCTGGAATCAGCATAAGCAGAGGGATAAAGGGATTGGGAAAAAACCCCTGGAGAAGGGCTGGGAGTGCTGCTGGGGAGGAATGAGCACACCCTGACCTTGTGCTGCAGAAATCTGGAGGTGTCCTGGGTTGATCCCACAGTTTGGGAAGCAGGAAAAGGGGAATTCTGCCCCTCTGCCCCCCAGGTGAGACCCCACCTGCAGAGATGCTCCACCTGTGGATCCAACAGCACAAGGACCTGGAGCTGCTGCAGGGCTGGAGCCAGGCTGGGAGAGCTGGGAATGTTCACCTGGAGAGGAAAAGGCTCCAGGGAGAGCTCAGAGCCCCTTGCAGAGCCTGGAGGGGCTCCAGGAGAGCTGGAGAGGGACTGGGGACAAGGGATGGAAGGACAGGACCCAGGGAATGGCTTTGAGCTGAAGAAGGATAATTTAGATTGTTTATTAGGAGGAAATTCTTGGCTGTGAGGGTGTTGAGGCTTTGGCACAGGGTGCCCAGAGAAGCTGTGGACGTTCCCTGGATCCCTGGCAGTGTCCAGGGCCAGGGTTTGGAGCAGCCTGGGACAGTGGGAGGTGTGGGTGGCACTGGGTGATCCTGAAGGTGTCTCCCAGCCCAACCATCCTGGGGAGGAGAGGCTGGGAGCAGCAGTGCTGTGAGGCTGCAGAGCTCAGACCTGGAGCCCTGGTGGGACCAGGCTCATTCCAGCTGCTCTCCCCACCCCACTTTTGCAAGAGCCCTGTCCCCATGTGGGAACCTGGAGCAGCTCCCCCAATTTAACAAGCTCTGTTGCAAACCTGCACTCACTCATTAATGCTCAGGCTGCTCTTGGTCCATCCCCTCTTTAATAACTCTCTCTCACCAGTGCTTATTTGGGATGACTGTGGGAAGGTTTTGAAACTAGATATAGGCTTGGCAAAACACTCATTATGGCTGTGGCTCATCTTCTCATCCCAGAAATTGCATCTTCCCCCAGTGCCCCAAATCTGCTTCCATTTGCTGAAGCAGCAATTTGACATTGAAGTCATTTGGTTCTTCTCAGTGGTTTCACATTTGACTTCTCAGGTTTCCTGAGGAATTTGTTGCAGACTTAATGTTTAATTGTGCTCTGGTAGGGTGGCAGCTCGAGTTTAGCAAAAATGTGCTAATGTTCAGATCTGGAATAATTTAATTCCAAAGCAGATGCTTTCCCAAAGGAATGGATTTATTTAGATACTAATTTTGGGGAAGTGCTTGGGCTGGTTACAGCCAGCACTGCTCTGTCAGCATGTAAAGCTCTGTGCAGCACGTTCCTGACACTTGTGACAAACTGATTATCCCTAATTCTCCGTTAAAAGACTCCATGGCCAAGGAGAGGAGACAACAGCCATGGGAGCCTGCTCTCAGAGGGAGGAGAATTAATTCACTGACTCTGAAAACTGCTCTGAGGCCAACTCTGACAGAAGTAATCCATTAACAAGAAAAGGGAGTGATGTCCACATGGGACACGACTTCAAGCAGATTCCCTTTCCAAAACTCCCTTTGCAGTGAGAGATTAAAAGGTTCTCTGCTCCCTGAAATCAAGAACTGTGAAGGTTTCCAAGTGCTCTCCTAGCAGGATCTGGATGCTGTCCTGGCCTCATCCGGGTTCACACAGGGTTTATAGAAGCCACAAGCACAGTCTGCAGGGTTTTCAGCTTGGATTTCAGCTCAAATCTTTCCTCAGTGATTTAGTAATGGGCCTGGAAAGAACTGCACTCAGCAAAGGCTTCTCCCACAGGGACACAAACTCCAGCAGCTCTCCAGGGACTGCGGATGCTCCTCTCGGAGGGAATGGCCTGAAGGTCACCTCAGGAAGTGCTGAGACACCTTAAATGCCCTGTCCCATCTGTCTGGGCACCAAGTGACCCCACAGCTTCCCAAACCCCCCGTTGCCTCTACAGTTCCTCCTGTCACCTGCATTTCAGGTTCACCCCACCCCACGTGCCCTCTTGAGCAAGCCCAGAGCAGAGGATTTGAGCAGAGACTGCACGGGGTGATTCATGAGGGTGTGTAACGACCTCTGGGGACTGGCTTTCCTTTGGGAAAGGATCCTTGAGTCACTCAGGCTCCCCAGCCACCATCTCCCCCACTTTCCTGTCATCCTGATGTCCTGAGGGTTTGCTGTCTGTCGCCAGCGCCTTCATCTCCGAGTGAGTTAATTGCCAGGGAGCTCTCTGATCCTCACGACTCTCCTGTCATCTTCCCCACCCCTCCAGGAGCCTCTTCCCAAGCTTGCTCTGCCTGTGTGGTTCCCTGTTCAATGCCTGATGCTGGCACTGAACACCCCCATTTATAGATGTCTTCAGCACTTATTTCTTTATCATTTACTTGGTGTGGCATTTCGTGCCCTTCGTCTTCCCAGCTGCCACAAACCTCCTTCAAATCAGATAATTTGGGAGCAGTTTGGACAAGGGGGGCTTTGACTCCTTCAGAGTTTGTTTTCTTCCCCTTAAAAGCAGTTTTTAACGCAGACACCACTCCACAGCTGAGTGCTGCTATTAGGATTCATTCAGTTTACCAAAAACTTGAAAATAGCTGAATTGGGCTGTTGGTTGCCTGGATCCTTGGCTGGTGGATGCTTCCAATTATTATCAATTCACAGAGGTGGAGGCCTAGATTTCCTTTAATTCCTGCCTGTCTGCTGCCCTGCTGTTTTCTGTGATAAATCCTCTTGGCTGCAAAAATTAAAAATGCCAAGATGATACTTAAGATCAGTTGCCAACAGCCTCCTTTGCTGGGCCCTAAGACCTGCCTGCTCTCCCCAAAGCCTTTTTTATCTCTCAAGAGGCTGCAAAGGGGCTGTCTCTCAGTCTTTTTGCTTCTGCAGTTGTTCAGACTTTCTAGTTTTCTGCCTTTTTAGAATTTCACAGCCTGCCAAGATTTTTTTCCCCTTGGATTATCACTATTTTCCATGCTTTGTATGAAGGAGTTGTATTCCTACTCCAAGCAACTGCAGCACATTCACTCCCCCCTCCACCCCCTTCCTTAAAGTCACTCATTTTTGGGAGATGAATAAGAATTTAAATTATTCTCCCCCATAGTACTGAGAGCTGCTGTCATTTCCCCCAGCTCTTGTGTCTTTTAAAAGCAAGAACAGAAAGAGATGTAGAGAAATCCTGGCAGTTTGTGGCCTTTCAGCACAAGCTTTGGATATTATTGGCATTTTTTTCCTCCCTGCAACGACGGAATTTCACAATCAGGTCTCCAGGTCTGTTGTGGAGTCCCAAGGGATGGAATTGCCTTCTAGAGCCTGTGTTTATGTTGTCTCCTCCAGAAAGCTGGGCTTTAACAACATGGTGATTAAATTAGATGACAGATTGAGTTTCATCCTTTGGCATTTCCAGGCAACTTCTAATTCCAGCGTGAGCCACGCTCTGGTTGAGCTCTGACTGGAGCAGCACTTTCCCTGTGCTCCTTGGGACCAGCTCTGCAGTCACACCCTCATCCCAGCTGTCCCTTCTTGTTCTCACTCCAGCTCTGGATGTGAGACAATTCCCCTCTCTGCCCCAGCCTCGGGGATGAGCTGATTCACTCTCCTCTGCTGTGGCAGCCAGGGCTTGGGAGCAGAGGCAGAAAACTCTTCCAAGCCTGAGAAACCGTCCTGGTGAGCGGATGTTTGGCGTGGAAGGGCTGTGGAGCTGTGTGGGATTTGTTACCTGGCACTGGGAGCTGCCAGCCCAGCCCAGCACGAGGGGCTGGGGCTGGGGGGCTGCCAGGGACAGGAACCAGCTCTGGCCCCCCAAGTGAGTCCAGAGGGCACCATGGAGCTGCTCTGAGGGCTCCATGGCAGGGCTGGAACGGGATCACCCCCAAGGTCCCTTCCCAGCCAAACCAGGAGTTCTCTACCCAGGCAGAGCTCTGCCCTTGCTGCTAAGGTGACACTGCCTTTAATCCACACAGAGACCTGGCTTCTAACCTGAAAAGGTGTTTTTCAGGCAATTTTCCTGTGCAGCTCATATTGAAAGCTGCAGCATCTGCATGAAAGCCACACACCCTTTATTTGCATGCCTGAAGTGCTGAGTGTGCAGGGCAGGACCAGCAGTGGCTGCACAGCTCAGGATGAGCATCACACGTGTCCTTCCCAGCACACATGTCCTTCACTGGGTGCATGCAAATGGCCTGGCTGCCCAAACTGAGAATAAACAACAGAAAATGCCCTGGGAATTCCTCAGGCAGCCACAGTGCCCCCAGCCATCTCTGTGCCCAGGGGACTTCAGGAGAGTCAGGTTTCTAAAGTGGCATTTCCAAAATCAGGCTTGGGCACTACTGCACACAGAGTGTCCTGCCCTCTGCCCAGGCTGGGAGCACAAGGAGCAAGGTGTTAGAGATTTAAGGGAGGAAGGTGAAGAGGAATGGAAGAACTGGGACATGGATGAGTGATGCAGGGAATGTATGGAGATGGTACAGTCTTCCCAAAGGCAATTCCCACAGCACACTGCAAGGACGCTGGAGATTCAGGAGAGCTCACCAAAACTGGAGGGGCACCTGTGGAAGAGAGAAGAGCTCATGGTGAGACATTGAGAGATCAGCCACCTCAGGGGAGGTCAGAAATGGTGTGATGGGACCAGAGCAAATCCTGAATGGCCAAGGGAAGATGCAGCAGAAAGCTTCCATTATTTTTTCTGTTGCAACATGAAAACAGAGGAGTTAGAAGGCAGGACCACTACCCTCTGTCAGTTCTAGCCATGAGAAAGCCCTGGGCCAGGAGGGTTCAGAAGGGAGTGGACTGCTGGGTCCCAGGACTGCCCAGAGTAGTCCTAAGGAGTGGTATGAAAAGTGTGTGCTCTGAAAAGTCCTGTCCCAGAGCTCCAATCAGTCCAGGAGGAGATTCAGGTGAGGAGATCACCCCTGTTTGGCCTGGCCTTGCCTGTGCCTGGCACAGCACACCTGGCACAGCACACCTGGCACCGCTGTCCCCAGGCACAAGGTCCCACACCAGATGAGGCCTTTGGTTGCCTTTCACAATTCCCTTGTTGTGTGCCAGCAGTGACAGCAGGTCTCACACCAGAGGCCTGGAAATCCTCTGCACACCGTGTCCTTCATGTCAGCACCCTCGGGCTCTCCCCCAGCCTGCAGGTGAGAGGTCAGAACTTTCCCCTCTGCTGCTCTCTGCGCCTCATCTTGTACCTGCTCACCCGAGGAAGGAACAGTAAATGAAACCAACCCAGGCCCTGGTCCCTCACACACTGTCCTTGGCACTGAAGGGTATGACTTGCACAAAACTCCTTGCAGACCCTCAGGCCTGCTGGAGAGGGCTCTTTGCAGATGGCTTCTCCCCAGAGCAGTCGTCTTGTGTCTCATCAGGCAGCTTTTGTCAGTCCTGCTTACATGCTCTGTCTGCTTCGGGCTGGGAGCTCCTCAGGGCCCAAGGACCTCTCACCCTCTCCTGTCCCCCCTTCCTGTGCACCAGAAGCAGGACAGAAATAGCCAATCACCAAGTGATCAGGAGTAATTTGGGAGCGGTGTGTTTCACACAGCAAGGAAGAAAACGCCCGTGGCTGCACCAGGGAGAGCTGCAGCGAGTGGACAATGTCACAATCCCCTCTGTCCCCCACTTGGTGGTTTGAGGAGAATAATTTGATTGAAAGGCAAATCCTTTAATCTGCAGATATAAATCAGCAGAGTGGCAGAATTGCTGAGGATGGAACATATCATATAGGGCATGTCCTGTATGTCTTTTCCCTTTAAACAACCACGGGCCCTCCAGCTGTTAACCTATTTATAAAAGGTAACTCAAGGCTACGCGCGAACTCCTGAGGACATCTCATTCTGTCATTACAGCACAGACCCGATTTTTCTGCCTCAGAATAATTTGGCTTGGTTTATGAAGGCCCAGGCTAGAGAAGAGATCAGCTGTGATACTAACAGCCTTCCCCAGAGGAGCAGGATGGAGCTCTCCAGAAGGCCAGGCTGCCCCATGCTTCCCAGGACAAGGCTCTGCTTGGAGGAAGAATGATGCAAATATCAGCTATGCATCCTGACAAGCCAAAGCAGGTTCTCCTCTTCCCACATGAGAAATCCCAAGCTCCTGTTCCTGTGCTGTGTGTGGGAAGTGTCCCAGGTCACTCACAGCAGGACCTGGGGTGCAGGACAGCAGCAGGAGGTGTATTTTCTTGGCAAGGGAAGTCACTGCTCCAGCCTCAGTGCAGCCCCCAGTCACCTTCCCTCTCCTCCTCCTCCTCCTCCTCCTCTGTGGCCCCACACCAGGTGACAGTGATGGAGAGATCCCAGATCAAGAGATCACAGGGTGTGCCAGCTGCAAGGCAAATCCCATGACCAGTCAGAGAGCCTTGACAGGTCTCTGGGATGGCAGGGATCCCTGGCCGAAATTCCATGCCTTCCATTGTGCTGGAGTCAGCTTTGATGAGCAGAACAGCCCTGTCTGGCTGGCAAATATCTGCCAGTGACCCACAAGGCTTTTGTTGTCTCCAGTGCAGCGTCCTGCCTCATTGAGTAGTTACCTTCCCCTTGCATCCCTGATCCATGATAGGGGAGTGACGAGACATTTGTTCTACAAGAGTATTCAAATTCTCCAGGCTGCTCACAGACATTCACTTTTAAAAGTGAATGAGCTGAAATTTCCTAAAAATGAGAGTCTGTGGGTGCTGCTCCAAGAGTGGAGGCAATTCCCTGCTCCACTCAAACCCTTTCCAGCTCTGCTCCCTGAGCTTTTCTCCCTGACAGAGTTTGGTTCATTACTTACTGACTGTACTGCTGGGCAGTGATTTTTGGCTGTGCCCCCTGCCCAGGCCCTGTGCCTGTCTGGAAGGAGTGAGGGATGTGAGCAGTGACAGCTCAGCCCCGGCAGCGCCGTGTCCCCAGAGCCAGACAGACCCTGCTGGGCACCCACATCTCTGCTTTGAGCAGGCCATGATGAACTCTGCCAAAGGGCAGGAAAGCTGCCTGCTCCATCCCTGCTTATCTGCAGCACTCGTGCTGTCAGTGCCCTGGGATGGGCTGGGTCACCCAGCGTCCTTCATTTGCAGCAGTTCCCATCAAAGCGGTGACAAACGAGCGTTCCCCAGCCCGAGCTTTCCCTTCCCAGTGCCCACAGGTGACTCACCCAGCACGGGTCAGGCCCTACCTGCCCTGCTGGGCTACTGGGGCCGGCCAGGAGTGACTCCTTAGGGAGATGAGCTGGGTCCTTTCCCTTTTCACAGCCACTTTCCCTGTCTGGCTTGATGAAAGGGCAGAGCCATTGCCTAAACACCTTCTCTCCTGCCACCAACCCCACCAAACAAAATCCCCCCTCTGCTGGGACAAGGACAGACCCACCTGTGGCGTCTCACAGATTTTGTTTGCCTTACACTGAGGATGTTGGCTCATGCTGCCCTCCCTTCCAGGCCACGTGGAGATGGAGAGGACTTGGAGCTTGGAAAAGCAAGTGGAGAAATGGGTTGTTCTCTTTAGAGGGACAAACAAAGATAAAGGAGATGCTTTGAATTTTTGCACAGGTGAAGTATGTGGGGAGGCAACAAATGGAGTGTGGCCTGACATTGCTGCCAGGAGGCAGAGAATAGACATTAGATTTTAAACTAAACCAAGGAAGTTTCATATTAAACAGTGCCCTGGGAAACCATGCTAAGCTAGGGTAGAATTCCTTCCTTCCTTCCTTCCTTCCTTCCTTCCTTCCTTCCTTCCTTCCTTCCTTCCTTCCTTCCTTCCTTCCT
>JAOTQZ010001283.1:1281883-1297893 GCA_026546895.1 Pogonocichla stellata
TTTTATTTTAATGACTTAATTTTATTTCATTATTTTTAGTTTTTAAATTTTAGTTTTTAATTTTTTTACTTTGTTTTAATTTATTATTTAATCATTCTTAAATTGTATTTTTAATATTGTGTTTTATTTTATTATTTAATTTTATTTTTGTTTCACTTGATTCTATTTTATTCTTTCTTAATTTTTGCTTTTATTTTTTTAAATTTTAGATTCTTAATTTTTTATTTTTAATTGAATTGAATAGAATTTTGTTTTATAGGAATGATGAGAAAATCCTCCCATCCCAGTTTTTTAATTGGAAATTTGTGAATTCAGAGGGAAGACCACAGCAGTTTGGTCTCCTTGGGAATGCTCCAAACTGGGTAAATCCAGGTTTATCCCAGATTAAATCCAGGCTTATCCCGGGTTTCTTGGAGTTTCCAATCAGATTTTCCATGAGAATCCCTTTTATGAGAAGAGGGAATTCAGGGAATTTGCTGCTTCCCCTTTTTCCAGAATTCCCAGTGGGAATTTGGGATTTCAAGGCTCTTTTCCTGTGGAATGTGGGGATCTTCTCCATCCCTCCCTTCCCAGATTTCCAGGAATCCCTTCCAAGCCTTCTCTGCTTTCCTTGGTTTTCCCCCGGAGCAGCAAACCCAAGATCCAAGTGCTTCCCTGTTTTTATGGATGTTCAGAGATTTCCAGGATCCCAGTTTGTCCCAACTGGGAGGGAACCAGGGAAATCTGGGAAAATCCAGGAAAATCCAGGAAAATCCGGGAGGATCCCAGTTCTTCCCAGTCAGGGGGGAACTGGGGCCGGGTACCAGGACAAACTGGGAAAATCCGCAGAAATCTGGGAAAATCCATGGAAATCTGGGAAAATGTGGGAAAATCGAGGAAAATCAATCCAGGGAAATCTGGATAAATTTGGGAAAATCCAGGAAAATCTGAGAGGATCCCAATTCATACCCAGCCAGGGGCTGGGTGCTGGGAAAATCCAGGAAAATCTGGGAAAATCCAGGAAAATAATCCAGGGAAATCCAGGCAAATCCTTTTCAAATGTCTTTGGTTGCAGGGAAATCTCTGCAAAAAGGGGGAAATTTTTCTCTTCACCTTTCAGATTTTAAATTCTCCCTGCGGATTGTGGCCGGGAATTCCCAGTGGGAAAAATCCAGAAGCTTCATCATTCCAGGAGGAAAAATCGGGAATATCAGGAATTTTGTGGCGTTTCCCTTTAAATCCTCTCCAGGCTCGGATTCCGGCCGCTGGAATTTTCCGCCTGCCAGAGGTTTCCATGCCGACCAGGAATGTTGTGGTGCACCTTGGGAGAAAGGAGAATTCCCAGAATTTCCCTTCCCTCCCTTTGGATTTGAGTCCGGAGAGGAGCTGGAGCCAGGAATTTTCCTCTTCCCATTCCCATGGATCTGGAGTCCGGCTGATCCCGAGGTAAGAGGGAATTTTGCTGGGAGATTCCTCTGGAATTGTTCGGGAATGGTTCCTGTGGGATTTGATCCGGTTGTTGCGGAGATCGGGCGGTTCCAAGGCTCAGGAATTTTGGGATTTGGGAATTTCTGTGCCGATGTTTTGGAGGGTTCAGAAGGGATCTCAAGGCACGGTGGAATGTGGGAAGCTGGGAATTCTGGAAAATCCCATTCTGTGGGAATGTGCCTCATTTCTGAGGGAAATTCCCAAAATCGCTGTGTTGGATGGAAAATCAGGAATGGGATAGAATGGTGGGATAGATATTCCCAAATTTCTGAGTTCCCCATGGAATGTTGGGAATGGGAGAGAACGGAGGGAAAAATATTCCCAAATCCCTGAGCTGGACAGAATGTCAGGAATGGGATAGAACAGTGGGATAAATATTCACAAATCCCAGAGTCCCTGATGGAATGTTGGGAATGGGATAGAACAGTGGGATAAATATTCCAAAATCCCTGAGTTGGATGAAAAATCAGGAATGGGATAGAACACTGGGATAAATATTCCCAAGTCCCTGAGTTGGATGGAATGTCGGGAATGGGACAGAACAGTGGGATAAATATTCCCAAATCCCTGAGTTGGATGGAAAATGAGAAATGGGATAGAACAGTGGGATAAATATTCCCAAATCGCTGGGTTGGATGGAAAATGAGAAATGGGATAGAACAGTGGGATAGATATTCCCAAATTGTTGGGTTGGATGGAATGTTGGGAATGGGATAGAACAGTGGGATAAATATTCCCAAATCCCTGAGCTGGATGGAATGTCGGGAACGGGACAGAACAGTGGGATAAATATTCCCAAATCGCTGGATTGGATGGAATGTTGGGAATTGGATAGAATGTTGGGATACCCCGGGATGAGGGGATTTGGTCTCTCCAGGTGGTGACAGAGCTGCTCTCAGAAATATTTTGGGACGTCCTGGGCAGGAGCAGGAGCTGGATGATCCTGGAGGATCCTGTTTTTTTTATGGATCATTCTGGAGCTGATGTTCCTCACCTTTGGAAGTGGCTTCCAGCCCAGTGGGACAGATCCAGATTGTCCCCGTGGATCTGGGAAAGGTTGGACACAGATCTGGGAAAAGTTGGGTAGGGATGGGAAAATTTGGATAGGGATGGGAAAATTTGGATACAGATGGGAAAGACTGGATATGGACGGGAAAGATTGGATAAGGATCTGGGAAAGGTTGGATAGGGATGGGAAAATTTGGATAGGGATGGGAGGGGTTGGATATGGGTGGGAAAGGCTGGATAAGGATCTGGGAAATGTCATATATGGATTGGAAAGGTCGGATTCAGATGGGAAAAGTTGGATATAGATCTGGGAAAGGTTGGATACAGATAGGAAAGGTTGGATGTGGATGGGAAAGTTTGGATAGGGATGGGAAAATTTGGATATGGATGGGAAAGATTGGATAAGGATCTGAGAAAGGTTGGATAGGGATGGGAAAGGTTGGATAAGGATTGGAAAGGTTGGATATAGACGGGAAAGTTTGGATAAAGATCTGGGAAAGGTTGGATACAGATGCAAAGGTCACTCCAAGGCCACCAACTCCATGAGGCCACAGGAAAAATCATCCGTGGAATGTTTGGACAACGCCCTTGGAAAAGCAGGAAAAGGCCGAATCCCAACTGGATCCCGCTGGCCTCCAAAAGAAGGGACCAATCCTCGATTCCCATCCAAGGGCTGAGAATTCCCTGGGAATAAAATATCCCTGGTGCCTGTCGGTCGAGCCGGACCAGTTCTGTAACTTCCCAGGGGAATTCCGGCGGCAGCCACGTGGTGGAAGTGCCCCGGGAGCTGCAGCTGAATTCCCACGGAATTCCGGCCTCTCCCGGCACATTCCGGCTTTTCCAGGTCCGTCCCCAGCCTTCCCAAAAATCCTCCTGCTCATCCCAGCGTGAGTCTGGAAAATGCCTCGAACGGAATTTTATCGGCATTAAACATGGAATTCTATCTTGGTTCCCAACTGAATTTTATGGAATTAAACATTGATTCCCTCCTGGTTTCCAACAGAATGTCCTGGAATTAAGCATGAATTTCCATCCTGGTCTCCAGCTGAATTTTCTGGAATTAAGCATGAAATTCCATCCTGGTTTCCAAAGGAATTTCCTGGAATAAAACACAGAATTCCATCCTGGTTTCTGACTGAATTTTCTGGAATTATACACGGAATTCCATCCTGGTTGCCAGTTGAATTTTCTGGATTTAAACATGGAATTCCATCCTGGTTTCCAACTGAATTTTATGGAATTAAGCACTTAATTCCATCCTGGTTTCCAACAGAATTTCCTGGAATTAAACATGAATTTTCATCATGGTTTCCAGTTGAATTTCCTGGAATTAAATATGGAATTCCACCCTGGTTTCCAGTTGAATTTTATGGAATTAAATGTGGATTTCCATACTGGTTTCCAATGGATTTTCCTGGAATTAACCATGGAATTCCACCCTGGTTTCCCAGAAACATGAAAACCCTGGGATTCTGGGTTGCAAGGCACAGAATTCCATGCTTGGAACAGATTCCTTTGTTTTAGGAATCCTCTAGATAAGTGAATCCTGTTTCTTTTTACAGCATCAGATCTTAAAAGCAGAGTAGATCCATGGAAATTCCAGGAAATTCCGAGCTCTGTGTTCTTTTCCAAAATCTTGGATTGTCCTGGAGCAAAAAAAATGGAAATCCTGTTGGTATTAGCCGGGATTCTGGATCCAGTGATTCCAGAAATTGGGATTTTTTTTTTTTTTTTCCAAATCCCATCTCTATGTTCTCGATGTGCATCGGAAACTCTTGGAATGTTCAGAGGGGAAAATGCTGCAGGAATTTAAAATTAAAATCCTTAAGGAGAAGAGGATTTGGGAATTTTGGGATTCGATTTAGGATTTTTTAGGAGGAAGGGAAATGGTTAAAGGTGCCTGAAGTGGAGCAAAAAATCTCTGGGACCCCCTGAGAGAAGGATTTGGGAATTTTGTGTAGTTTTTAGGGTTTTTGGGGAAGAGAGAAGAGAATTCCTGAGGCTGAGATGTTTGGGATCTCCTGACTGATGGATTTGGGAATTTTGGGGTCGGGTTTAGGGTTTTTTAGAAGGAAAGGAAAGAGTTAAAGGTGGCTGAGCTGCACAGAGAACTCCTGGGTCTCCTGACTGAGGGATTTGTGGGTTTGGGGTTGGATTTAGGATTTTTTTAAGAGGAGGGGAAAGAGTTAAAAGCTGAAGTGCAGCAGAGAACTCTGGGAGCTCCTGAGGGACGGATTTGGGAGTTTTCGGGTTGGATTTCGGATTTTTTAGGAGGAATGAAAAGAATTCCTGGGGCTGAGGTGTCTGGAATTTCTCAGAGGATTTAGGAGTTTTGGGGTCGGGTTTAGGATTTTTTAGGCGAGAGAGGAAAGAATTTCTGGGGCTGAGATGCCTGGGATGTCCTGACCAAATGATTTGGGAATTTTGGTGTTGGATTTAGGATTTTTTAGAAAGAAAGGAAAGAGTTAAAAGTGGCTGAGCTGCACAGAGAACTCTGGGAGCGGCTGACCGAGGGTTTTGGGAATTTTGGGGTCGCGTTTAGGGTTTTTAGGAGGAGGGAAAAGAATTCCTGGTGGCTGAGGTGCAGCAAAGAACTTCAGGACTTGTTGAGAAAAGGATTTGGGAATTTTGGAGTTGGATTTAAAATGTTTTTTAGAAGAAAAGGAAAGAGTTAAAGGTGGCTGAGCTGCACAGAGGACTCCGGGAGCTCCTGGCTGAGGGATTTGCGGCTTTGGGGTTGGATTTAGGATTTTTTTAGGAGGAAAGGAGATGGTTAAAGGTGGCTGAAGTGTCTGGGGTCTCCTGACAGATGGATTTGGGAATTTTGGGGTCAGGTTTAGGATCTCTCTGAGGAGCAGAAAGAGTTAAAGGTGGCTGAGGTGCCTGGAGTCTCCTGAGGGACGGATTTGGGATTTTAAAGGGTTGAATTTAGGATTTTTTTAGAAGGAAAGAAAAGAGTTAAAGGTTAAAGTGCAGCAGAGAATTCTGGGATCTCCTGACCGATGGATTTGGGAATTTTGGGGTCGTTTTTAGGGTTTTTTGTGAGGAAGGGAAATGATTTTAAAGGTGGCTGGGGTGTCTGGAATATCCTGACTGATGGATCTGAGAATTTTAAGTTTGCACTTAGGAATTTTTAGGAGGAAGGGAAAGAGTTAAAGGTGGCTGAGCTGCAGACAAATCCGGGGCCCCGGAGAGAAGGATTTGGGAATTTTTGGGGTTGTTTTTAGGGTTTTTTAGGAGGAGCGGAAAGAGTTAAAGGCTGAGAAGCATCTGGGATCTCCTAACCGATGGATTTGGGATTTTTAGGGCTGGATTTAGGATTTTTTAGGAGGAGAGAAAATAATTCCTGGTGGCTGAGGTGCAGCAAAGAGCTCCGGGACCCGCTGGGAAAGAGATTTGGGATTTTTCAGGGCTGGATTTAGGATTTTTAGGAGGAAGGGAAAGAGTTAAAGGTGGCAGAGCTGCACGGAGAACTCCGGGACCTCCTGACCGATGAATTTGGGAATTTTGGGGTCGGGTTTAGGTTTTTTAGGAGCAGGGAGAATAATTCCTGGTGGCGGATTTGCAGCAGAAAAATTTGGGACCCGCTGAGAAAAGGATTTGGGAATTTTTGGGGCTGGATTTAGGATTTTTTCTAAGAAGAGGGGAGACAGTTCCTGGGGCAGAGATGTCGGGGATCTCCCGACTGATGGATTTGGGAATTTTGGGGTTTGATTTAGGATTTTTAGGAGGGGGGAGGGGGGAAGAGTTAAAGGGGGCTGAGCTGCCAGAAAATCTGAGGAGCTCCCGACCGCTGGATTTGGGAATTTTGGGACTGTTTTTAGGATTTTTTTAAAAGGAAGGGGAAGAGTTAAAGGTTGAGGTGCAGCAGAGAACTCTGGGAGCTCCTTAGAGACGGATTTGGGAATTTTGGGGTTGGATTTAGGGTTTTTTAGGAAGAGGGGAGAGAATTCCTGGGGATGAGGTATCGAGGATCTCCTGATCGAGGGATTTGGGAATTTTGGGCTTGGATTTAGGATTTTTTTAGGAGGAGGGGAAAGATGGCTGAGCTGCACAGAACTCCGGAATCTCCTGACCGAGGGATTTGGGAATTTTGGGGTCAAATTTAGGATTTTTTAGGAGAGAGGGAAGGAGTTGAAGGTGGCTGAGCTGCACAGAGAACTTTGGGATCTCCTGACTGACGGATTTGCCGATTTTGGGATGTTTTTAGGGTTTTTTAGGAGGAGCGGAAAGAGTTAAAGGTGGCAGAGAACTCCGGGATCTCCTGAGGGACGGATTTGGGAATTTTGGGGTTGGATTTAGGATTTTTTTGAGAAGAGGAGAGTGTTCTTGGGGATGAGGTGTCTGGGATCTCCTGGGGGGCGGACATGGGAATTTTGGGGTTGATTTTAGGATTTTTTTAAGAGGAAGGGAAAGAGTTAAAGGCGGCTTAAATGCACAGAGAACTTGAGGAGCTCCCGAGGGACGGATCTGGGCATTTTAGGGTTGGATTTAGGATTTTTTAGGAGGAATGGAAACGGTTAAAGTCGGCTGAGGTGCAGCAGGGAAATCTGGGACCCCCTGAGAGAAGGATTTGAGAAGTTTGAGGTTGTTTTTTGGGTTTTAGGAGGAAGTGAAACGTCTTGTGCTTCATCACGTGCCGTCCATCCCTCCCTGCCAGCAGGAAAAAAAAAAAAACAAAAAAAAAAACTTTTCCAAGGATTTCCTGGAATCTTCAGCAAATGGGAGGGAGCCGGGCAGGAGGAGGGGGAGGAAAAAAATCCCAAAGTTTTTTTTTTTGTTTTTTTTTCCTGTGGGAAGAGGCTGGAAAATCGCCGGGAGCTGCGAAACTGCCCCCCAAAACTCCTCCTTGACCTTTTCCCTTTCACTTCCCGAAATCTTCAACTTCCCCAAAATCCGGCGTGACAAAATCCGGGATGACAAAATCCGGGATTATTAAAAAAAAAAAAAACCAAAAACAAAGAAAAGGGGAAGAGGAGGAGCAGGAGTTTGGGAAGCCCAGGTTTTGGGATTTTGTAATCCCGGCTCCCGTGGGTGGTTGGGATTTGGGGCTCTGCCTCCAAATGTGGGAGGGGAGAGATGGGAGGGAAAAGTTCCAGCCTTGAGAAGACCGAGAATTCCCGGATTTCTGCATTTCCCGAAGTTTTTTCCAGCCAGGAAATTTCCTGCGCTGCCTCATGCCAGGTAGGTCGCTCCATAATCCATCAAAATTTGGGATGTCCTGGTCGGTTTTGGGATCAGAACTTGATTTGCTCCGCAGGAAATTTGGGAATGTTTTCCCCAGGTAGAACCGGGATGCAATTCCGGAACGGGTTTTCCTGGATTTTCCCACAAACCCTCCGCTTTCCCCTAAGGAATTTCCATTTATTTTTTAGGAATTTCACTCCGGGCAAAATTCAGACCCTGTCCTTGCTCCCACCGCGGCTTTTCCAGGAATATTCCCGGTGCTGCTGCAGCAGGGAGGGATTTTCCAGCCTCCCCTGGAATTCCAGGGCGGATGAAACAAAGCTGGAAAAGCCGCGGGGGTGCCGAGAGATCCAGAGTTAAAGCCGGGCTGATAAACTCGGTTTAGCAGGTTTCTGTCCGGGGGGAAGATGATCTCCAAAAAAAAAAAAGAAAACCAAAAACAAAAGACCTTCCAGGAGCTCTGGAATTCCGGGAAAGGTCGGGCTTCAAGGCTCGGTTTGGAGGGAAAACTGGCGCTTTGGAGGCGTTTTAAACGTTTTAAAAATAATGAAGAGTTCGAGGCAGAGGAGGGGCTGGGTTTAAACTGGGGTTTGATTTGGGTTTAATTTGGGGCTGGGTTTAAACTTGGCTTTGATTTGGGTTTAGTTTGGGGCTGGGTTTAAACTGGGGTTTGATTTGGGTTTAGTTTGGGGCTGGGTTTAAACTTGGCTTTGATTTGGGTTTAGTTTGGGGCTGGGTTTGAACTTGAATTTGATTTGGGTTTAGTTTGGAGCTGAGTTTAAACTGCAGCTTAATTTGGGTTTAATTTAGGGTTAAACTTGGGTTTAGTTTGGGTTTGGTTTGGGGCTGGATTTTAACTTCGCTTTAATTTGGGGCTGGGTTTGAAATTTGGTTTAAACTTTGGTTTAGTTTGAGGCTGGGTTTAAATTTGGGTTTAATTTGGGTTTAATTTGGGGCTGGGTTTAAGTTGGGTTTCTTTAGGCCTGACCTAAAGCTGAGGCTGTTTAAGGAAAATCCCTTTGGCCCTGGAATTCCTGGAATGTGCAGCTGCTCCCTTGCAACTTCATTCCCAAAGGGCAGAAAAATTTTTGGGAATGCGGGCGGGATTATCACAAAAATCTGGCCCTGAGTGGATTGTGGAGGCCAAAAAATCTGCGAATTCCAGAGAAGTTCGGGAAGAGCAGGAAATAAAGTTGGGAATTTGGAGATTCCTGATTCCAGAGGGTGTTTTTGGGACTAAGAGTGGAATAAACCTCAGGAAGCTCCTGGGTTTAGGTTTGATTGCTAAAACCAGCTCTGGTTAATTCCAGCCTAGCTGAGCCACAGGCCCAACCAGTTTGGGAATGTTGACATTCCATTGGCATTGGAAAAACACCTTGGGCTTCCCGAGCCAGAATTTCCTTGGGAAAGGCTTCGGGCAGGAAAGTGCCTGGGGAATTTCTTCTGGGAATTGGGGGAATTTCCTCCAGGAATTGGGGAAATTTACTTTGGGGATTGGGGGAATTTTCTCTGGAAATTGTGGGAATTTCCTCTTGGAATTGGTGGAATTATCTCTGGGAATTGTTGGAATTTCCACTGGGAATTGGCAGAATTTTTTCCAGGAGTTGTGGTAATATCCCCTGGGAATTAGGGAAACATCCTCTGGGCGTTGTAGGAATTCCCTCCAGGAATTGTGGGGATTTCCTTTGGGAATTGTGGCAGTTTTCTCTGGGAATTGGGAGAATTTTTTCTGCTAGTTGTGGAAATTTCCTCTGGGAATTTGGGATATTTCCTTCGAGGATTGTGGGAATTTTCTTTGGGAATTGGGGGGAATTTCCTCCAAGAATTGGGGGAACTTCCTTTGGGGATTGTGGGAGTTTTCTCTGGGAAATGGGGGAAATTTTCTCCAAGAATTGGGGGAATTTCCTCCGGGAATTCTGCTCCTTGGAATGCTGAGCAGGAGTTGGAAGCACTGGACATTCCTGGCTCTTGTCCTGCCTTCAGATTTGTTTTCCAAGAGCATCCAAAGGGTTGGATGGGACACGAGGAGCTTCCTGGTGCTCCCAGATTTTTGGGAAAGACCATGGGAAAAAATGGGTGGAAAAAAATTGGGAGTTCTTGATTTTTGGATTGGGGCTGGAAATGATTCCAGGGAAAATTCCGGGATTTTTCCAAGTGCCCAAAGGGACTCTAGGAGAGCTGGAGAAGGATTTGGGATAAGGGATGGAATGACAGGAAAACAGGGAATGCATCCCGCTGCCATAGGGGGATAGATGGGATATTGGGAAGGAATTCCTGGCTGGGATGGAATTCCCAGAGAATTCCATGGCTGCCGCATCCCTGGAAATATCCAAGACCAGACTGGAGCAAACTTTTCCTCATATTCCCGAATTTTCTCCCACCAGAATTGGGTTCAATTTCTCCAAGTGCTCCATGATTCCCTCCCCATTCCTTGAATTCCCAATTTTGCTTCCCAATTCCAGCTTTGCTTTTGTGGTTTTCCCCCTTCCCGTGCTCTCAGCTGATTCTTCACAGGAAATTTTCCATTCCTGATGTTTTTCCGTGCTCTGAGCTCATTTCCTGTTTTTTTTTTTTTCTCCGGAGAGCCATGGGAAGGAGGAAGTTCCGGAGCTTTCTGCACACCTGGAACTGCTGGGAAAGGAGTGATCTCAAAGTGCTGCTACTGGGAAAAGGGGATTTTTGGGATTGGAATCCCGGGAAGTGCAGCTGGGCCCCAATTCCAATGAGAGGGACGGGGTTGAGAGTGGTGGGAAGAGATTTCTCCTTCATCCTTTGGATTTCAGGGATTTAATTCCCCCTGGAATTAATTTAGATTGCCACAAAGAATTCCAGATTTTTCCAGATGTTTTCGGCCCTGAGATCATCGGAAATTTGGGAAAAGAGGGTTGGGAATGAGTGGGATGGGAATGAGAAGGATGGGAAGAGATTTCTCCTTCATCCTTTGGAATTCTGGGATTTGCTCCTGGGAAAGCCCCTCTGGAATGAATCAGGATTACCACAAGGAATTCCACATGGCTTTTCCAGACATTTTACAGCCCTGAGATCATCGGGAATTTGGGAAAATTTGGGAAAATCTGGCTCGGTTGTCTCCACTTGAGCTGTTTCCTTTCTGTTCCTTTCCCAACTTTCCCCAAGGATTTTCGGGATTGGCCCCACCTGGGAATGCAGCCAAGGGCAGGGAACCTTTGCTGAAACCTAAGGAGAAAAATCCAAGGAAATGCTTTGGAGATGGAATCCGATGGCTGCTGTTTTCCAGGGATTTGATTAATTCCTGGTGTTTTCCATGGATTTGATTCTTTCCCGCTGTTTTCCAGGCCATGTCCACAGCTGGAATTTTGGGATCGCTGCTCCAAGTGGAGGAAAACTTCTCCTCCTGCCTGGCCCGGATCGACGCCCTCATCCTCAAACCTCTGCTCCAGGCAGGTAAATCCTGGGAATTTTTCTCTGGAATTCCCACTTGGAGTCAATCAAAGAGGGGATTTCCAGCTGGAATTCCTGCTGGGAAGTTTCCTTGGAGGAAATGTTTTGTAGGAATATTTTCCCTAAAATAAGGGACAAGGAACAAATGCAGGGTTGTGTTCCTGAGGATTTTAGGGATGAATCCAAGTTTTGAGCTGGATCAGCATTCCCAATCCAACGTTTCCAGCATGGAAATAGAAAATCCATCCCACAAATCCCAAAAATTGGACCCTGCTCCCATTCCAGGCTCATCCCAGCAGGGAGAATTTGTGGGAACAGGTTGGGAGCTCCAGGGAAATGCCAAATCCAGGGAAATCCCTGACCCTGACTGGCCCACGTGGGGCCTTTCCAGGAATTCCTTTTGGGATGACTCCAAGGAGAATGGGAGCGGTTCCCTGGGAAAAGGGTGGGAATTTTCTCTCTGGAGCACAGGGGTGAGCATCCAGGGAGTTCGGGAGTAAGAGTTTGGGATGCAGTTTATCCCATTCCAGCTCCATGAAATCCAAAATTCTTGGAATTTCCCCTTTTTCAGATCTCTTTTCCCCTTTTTTTACTCTCTGTTTTCCCAAATTATTTGATTTATCCCATTCCAGAAAAAATGGCTACTTGAATTCAGAGAATGGCTTGAAATTTCCCATTTTCTGATAAATTTTCTCTACTTTTTTTCCTCTCTATTTTCCCGAAGTATTTATTCCAGCTAAAACAGCTCCATGAAAGTTCCTGGAATTTTTTCTTTTTCTCATCCATTTTTCCCATTTTTTTTTCCTCTCTGCTTTCCAAAATTTTTAAATTCCTTTATTCCAAAACAACTCCATGGACTCCAAGAATTCCTGGAATTTCCGCTTTTCCCCTTTTGAGGATTTATCAGACACAGACAACACATTCCACAAAATTCTTTGGGAATCCCGACTTTCCCATTTTTCCCGATTTTCTCCTGCCAGAGCCCCATGATCCCAAGGAAAAGGAGAACTTCCAGCTCTTGGTGCTCCTCAATGATCGCTTCCAAGCCCTCTGGAATTTCATGGAGGAGAATTCCCGGAACCTGCGGGGAAAACGCGGCAGCTCCGACTCCGGCTGCGTCCAGGATTTTTACATCCTCTGGAAAGGAGATCTTTTCCTGAGCCTCTACATCCAGTGAGTGCTGGAATATTTGGGATTGGAGCGATCCCATCGGGATAATTCCGGAGGAGGAAGTGGGAATATCAGGGGAAAGTGGGATGAGAGATCACAGAGGGCAAATATCCTTGGGAAAGTGCGTTGGATGTGGTTTTTCCATGGTGTTGTGCTTTTGGATTGGGATCTGAGATCCCAGTGGGAATAAAAGTTTATGGAGAACTGAAGATCCGAAATAATCTTCAATTCCTGTTTTTTTCTTCTCCATAAAAGTGGCCAAAGCTTTTCCAGTTTGGATTTTGCGGTTTGGATTTTCCAGTTGAGAATTTCCAGTTTGGATTTTCTAGTTTGGATTTTCTAGTTTGGATTTTCCGGTTTGGATTTTCCGGTTTGGATTTTCCATCTGGGATTTTCCAGTTTGGATTTTCCAGTTGGGATTTTCCAACTGGGATTGTTCCAAAGGAATTTATCCTGAGATTTTATTTCCTTTCTTAATGTTTAATGTGGTGTAATGTGGGATTTGCATGGGAAATTGTGGGATTTGCATGGAAATTGTGGGACTTGCATGGGGAATGTGGGATTTGCATGGGAAATTGGGATTTGCTGGGAAGATTTTCTGGGAGAAAATGTAGAATTTGCTGGGAATTTTTGGTCCTGGAAAATGCAGCTCTCGGAAAAAAATCTTGGCAAATATGAAATGGAAAAGGAAAATTCTGAGTTTTACTTGGAAAAATAAAGCAAGCTCAGAGCTGGAGTGTGACAGCTCCACCGTTTACATCCCAGAATTCCCAAATTTTCTGAATTCTAATGGGAATTCTGTGCTGAGGAGTCCATGAATGAACAGCTCTGAAATTGCAGGCAGGAATTTCATTCCATAAAATCTGATGGAAATGGATCCTGGTCTTATCAGCACTTTTGCCTTATCCAAATCTGCCAAAAAATTAAGATCGGGAAGGAATTCCAAGATCCAATCTAACCTTTGATACCAATCCATCAAATATCCTGACCTGCATTTTTCCAGAGGTGCTTTTATGGAATTAAAGGAACTTCCCAACAATTTGAGATCTGTAAACTCATTCCAAATTTTTCTCTCAAGCTCCTCTTGTGTATCCTTGGAATTTTTTCCAGATATTTCGTCACCTTCGCCAACTTTGTCGTGGTCCAAGGCTTCGAGCAGGCCACCAAGAGCAAGAGGTCAGCAAGTGGAAAATCCTTGGAAATCTTGGGAATCCTTGGGATGTGGGGACATTGAGCAGCTCTGAGCACTGGAGAATCCCAGAATTCCAGAGTGGTTTGGAAAAATCCTCCAAAAATTCCATACTGGGACAGCTCCCAGGTTGCTCCCAGCCTTGGCCAACCTTGGAGGATTCCAAGATTTGATTTTCCTCTTTCCAAACTCCTGGAGGTGGACACTTGGGATTTGGGGATCTAGGGAAAAGATGAAATTGGAGAGAGGAATCTGGCTGGGAATTGCCACTTATTCCAGATTTTTATGGAAGCAGGGAATGAAAATGTGGATTTATAAGGAGCACATTCCCAAGCACGTTATTCCCTGGTTTTCCATGGCTCCTGCTATCCCAGGTTGCTCCAAGCCCCTGCCAACCATGGACAATTCCAGGGATGGATTCCCTCTTTCCAACCACCCCTAGCTCCTTCTGGAGTTGGAAACTTGGGATTTAGGGATTTAGGGAAGGGGTTGGAATCTGGAAATTCCCGCTAATCCCAGATTTTTATGGAAGCAACAACTGAAAATATGAAATTATTAGGAGCACGTTCCTTGATTTTTTTTCACGGCTTTCTCCATCCTCGTCATGCAGAAAGTTTGGAAAACAGAGGAGTGGGAATTCTGGGATAATTAACAACCTTTTCTCATAATTCCCAATTTTCCAGTGAGGCCTGGAAGCTCCACAAGGCGGTGCTGAAAGAATTCCTGCGGGATTTCACCTCGGAGAGCTCCCTGGCGCCCGCCCTGCACGCCGCGCTCCACAAACCCTTCCAGGATCACATCCAGAGCTACCTCCAGCTCCTGTCCCAGCTCCAGGGCCAGCTCCAGGAGGTGGGAATTCCCCTGGAGTGGCTCTTCTTGGTCGGTTTTGTGGGAAGAAATATTCCCTAAAATCCAGTCTGGCTATCCCCAAGCTCAGGATGAATGCATCTCTAAATATTCCCTAAAATACAAGCTGGATTTTGTATGCTAGATGTTCCCAAAAATCCAGCCTGGACATTGATAAATATTCCCTAAAGTCCAGCCTGGACCTCCTTTGCCAAATATTCCTGAAAATGCAGCCTGGACATTGGTAAATATTCCCTAAAATCCAGCCTGGACCGCCTTTGCCAAATATTCCTGAAAATGCAGCCTGGACCTTGATAAATATTCCCTAAAGTCCAGCCTGGAACTCATTCAGTCCAGATGGACATGTTGCTAAATATTCTTGAAAATCTGGTCCTGACATTGATACATATTCCCCAAAATCTAACCTGGACATTGATAAATATTCCCGAAAATCCAGCCTGGATCTCCCTTATGGGCATGTTGCTAAATATTCCTGAAAATCCAGCCTGGACATTGATTAATGTTCCCTAAAATCCAGCCTGGACGTCCATTGCTAAATATTCCCTAAAATCCAACCTGGACATTGACAAATATTCCTGAAAATCCAGCCTGGAACTCCTTTGTTCCAGGATAGACATGTTGCTAAATATTCCCTAAGATCCAGCTTGCATCTTCCTCATTTCAGAAGGGACAAGATGCTAAATATTCCTGAAAATACAGCCTAGACCTCTTTTGCTAAATATTCCTGAAAATCCAGCCTGGACCTCCATTGCGAAATATTCCTTAAAATCCAACCTGGACATTGATAAATATTGATAAATATTCCTGAAAATCCAGCCTGGAACTCCTTTGTTCCAGAATAGACACATTGCTAAATATTTCCTAAAATCCAGCCTGGATCTCTTTTGTTAAATATTCCCTAAAATCCAATCTGGACATTGATAAATATTCCCTAAAATCCACCTTGGATCTTCCTCATTCCAGGAGGGACACGATGCTAAATATTCCTGAAAATCCAGCCTGGAACTCCTTCGCTAAATATTCCCTAAAATCCAACCTGCACCTCTTTTGCTAAATATGCCGAAAAATCCACCCTGAATGTTGCTAAATATTCCCCAAAATCCAACCTGGACCTCTCTTGACCCAAATGTGAAGCATTCCTGAAGCTTTTCTGTCTTTTTCCAGGGATCTGAGCAGGATGTGGTGGCCGCTGTCATCCGGGAATTCGGGAAGCTGGAATCTTTCATCAGCCAGGTCCTGGATGAAGCCTGCTTTACCAAGGAGCTCTGGAAATCCTTGGGCTACAAATTCACCGTGAGTCCAGAGGGAATTGGGGATGGATTGGGAATTTGGGATGGATTGGGAATTTGGGATGAATTGGGATTTTGGGATGGGTTGGGAATTTGATAAGGATTAGGAATTTCATAGGGATTGAGAATTTGATAAGGGTGAGGAATTCGGTATGGGTTGAGAATTTGCTGTGGATGAGGAATTTCATAAGAATGAGGAATCTGAAGTGGGTCAGGAATTTGATATGGCTCAGGAATTTGATATGGATGAGGAATTGGAAGTGCATCAGGAATTTGATATGGATCTGGAATTTGATATGGATCGGGAATTTGAGGCTGGAATTCAGTAGAGCAAAGTTGGTGGAAGAGTTGGAGAAACTCCCTGGGAGCTTAAAGAAGAATTTGTGTCCCAAGTGTGTCACTGTCAGTGGAAC
>JAOTQZ010001283.1:1297993-1322150 GCA_026546895.1 Pogonocichla stellata
TGGGGGACATGGGTACCTACATGTCGAACTTCCACAGATAGTTTCTCTACCTAGGTAGCAATGCCTTTCCACTCTTCAGCAGTCCAGATTGGTTTTCCCCTATGGTGCCAGTTAGACATTTTCCACCTTTCCAACCAACCACACAGAGTGTTGACTACCATTAACGAATTGGTATAAAGGTATAGTTTTGGCCACTTCTCTCTTTCAGCAATGTCCAGGGCCAACTGAACAGCTTTGAGTTTAGCAAGTGTGTTGGGTTGATGTGGCCAGAAATGTGTATTCTATCACCATCTGTTAAAACCAGGTGGGGTAGTGGTTCCTTATCTCCGTGGCACATACCATCTGCTAATGGTCCATCTTTAAGACAAGATGGGGCAATCATCTTTATATTTTCCACAACACATCCTCCCTCCAGGACGATATCATCTGCTTCTGGGCCATTAAGTCCCACTGTATGACTGATAAATCACATCATCCCATTGGGTGATGCTCCAGCCAGGGGGAGGAACCAAGCCTTTCCTACCTAGATAAAAATGGAGCTTTCGGACAGCAAGTTACCTTCTTTCCACTGGATTCCAGAGGAGAAGCTGGACCTTTCTACATCATCCATGGACTTTTGGAGGAAGACTGCACCCTTCTACAGGAGCACTGCTTCAGCTGAACCATACCTGCCACTGCAGGGAGACTGTAGCCACCATTTAATGGGACTGCTACCAACATCCTGACTGACGGGATGTCAGGTTGTATTCTGACTCTGTCAGGGTTGGGATTGTTTTCTGTTATACTGTATTTCTATTTTATTTTTCCCAGTAAAGAACTGTTATTCCTAATTCCCATATCTTTGCCTGAGAGCCCCTTAATTTCAAATTTATAATAATTTGGCGGGAGGGGGTTTACATTCTCCATTTCAAAGAGAATCTTCTGCCTTTATTGGCAGATACCTGTCCTTCAAATCAGGACACAGTGTTTGGTTTTGAAGCTTTGAATTTGAACTGATACCTTATTCAAGTCTCATTTTGTAACTCACAACATCCTGCTTACACATTCCACACTACGAGAAGTTGTAAGGCTCCTTCCCTCCCCCACATTTTAAAACTGGGATGAATTCCAAGTGTGCATTATTGCTAGATTATTTAGAGTAATTAAGATTGTGTTTATTTCTTGAGGTATTTTATATCTTATTATACTGCTGTAATTTTAGGGTATTATTTGTAATGCATTCCTAGTGATGCCAGAAGAACCCAAAACATATGGTTAGATGTCCTTTTTAACATTTCTCCTCATATAAATAAATGTGTTGGTTTCACGTGCTGAAGGGGAGGAGATGGGTAGATTCCCCTCAGGGCACCATAAAGCTGGAAAGTGGGGGGGACTCTCCCATCTCTGGGAGCTTCTCTGTCAGTGGAACCCTGAGTGAGAGGAATTGATATGGATTGGGAATTAGATATGGATTTAATATGGGTTAAGGATTTGAGGCTGGAATTCCTTAGAGCAGAGCTGGGTGGAATAATTGGAAAAAGTCCCTGGGGGTTTTAATGTTGTGTCCCGAGTGTGTCACTGTCACTGGAACCCCAAGTCAGAGGGAATTTGATTTGGATTGGGAATTTGATATGGATTGGGAATTTGAGTCTGGAATTCAACAGAGCAGGGCTGGGTGGAAAAAGTGGAGAAGTTGGAGAAACTGGGGCTTAAAGAAGAATTTGTTTCCCAAGTGTGTCACTGTCACTGGAATCCTGAGCCAGAGGGAATTTGATATGGATTGGGAATTTGATATGGATTTGATATGGATTAAGGATTTGAGGCTGGAATTCTGTAGAGCAGAGCTGGGTGGAATAATAGGGGGTTTTAATGTTGTGTCCCAAGTGTGTCACTGTTACTGGAACCCCAAGTCAGAGGGAATTTGATATGGATCAGGAGTTTGATATGGATTGGGAATTTGAAGCTGGAATTCAACAGAGCAGAGCTGGGTGGAGAAAGTGGAAAAGTTGGAGAAACTCCCTGGGGGCTTAAAGTGGAATTTGTGTCCCAAGTGTGTCGCTGTCACGGGAACCCCAAATCAGCTGCTCCCTGCAGGAATTCCTGCCTGGAATTCCGTGGAATTCCATGTCCTGTCCCAATCCTGGCTTTTTCCAGGATGTGCTGTGTGTCCCTGAGAGGAGGCTCCTGGAGGACAGCAGGAACCTTCCCATCTCTTCCGGCAGCGCCCGCTCCGAGCGGCTCCTGCTCTTCGACGACGTCCTGGTGCTCATCCAGGTCAGTCCGGGATCCTCCGCTGGGACTGGGGAGGGAACACGGATAAACAACACCAGAACTCCAATGGAATGGCAGAAATGACAGGAATTTCCAAAGGAATGGCAGGAAAATTCCCGTTTTTTTTGATGTTGAAAATACAACACAGAGTTTGGTTGTTTGGAAAAGTTGGGAAAACTTTATCTCGGATCCATCCGTGTGTGGAAAATAAAGGAAAATCTGGGAAGGAGTAGAGGAGATCCACAGAAGATTTTCCCAGGAAATGCGGTTTATGCAACCACCACAGGCACCTTTTGAGTGATCCAAACCCTTTTCTACAGGGAATTGTGGCCCTTAGTTATTCCAAGGGATCTGATGGATCAATGATGAGATTCCATGGGCTCCCACACTTTGATTTTATTTGGATAAACAGGTTTTTATTGGGATAAACAGGATTTTATTTGGATAAACAAGGTTTTGTTTGGATAAACAGTATTTTCCGTGTTCGTGGCACAGCTGTAGATGTTGGAGGAGGTTTTGGGGCTATTTTGGGAATTTTGGGGTTTGGGGATGTGTTCCCATGAGAGAATTGCAGCTTGGATTGCTCCAGCTGATCTGCCTTGGGAATGATGAGGATCTAGCCTTGGGAATGGGGTGGAGATTCCCTGCTCCACCTGGACACTTTGGAATTCTCGTCCTGCTGATAGAATTCCCTGAAAACTCTGGGAAGAGCCACCTGTGTTTTATGTGGTTTATCCACCCTGTTTCGGATGAGTTGGATCATGGCCTCACACCAGTGGCTGGGATGGGAACACGGGATCAGCAAATCCATGGAATTATCTCCATGTTCAATCCATGACTCCCATCTGTGTCTCACCTGCTGCTGCTGCTGAGCTTTATGGGGGTTTGGGAATTCCAGCTGGATTGGGATTGACCTGGTTGGGAATCTTGATATCTCTTCTTTGTCCGTTTTCCCAGATCTGGAAAAACACTGGGGAGTTCCTTGGAAAACTCCATCCTGCCAGGCAGCAGCTCCATGTGAAAACCTGGATGTGAGGCAGGGGAAGGAGGCGGAAAATTTCAATTTTCCTTTTATTCCAACCATTGGAGTTTGTCGTGTGTGGGTGCTGCTGATCCCAAAAGTGACTCCTTAAATTTGGGATTTCTGGGATATTTTTAGTGGTGCCACCTGAAGTCCAAATCCTAAATAAATCTAGGAATGGATTGGATGGAAAGGGAGCTTAAAGATGATCCATTCCCACCCCATTCTATGGTTCCCACCATCCCAGGTTGCTCCAAGCCCTGTCCAACCTTTCCTTGGATACTTCCAGGGACGGGGCAGCCACAAATCTCTGGGAATATTGGCTGGAATGATTTGGGAATGTTGCCATGGGATAGGGAAGGAATTCCTGTGGGTATCAGGGTCATGTGGAAGGTTTTACTCCGGGATGTGGCCATGGAATTTTGGAAGAGCTTTAGGAATGTTCAAACAAGAACTTCCATCCTTTTCCTGTAGTTTTTCCATCTTCAACGTCTGTCATCCGAATGTGCGATGGACGGACCAAAAAACTGGGAATTTTTGCTGGCAGTCCAGCTCTGCCATTCCATGGATGTTTCCAGCAATAACAGAATCATATTTCCCCCTTTTTTTCCAGGGAAACAGCTTCCAGAGTTTTGATCTCAAGCTGGTGTGGGTGGATGAAAACTGTGGAGAGAAATCAGCTCCAGGATTGTGAGTGAGAAATTCCCACTGGGAGTTAAAAAAAAAAGAGAATAAAAAAGTTCAGGCTGATGGGAAAATGATCCAAAGTTTTTGATCCATCTCCTTTCTCAGCAGTGGAATTGGGTTATGGATAATGGGGTCTCAACAGCTTGGAATTTGCTGCTGGATTGAAATCCCAGAATTTTTGAGGTTGGAAGAATTCTGTGGGTTCGTCAAATCCAGCCTGTGTCCCATCCCCACCTTGGTCCCAGCCCAGAATTCCTTGGACACCTCCAGGGGTGGAGATTCCAAACCTCCATGGGCAATTCCAGTGCCTCACCATGTTTTCCCTGGAAAAAAGTCCTGCTGAAGTCCAACCTGACCCTCCCCTGGCACAACTTGAGGTCATTCCCTCTCATCTCATTCCTTGCCAATGAATCCCAAAATTATTTAATCCACCCCTGGCAAACTTGAGATCTCTCCAGAAAAACCACCTGGGAAAGCACCAGGAGGGGAATGGGAAGAGCTGGTGGATTGGGAATTGTGTTTTCCATTCTTCTTTCGTCCTCCCAGGTACAACCTGCGCATCACAACCCCGGAAGAGACGTTCGTCCTCTCTGCCAAAGACCCCCAGATGAAGGTCAGGTGTTGGGATTTTCCCATGTCTTTATTATTTAAAGCAAGATATTAATCCAGTCTGGGGTTGGGTTGGTATTTTTTACTCATTTTCCAAGAAAATCCTGGATTTTTGGCTCCTTTTCCAAGAAAATCCTGGCCAGAGGTGGCTCAGAGTTGATGGCGGGCGAGGAATGTTGGTGGGAACCCATCCGTTTCTTGCCGCTTTTCCTGAAGTTTCTCTTTTTCAAATCAACTTGAAATTTTGATTTTTTTTTAAACTATCCAAGCAGAAATTTTTCTTGCTTTTTAACATCCAAGCGGGAATTCCTCCCTCGCAGCTGTTGTGCCTTGGTGCGGTACCCACCCTCCAGGAGAGCTGAAGCTGCAGATGGGCTTTGATGGGAGCCCAGCGGTTCCTCGCTGCTCTCCTGGAGCCTGATTTTCCCGGGACCGGGGCTGATTCCCTGTTTTCCGTGCCCGCAGGCCGTGTGGAGGTGGAAGCTGGAGCAGGCTGTGCGCCAGGCGCTGAACGGGAAGCGCGATTTTCCGCTCTGGGGCCGGAGCGGGGAGGGCAGCGAGGCGCCGCCCCGCCGCTTCTTCACCTACGTGTTCCGCACCGAGGGGCGGCTCCGGGGGGCCGCCTACGAGGGAGAGTGGCTCTGGGGGAAGCCCCATGGCAAGTAAGGAGCATTCTGGGCAACTTTTCCAAGTGGGAATGGGGTTGGAAGTGCTGGTTTGGTGTTTCCGTGAAGGTTGGGAAGGATCTCCAAGGTCAACCCAAACTTCTCCAGGTCACTCAGCCAAGTGATGAACAAGTTGCTCTGGGGGAAGCCCCATGGGAAATAAGGAACCTTTTGGGCCACTTTTCCAAGTAAGAATAAGGTTGGAAGTGCCTTTTGGACCCCTTTTCCAAGTGGGAATAAAGTTGGAAGTGCTGGTTTGGAATTTCCATGAAGGTTGGGTTTGGATTGATCATCTCCAAGGTCAACCCAAACTTCTCCAGGTCACTCATGAAGGGGCTGCTCCTTTTCTGCTTTATGGATTAAACCCTAAAGACTGCCCCAAAAATGTGGTGTTGATCACCCTGAGCCTCTACTTAGGATTTAGGCTTGGCCTAAAACCAAGATCTCAGCCTTGAGGTATGAAAATCTCACCCTCACGAGGTGGAAAATCTCCACAAAAAATATTTTTTATTCTCTGCTGTCAAAACCTCTTTAAACTTTACCCAAACTTGAAACATCCAAACTTTTATCCCAGGAATTAAGGAAAGCTGAAATACAACAGGAGCTCAAGTGGGAACATGGGAACTGCTCAGTAAATCTGAGTTTAATTAAGGGAATGTCTGTAAATCAAAGATTCCAACCAGAATTTTTTGGATATGGGATGAAGAAGAGTCTGGGGTTTTTTGGGGAAGAAACCTGAAATATGACCAAGCTCCTCAGCCACCAAAACATTTGGAAATTTTCTTTTCCATGAGTTTGACACAGTTAGCTCTGGAAGCAAAAAGGATGGAGAGTGACTCGATTTGAGAGAGCCTTAAAATAGTGAAAGAATCCAGAACAGAAATGGCTTGGAAGGGATTTGAACCCAGTTCCAACCCCAAATCCAAAACTGAATCCTGAATATTCCGTGGAAGAGATAAAGGAGAGTTTAGGGCATGAGACCTCTGTGTCATTCTCACCTTCACTCCCTCCAAACCATCTCCTGGTTTTTGTCCTCTCCTACCTCAGGGCTGGAAAATTTGGATTAATCCAAATCTCTCCAGTCTCCCATGGAGTGACTTGGGTGAGGCAACCCAGTAAATTTGTGGCAGAATTAAGGGACTTCCCGTGTTCAATTCCTTGGATTTGAGTTCCCTTCCCACTCCTGGAATTCCTGTGCTGGGATTTCGTTGCTGAGAGGTTCCAGAGCAGCATCCTGGCCTCGGTGGCTGCTCTGGGATTTCTGAGGGAGGAGAGCTGTGGGAGTGGGAATTTAGGCTCTTTGGGAAAAACATCGGCGTTGTCCACTGGCTCTTCTGGAATTCCAGGTGACCTGGGGTGGGGGAAGGCCAGACTCCCACTCAGATGTGCCTTAAACATCCCCGTGCCTGCAGCAGACATGGCATTATGGAATGTCCTGAGTGGGAAGGGCTCACAGGGATCAGGTCCAACTCCAAGCCCTGCACAGACATCCCAACAACCCCACCCTGGAGCAGCCTTGGGAATGTGCCCATTCCCCGGGGAATATTCAGTGCCCAGCACCCTCTGGGGGAAGAACTTTTCCCTAAAATCCAACCTAAGCCTGACTGAGCTCCAGCTGTTCCCTCATCCCCTTTGGCTGCTCCCTTTTTCCATTCCCCCACAAAAAGCCAAAGGAAATTCATTAAAAAATTGAAATTTCCAACGCATCCGAGCAATCCTCTGGAAAACCTGGAAAAGAGCCACTCTCGTGGAGGTGTTTAAAACAACAACCTTGGTGAAAGTCAAACAGCCTCGTCGTGGTTTTGGTGTTGCACCATCTCCTGTCAGACAGACCCAGAGGAGGTTTGGATGAAACATTGGGATGCAATTCCTGGCTGGAAGGGTGGGGAGGGGCTGGGATGGAATTCCCAGAGAAGCTGTGGCTGCCCCTGGATCCCTGGAAGTATTTGAGGCCAAGCTGGACATTCAGAACAGCCTGGGACAGTGGGAGGTGTCCCTGGCATGGGGTTGGAACTGGATGTTCTTTAGGATCCCATCCAACCCCCAAAAATTCCAGGATTCCATGATGTTAAATTGTTCAAATTGGGGTTTTGAGGCAAAGCAGATAAACACAGCATCAGCCCACAGGAAAAATATTCCAGCATTCCCACAGAGATTCCAAAGCTTTGGCCTCCAGCTCCAAAAAGAGCTCAGAATTCCTCAAATCCCCAATATTCCAGGCTGCTGTCATTCCCTCATCCTAATTCCCATCTTTTATCCCAGGCTCAAGATCCATTTAAACTCAATGTGGGAAGGAATTCCTGGCTGGGAGGGTGGGGAGGGGCTGGGATGGAATTCCCAGAGCAGCTGTGGCTGCCCCTGGATCCCAGGTTGGACACTTGGAGCAGCCTGGGACAGCGGGAGGTGTCCCTGCCCATGGGATGAGATGATCCTTTAGGTTCTTCCCACCCAAACCATTCCAGGATTTTGGAATTCCGTTGTGTCTGGCTGGGGGATGTGCAGGGATCCGATTGTCCGGGGTGAGGATGGAATTCCAGCTGTCCCTGGTGTGGGAGGAGTGGGACACGGGGAGGGAGGGAAATGGCTGCGGGCCTGGGCACGGCCGGGCAGGAATTTCTCCATCACTGACCATTCCCGGCTCTGCTGGCTCTGCTGGCACCTCCTGGAATGGCTTTTCCAGCCCCCACAAAACATGGAATTCACGATCCCTTGGACTGGTATTCCTCTGTGCTTTCCCAGTGCCTGACCCGCTGGAATTCCAGGCTGTGGTGTCACCGTGCCCACGGGGACGTGCCGGGCTGGAACTCCCGTTGGATTAATCCCTGTAATTAATTCTGATCGTGTGCAAGCTCCTAAAGGCACGAGCCAGCACCTCCACAAAATACTTTTGGGATTAGGGGATGGAATGGGTTCTTCCCACTCATGCCAGGGCAGGAAAACACGATGGGATTAAATCCTCCCGCTGAAAACCGAGGCCTGGAGGTGCCTTTTGTGTCTTTGTCCTCCGAGGAGTTTTTGGGATCTTTGCCATCAAACCTGGGGATGGTTTGGGTTGGGAAGAACTTTGGGAAAGATCCAGTTCCAGCCCTTTACCGTGGGCAGCTTGCACTGGGCTCAAAGCTCCATCTAAGGTGGCCTGAATATTTAGGAATATTGCATCTGGGAATGTTGTGAGGAGAGAATTCCTTGGATTCCAGGGGGACGCTGAATGAATGATCCCTTGGGATTGCTGCTCCTCTCTGTTTTCTCAGTGTTGGACTCCCTGGAGGATATTTGGGATTTCAGGCAGTTCTGGGATCAGCAGCCCTAACTGGGAGGATATTTGGGATTTCAGGTAATTCCAGGATCAGCAGCTCTATCTGGGAGGATATTTGAGATTTCAGGTAATTCTGGGATCACTGTCTCTATCAAACCACAAATTTTTCCTTTTTTTCTTGCATTCATCACCATTGGGGCTGAACTCAGGATTTGGTTTTGCCTTTCCAAAAAAAGAGCCTCCCACAGCAGCTGAGTTCAGCTTTTTATTTTTGGATATTTTTTTTTCCCTTTGCCTGGAAGCATCCTCACCTCATTTTTGGGTGGTCAAATATATTTTGAGTACTTTGGGTTGGTTGTTTTTTTTTTTTTTTTTGTCTTTCATAAGAACCCAGATCTCTGTCTGGAATTTAATTGTGGGGTCTGCACGGAATATTCTTCCTGGAAAAACACGGAGGAGGTGGAGGAGTAAAGCTGGTTAACCAGAAAAGCAAACAAAAGCAGCCAGGGGCGTTTATTGGGATTTCAAATCTGTGGGATATTCTGTGGGAGCGCTCCTGGGAGGGGATCTGGGCTTTGGGGAAGGAGGAATTCAATTATTCAGGTGGGGAGACAAAAATGCCAAGTCTGGAATTTTCCAAACTGGGAAAATTTGGAGCAGGAGCCTTTGGGATGTGAGGAGATTGAGGGGCTGCGTTTGGCTCAGCTCAGCGTTTTCATCCAGTCATTAATTAATCTGTTCTTTATTAGGGATTAATTAATGAATTGTTGTAATTTTTATTTAATTATCTCTTCTTTATTTCCTCATGGTAACTCTTGGATCAATGCTAAAATCCGTGGGCTCAAAAAAAGGAAAAATAAGGGAATTATTTTAAATTATATTATATAAAATTCAATATATTAAATATATTGTTTATAGTAAATGTATTATTTATAATAAATATATTATTATATTGTTAATAATCTCTTCTTTATTTCCTCATGGAAACTTGGCAAACTAATAAATGCTAAAAGAAATGGAGATTAGGCTGTTAAAAATTTTTTTTTGCTTCATTTATCACAGAAATAATGCAGTCATCAGTGAATCTTTCCTTATTTGTTAGAAAATAATTAATTAATTATAATAATTACTGTAATTTTTATAAAATTCTCTCTTCGTTAATTCCCCATAAAAGCTCTTGGCAAGCTGACAAATGCTAAAAGAAATGTTAAAAAAGCTTGTTCTGATTCATTTAGCATGGCAATAATCTGGTCATTAATGATTCTCTTCTTTATTAATTAATTAATTATTATAATTACTATTATTTTTATTTAATTGTCTCTGATTTATTTCCTCACAGAAACTCTAGGCAAGCTGATCAATGCTCAAAGAAATTGAGATTCCGCTGATTGTGAGGTTGATAAGAGGTGATTGTGAATTGATAGGAGTGATTGATTGTGAATTGATAAGAGATGATTCTGAATTGATAAGAGGCGATTTGGAATTGATAAGAAGTAATTGTGAATTGATAAGAGATGATTCTGAATTGATAAGAGGAGATTGACTGTGAATTTATAAGAGGCGATTAGGAATTTATAAGAACTGATTCTGAGGCTGATAAGAAGTGATTGTGAATCGATTAGAGATGATTCTGAATTGATAAGAGTCGGTTGTGAACTAATAAGAGTCGATTCTGAATTGATAAGAGGCGATTTGGAATTGATAAGAGCTGATTGTGAATTGATAAGAAGTAATTGTGAATTGATAAGAGCTGATTGTGAATTGGTAAGAGGTGATTGATTGTGGAAAGGGAATTTTTGTGCCTTCGGGGGATTTAGAGGGGGCAGGTCTGTGTTTTATGGAGCTGCAGATTCCCGATTTCTCCCCATGGGGAGCTGGCACCAAGGGCAGGGATTTGGGCTCAGTCTTCCTGAATATCATGGAATGGTTGGGAAGGGACTTTAAACTCCATCCCCACCCAAGTGTCCAACCTTGGGCTCTTCCAGGGATCCAGGGGCAGCCACAGCTTTTCTGCAAATTGGGAAGAGCCAAATGTCCTCCAGGAGCTTTGAAATCTCCAGGGTGCAGGAGAATGAAGCTTCCCTTGAATTTCCCAGCTCCAGACTCATCCCAGAAAGTTGGGAAGTTAAACTTTGCAGTCTGGGATGATCCTTTCACTCTTCCCACTTTGCCAGGAGCCAGGGCTGTTTCCTTGGCATCCCTCTGCTTTTCCTTGCCCTGATATTCCAGGTCTGCAGCGCTGGGAAAGGGAAGAATTTAAGGAAGTCTGACAATGGGATTAATCCAGCAGGAGCTGAAGATCCATTTTGAGGAAATCCAAAATCCAAGTGGTTTTCCTCAGAGTTTCTTGGGAATATTCCATGTCCCAGCAGTCTTGGACTCTGCTGGAGTTCGTTTTGTGCTCCCTGTGTAAAAGAAGTGCTGCACAGTCCTGGAATTCCAGAATTTGGGCTGGGAGGGATCTGAAGGATCACCCCATCCCCACCCCTGCCACGGCAGGGACACCTCCCTCTGTCCCAGGTTGTCCTTGGGCACTTCCAGGGATCCATGGGCAGCCTCAGCTGCTCTGGGAATTCCACTGGGGGGCCTCCCCCGGTTTTTTATTTTGTTTTTTTTCACATTTTGCAGCTTTGTTTCCTTCAATCTCCATCCCATCTCCTTTGGCACGGGCGATTCCCAATTATCCCTTTGCATTGCTCCTATCCCTTCTCCTTTACCTCTTCTGGCCCCTTCCCACAAATCCTCCACCCTCAGGGATTTTTTTATTTTTTTTTTTGGCACTTCCCAAGCTGAGTAAAATCCAGGAATTTCATTCATGCCTGTGTTCAGTTCTCTGCCAGCTCCTGAAGGAGGATGTTATCTCCTGCTGATCCATGTGGATATCCCACTAAACTGCTTCCCTGCCCCCCGTGGGATAGGAGGGATGATTCATTACCCTCAGCTCTTTATGTGCAGCATTTCTGGGCTGTGCAGCTGCTCGCAGAGAGGCTGATTGGAATTTCTGCGGCAAGAACAAGTTTGTGAGGCGCTGCTTGGTGCAGATCAGAGGTTTTCTATCTGCTGGAATTGTTTTAATCCAGTTATTCCATTATAAAGAAAGGATGGGGCCCACGTGGATCTGAGTTTAATCCGCTGAAGCTCTCGTAAAGTTAATCAAAATTAACTCAAAACAGCAGCTCAGCCCTGCTTCTTGTTGCAAAGAACAGAAGATTGAGGCTTAAATCAACACAGGATCGTGGAATTGTTGAGGTTGGAAAGGATCTTTGGGATCATCAAGTCCAAGAATTAATCCAGCCCTGTCCAGGCCACCACTGACCGTGTCCCCAAGTGCCACATCCACAGGGATCCCTCAGGAATGGAACCCAGCACTGGACAAACCTTTCAGTGAAGGGATTTTTCCTTACATCCAATTCAAACCCCTCCTGGCACAAATTCCCTCTTTCCTTTTCCCCGGGAGGAGAAAGAGGCTGACTCTGCTCAGGTCCCAGAGATTTCAGGATGTTCTTCCTAGTCCTGAAAAATAAACCCAGTTCAAGGAGTAGCCAGGGATCTGTGTGGAAATCCAGGAATTCCGAGGAGCCTCAGGAGCCAGGCCAGGGAATTGTGTGGAAATCCAGGAATTCCATCCCATCACTGAGCAGTGGCTCTGCACCTGCCTCAGACAAAGTAATCCATAACCCCCTTTTCAAACTCTTCCCAAGGGATTAGATCCTGATTATCAAAAGGTGATGAAATTAAATCCAAGTGAATTTCTGTGCATGGAGAGAATGGGAAAGAGAGGTGAGCAAAAGATGGAAGAAACCATGGTTTGTGAGGGAAAGGGACATCAGGAGCAGTTTCTAACCCTGTTCAGATATCCAGATTTCTTTGTTTCTTGGGGAAAACCATTTCCTGTTGCGTATCCACACTTTTCCCTTTCCTGCAGGGACTGAATTTAATTGGGCACCCTCTGATTTCGTCAAGTTGAGCTGAATTATTTCCTGTGCTGTGTGAAGGCTGCAAAATCCCTGGAGTAATCCTGAAGGGACGCCTGCACGAATTCCGGAGGGGAGCTGTTTGTCAAATCTTGGAGGGACAAGAAAAGTGGGAATGGCTGAAGGAGAGTGGGGTTAGGCGGGGTATGGGGGAGGAATCATTCCCTGGGAGAGCAGGGAGGGACTGGGTTGGATTTCCCGGAAAAACTGTGGCTGCTCCATCCCCGGGAGTGTCCAAGGCTGGGCTGGACGGGGCCTGGAGCAGCCTGGGGTGGTGGGAGGTGTCCCTGCTGCTTCCCAAAGCGGCAGGGATGGGATGATCCGCTGCGAGTTCTCCCTCATCCGTGGTTCCATCGCCTCCTTCGCCAGCTGAACTTCAAGGGCCGTGACTTTGAGCACGGAGCTGAAGTCGGAGCCAGGGAGTTGGGAATAAAAAAAAAAAAATCTCCGTTGTGTGATCCCAGGCCAGCAGAGAGGACATCTGTGGATTTCGGGATGGATCCGGCTCCTGCTGGAAGCCGTTTGCAGGGAATGTGCTCCTGGTGCCTTTATTTCCACCAGTGAGGGCAGAGTCACTGCTGATGTCACCCCACATCCAGGCACTCCCCGTGATCCTCATCCCGAAGTTAATCCAGGCTCTCAGCAGGAATGATTCCCAAATTTCGTTAGAGGAAAAGGTCTGAAACCACCAGACAATTCCTTTGGAGGGCTGGGAGTGGATTTAGACTCAATAAACATCTGGATTTGGAATCAAGTTACATTTTTAGCTGGATTTCTCCTCAAAAAAATCAGGATTTTAGGGAAGGAGGCTCCACTCCCCAGCAGCCAGGGGGGGGATTTACAAGGCAGATGGGGATGCTTAAAATAAAAAATGAAAAATGATGGAAGCTCCTTTTTCCTCTCTGTCAGTGTGAAAACATCCCCAGTCCTCCCCCTATCTCCATCTCCAGATGAACAAGTGCTCCACCCTCATTAAAACCTTCTGCACTAATTAAACACCATTTTTAGAAGTGTTGGAAGCTTTGGAAGAGACAAAAACATCTCATCTTTATTAAATAATTAAAGATAGAAAAACTGGAATGGATCAAGACGTTCTCCCTGCTGTCCCCCCTGAAATTAGTTTCTGGCTTTCATTTAAAAGGGATTTAAAATGTGGGGGGAAAAGAAAAAAGGTTTAAAAAAAAAAAATCTGGCTCTGAGTCGCCAAGGGTTTCTATTTTCAGTTCATAACCAATGGGTTTTGGGAACTGAAATCCAAAATCACCCCTGGCTTTGAAGAAAACCACCCAAAACGAAACCAGCAAACCACTCGAGGAGTCTGGCTCTCGAAATACACCTTTTACCCCTCAAGAGTGGTTTAGGAGAAAACGCTTCATTTTACAACCACAGAATGCTGAGTTCCAAAAAAAAACCCGGTAAAAATCTTAACTCCTGACTCCCAGACTTTGCTCCCATGAGAGCACCAGGACGGGTGGGGGTGGAGAGCTCTGGATTTGGGTGGATTGTGAATCCAATCTGTGCCTGCTCATGAGGGACTCAGGGAATTTGAAGTCTTGTGGAATTTAATAATCTGAGGGAACGGTCGAAAAAACTCCTTTTTGGCCCAAATGTCTGGGAGTTGATAAATTCTCTGTGACAGTGCTGAGAGGGCCCTGTTTCCTTCCCTGGAGACTCCTGAAATTCAGCTGAAAATCCACAGCAATGTGGTTCAGGAAACTCCAGGTGCTGAAAACCATTCCTGTGTCCAGCAGGGAATCATCCTGGTGTATCCCATCCCAAATCCTGGGATGGATTCCATCCCAAAGCCCTTCAACTTTTCCCATTAATTAGAAGGATCCCATTAATTAGGGGGATTCATGCTGGAGCTGCAATGGGAGAATGACAGGATTTTCCCCATTTAAAATGAAGATTTGCTAAAAAATCCCAAAGGAAAAAAATTCTCTGTTGTTCCCCAGTTCCTCATCACCAGGTGGTTCCACATTCCCCATCCCTGAGGACTCAGACCTTGGAAAATCCTGGGATTTTTGAGCCTTTTTAGTGGCTTCTTTTGCCTCAGAAGAGCCCAAATCGAGTTTAATCCAAAGAATGGAAAATGGAGAAAATTTTTAAGGGAGGATTCTCCCTCAAAAAAAGTGGAGAATTCCCTTAAAAATGAAGATTTCCCTTAAAAATTAAAAATTCCCTTTAAAAATGGAAATTTCCCTTTAAAAATAGAGAATTTCCTTTTAAAAATTGGAACATTCCCTTCAAAATGGAAAATTCTCTTTCAAAATGGAAAATTCTCTTTCAAAGTGGAAAATTCCTTTGAAGAATGGAAAATTCTCTTTTGAAAATGGAGAATTCCCTGAAAAATTGAGGATTCTCTTTCAAATTGAAAAATTCCCCTTCAAAATGGAAAATTCCCTTTTCAAAACTGAAAATTCCCTTTAGAAATGGAGAACTCCCTTGAAAAATGCCAGCATGGAAAGCACCAAAGTCCTTTGCTTTCCCTCAGCCCATGGAAATGTTCCAGCTGGATTTAAATTCCTTCTCTCCATAGAACCATGGAATGGGTTGGGTTGGAAGGCACCTTTAGGATCACGTAATTCCAACCTCTCCATCTCCTGGATTTTTCCTGAGGATATTTTGGGTATTGTAACTCTCCCTGCTTTTGGGTCCTCAGGCTCGAATCTCCAGCTTGGAAAATGAAACCTGGATTTGCTGAAAATATTTGGGAAGGACTGTGGATCCCCTTTCCCAGAACAGCTTTTCCCTCTCATTTTCCCTCCTTCTCCCATTCAATTCCCATCCCTCTCTGCTCCAACCTCCAATTTGCTGACAGTGCCTGATTGGTTTTTTTTGGGTTTTTTTGGTTTTTTTGTTTTTTTGTTTTTTTTTTTGCTTTGCTGTCTTAATTTCACCTCTGGCTGCCAAGCACAAGCTACATGAAGAAATAAATCCCAGATTTTCCCATTCTCCCAGCGGGAAGCTCCATAAAGATTCCCTCATTAGCAGCCTCAGAGCTGCTCTGTTACAGCTCCTTCCCCTCAGAGCTTTAGGGGCTCAAATAATTCAAATAAAAATGAAAATACTTTTGTTTTCCCTGATTATTCCCCAGTAGGAAAGAGATTCCAGGCATGCCAATCCCTGGTAATTGATCCCAGGGCTGCAATTCCTGGGCATTGGAATGCAGAGCACTGCAAGGATCAGCAGATCAAAAACCTCTGACATCACTTCAGGATTTTTTTTATTTTATTAATTTTGTTAATTTTGTTGAAAATGCAAGGAAAGGACAAATCTGCTTCCACTCTAGTGGTGGGATTTGGCTGGACAGAGCTTGGAGCAACCTGGGATAGCTGGAGGTGTCCCTGCCCATGGAAGGGGTGGAATGGGATGAGCTTTGAATCCCTTCCAACCCAAACCCCTCCAGGATTTGTTTTGTTCTCCTCAGGTTTAATGAAGTTGTTCTGCAGTCTCCAGACTGGTGGAATTTCAGCAGGGAGTGGATTTTTGGGATTTGATGGAAGCTCCATGATGATATCAATCCATCCTGCCCCAGCCTGGATCCAGCACGGGAAGGAGCTGGAGCTGCTGGAGGGAATCCAGAGGAGGCTCCAGGATGATCCCAGGGATGGAGCAGGAAAGGCTGGGAGAGCTGGGAATGTTCAGCTGGAGAGGAGAAGCTTTGGGGTGACCTCAGTGTGACCTTCCAGGACCTGGAGGAGCTGCAGGAAAGATGGAGAGAGACTTTGGAGAAGGGATGGAGGGACAGGACCCAGGGAATGGCTCCCACTGCCAGAGGGGAAGTTTAGATGGGATATTGGGAATTGGGAATTCCTGGCTGGGAGGGTGGGGAAGGGCTGGGATGGAATCACAGAATCACTAAGTTGGGAGAGACCTTCAAGATCATCAAGTCCAACCCAATGGAATTGGAATGGAATTCCCAGAGAAGCCCCTGGATCCCTGCCTGTCCCTCCATCCCTTGTCCCCAGTCCCTCCCCAGCTCTCCTGGAGCCCCTTTAATCCCTGGAAGAGGCTTTAAGTTCTCCTGGAGGAAACAACAACTCCAAGAGGGCAAAATGTGCTCTGGGGCATTTTTTTTGGGAATTTTGGCTTTTCCAGGTGTGCTGGGTGGCTCATGGAAAACGAAGGATGGGACAAGGACATGGAATGAAAACTCGTTTCAGGGAGCTTGAATTGTGGAGGTGAAGTAGGTGATTATTATCTGCAATTATCAGGTTTGGATTATTCTGATTGAGACCATTTTTGGGCTGCTCCAGATTGAGCGATCTGGGGGAGAATCATCCCAACCAGCTCCAGCAGAGCTTTCCCTGGAACTGAATTTATTTTGGGGCTCAGCTCTTGGCTGTGCTAAAGCCAAGGAGGAGTTTTGCTGCTGGTTTTTGGGGTGGCTGAGCCACGGGATCGTCCCTGCTGGAGGAAGTTTCCAAGCTGGAACACAAACCGGAGCAGGAATGCAAAGGAGCTGCTGTTTTCCCTCATTGCCCCTTTTATTTTTCTGCAGTCAATCAACTCCTGCCTTAATTACACTTCAGAGAGCCCACGGCCACCAGGATTTGCAGGGCTGATCCCCAGGAGAGTTCCCCAGGCTGCCTTGTTTTGAAAGGGGCTGGATTGTGTCGCCTGTTAAATGAATGTACAAAATCCTCTTTTTTCAGCAGCCTCGCCTCACACCTCGCCCTGGCACGGGAATAATGGCTGGGAAAACAACTCAAGGGCCACCTCCTGCATCCAGCCCCTCCTCAGTCCTCAAAGGAATGGGAAAAACGGGGTGAGGGTGCTGGAACTCTGAAGCCTGGGAATTGTGAACTTTCTGAACCCCAAAACTCACTGCTTTTGACCTGGGGCCTTGGAGAAGGCTTCCAAAATTGAGTGATGGAGTTAGAATCCCTGGTGTATAGTTAGAATAGAAGTGATAACAAAGGCAGAAATTCATATTTCCCCGCGCATCCCAGCTGGAGCTGGATACTTAAATCCTAAATTATCATCTGGAAAAATCCTGGATTTGGAGCCTTTTCTTGCATGTGTTCGAGAAAGAATCCAAATAATTCCCTCTTACCCCCACTTGGGTGCAGCCAAAGGGTTAAACCCCTTCCCACTGGGGAGACAGGACCAACTTTTCCAATTGCATCCGGAATTCAGGGAGAGCTTTATCAATCACACCTGGAGCAAACAAAAACTGTGCTCCAAACCATTCCTTATCTCCCCGTGTTTGCCTTGGGCTGTTTGGTTTCCAAAGGTCACCGGTGGAAGCAGAAGGAGCTATCCAAGGGTGATGTTTCCTTTGGAATTGGGTGACAAATTTGCTGGGAGGGCACTGGAAAGTGATTGGAAAATGGGGTAGGGAAGGTGGGGGGGTGAAGAGGCCAAAAAAAAAAGGTTTAAAATTTTTTTTGATGGAAATTTTTAAAGGAAATTTAAAGGGGAAAAGAAAAGAGGGATGTGTCTGCACAGCTTTCAAAAGTCAGGCAGCTATTGAGGGGAAAAAAGGAAGGACAGATGAAAAATTAGGATTTCATCCAGCTCCTATATTTTTTTTTATTTTTTTATTTTTTTTTAATTATAGGGTATTCTTTCTTTATGGTCCTTTTGCTTGCCATGCTGCAAGTGTCACTTTCATCAGGTTTAAATGCTCACTGTGCACCTTATCAGGGGGCACCTGGTGAAAATGCCAAATTTCCTCCTGGAATCACTGAACTTCCAGCCTGGAAAGAAAGTGGGAAGTGGGAGAGGAGCTACTGCAGCCATTGCAGTTGTTACTGAGATAATAAGAGAATTTGGAGCAGAATATTTCCCTCCATATCCACAAAAACTTCCAAAAAACCCTCTCTGGGCTGGGTCATCATTTTAGAAAGGCATTGGAAAATGGAGAAATTATTTTAGAGACCAAGATGCCTGGATTGAAAAAAATCAGGGATTTAATTCAAGCTGAATATGGAAAATTTTAATTCTGTGTCATTGGATTGTGGTGTTTCTCCTCCTGGTGAACTGCAGGATCTGCCTGTAGTTGGACAACATGAACACAGGGGAAAATCTCAGGAATCTTAATTTGTCTGAAATAAAATGATGTTTTTACAGTTTTTAGCAGGGATTTGTGAAAAATAAAAAAAAAGAAAAAAAAAAGGATTGTTTCCTTAAAATCTGTGGTAAATCAGTGAAAATTGGATTTTCTCCTGGTGCAAACCAACAGCTCCTGTCTGGATCTTAAAACACAAACTCAGGGAGCTCTTCAGTGATCTGCAGGAAAAGCTTAATACAGAATTATTTGAAATATTTTAAGGTCCAGCCCTTCTGTGGCAAAGTTCCTTTTTCATATTTAATGTAAAAGCACAATTCATTTACTGGAGATTCCCTGGAAATTCCTGGTGGTGAAGGAATCAACTGAGCACAGGGTGGACTGACTTAATCTCCAACTGTGCATCCCAAAATTACTTCCCTGAGAAAATTTGAGCCAATTCTCCATTTCAGGAACTCAAAGCACTTTGGAAGTCATAGAGGAATTAAACCATGTCCGATCTGAAGTGAGGAATTGTTTCTATCCCAGTTTTTTGGCCGGGAAAACTCAGGCAGGGAGATCTTCAGTGGCTTGTTCCTGGTCACAGCCAGATAGGGAATGGGAAAAGCCATCCTGGAATTGTGTTTGAGCCCATTTGCTCTGGAGTTTCTCTCCCTGAAACCCCCCAAAATTCCATTGAAAGCAGATGGGGAGTGTGGGAAGAAGGAATCAAGAAGGAATCGAGGTGAGGTCAAAGAGGAACACAAGGACAAGCTGGCACGGTTGGAGCTGGATAAAAGGATTAAGGAGCTGGCTGGCTTTGGGAACAGGAAACTCTGTCTCCTTCTGGAGGGGCTGGAACGAGTTCAAAGTGCCCTGCATGGGATGGGAAATGAGGGGAATGGGCAGGACCAGAATCCTGGGATGTGGCCTCAGGACAGGACAGATCCAGAGCCCAGGAGCTGAAATTCCTTCCTCGCCTCTTTCGGTGCCTCCTCGGGTGACCCGAGCGAGGAACAGACAATGGGAATCATCTGGGGTGAGCTGGAAATCCAGCCTGGGCAGGAATCAGCTGCCAAAGGCCACTGGAGGTGCCAAAACCCAGGAGAGCTCCCAGGGAACACATCCCTCTGGCCACTCCAGAGCTCTCCACGGATGCACTCTGGCACCTGGATCGTTTTCCCAAATGAAGATCCGTGTCTCCAGGGGGGGGTCAGAGCTGTCCATGGACATCTTGGAGGTGTCCTGGATTCCATCTGGTCACAGGACATTTTCCTGCCCTCTCCATGTCCACACGGGACAATTTTCCCACACTTGTTCCCTCTATCCATACATGGAATTAAAATCCTAATTAGTACAGCCAATGCATCCCAAATAATTGTCCAAGTCACCCCAAATCCCTAAATTCCCTCTATCCATACAATGGAATTAAACCCCTAATTAGTACAGCCAATGCATCCCAAATGATTGCTCAGGTCACCCCAAATACCTAAATTTGGTCTACATTTGGACTTTGGACTAATTTGCTCTTTTCCTGACTCTTCACCAGAGGGACTCACATTTATCTGTGTAAATTTGGAAATTAATTAGCACAGAGGAAATTAAGGGAGTTCAATCCCACATTTACACATTCCAGTGCTCCATTCCCAAACTTTGGAAAGGGCTTGGAACAAATACAGCAAAAAATGGAGGTGATTTGCCTCCTGAGCCCCTGGGAAGCTGCATTTCCTTCAGGAAGGTGGATTAACTTGGATAACAATTAAAATCAGGCAGTAGGATGGGATTTTTGTCTGGATTTGGGAAGGGATTAAAGATAGGATGGCAGTTGATGGATATCCCTGATTTTTCTGGAAATGTGCCCATGTTTTTCCTTATATAACTCATGGAAAACATCTTTGCTTCCTCTCTTCCTGGCCAATTCCTGCAGTAGCATCCCTTGGATTTTGTGGTCTGGAAATTCCAAGTTTTATATCAAAAGCTGTGTTTTTGTATTTGTATTTTTTGTACCACTTTTTGAGATGGATCGGCAAAGAATTTGTTTTCTTAATATATAAATAATTGTAAAATAGAAATAAATATAATTAAAAAGATATAATTTATATAAAATAGAAATAATTATTTTTGTAAGTTTATCTAGAACCCCCAGGTAGTATCTTGGGTGTACATTTAGATGAGGGAAAGGGAAAAATCTGAAATAATCTTTGTGGTGCTTTAGACCTCGAACATTCAAAGGTTTTTCTTTAATTAATATTTTAACACCTAATTAAAACCAACCCCTCTCCAGCTGCCTTCCCTTGGAGATAAAATCTCTTCCTTAGTTTAGACTGAATCTCAGTTTCAACTCTGAGATTAGTGGTGATATTTAAGTCAAACTGAGATTTTTGAGATAAGGGAATCTGGTGTGGAGAGAAAGGGATGCTTGGAAATCCTCTGAGCAATCCATTGGATAATCAAGATTATCCTGGAAGCCCCTGGACCCCTGGAAGTGTCCCAGGCCAGGCTGGACAGGGCTTGGAGCAGCCTGGGGCAGTGGGAGATGTCCCAGCCCATGGCAGGGGTGGCACTGGATGGATTTAAAGGTCCTTTCCAACCCAGTCCATCCTGCCTGGAAAAATGTGATATTTCAGACATTTTCTCTAACCCCTCCTCTCTATTTGTCTGTATTAGCCAGACATCATTTCCCCAGAAATCCCCGGATGTCCCTTCAGCTGGGATCTGTAATTCCCGTGGCAGTCCCGCAGCACAGGGACGTCACTTGCCTGCTGACCCCTTGTCTTCACTCCTCTTTTCCCTCTGATTGCTCTTCCAAAGGAACCTGCAAATCCCATTCCCGATTCCAGCCACCCTCCTCCCACTTTGCTGCCATGGGGACGGTGACATCACGGGGATGTGGGGCAGATGTGACGTTCCAGGTGGTGACACCGCCGTGGAGATCTTTGCAACACAGATCCTGTTTGATTTTCCATCCTTGCTCTGAACAGGAGCTGTGCACTGTAGAAGAAATATCCCTCTTTGGATAGAGAATATTCCTGTTGAATTTCCAGCAGTTGCCTCTACCCACAGGAATATTCTGGAGAGGTTTCAGAGATGATAATCCCATAATTCCATGATAATCCAAGTGCAGCATCAAATACAGAAATTTCCACTCAGGGGATTTTTATGGAATTTAAATCCCCTAATAACAAAGGCTCCAAACTTTTTCCAAAGTGACAAATCCATCCATCGTGTTACAGGTGCCACTGGAAAGTTCTCCCAGAGGTAATATTCCTGTCAGGTCTCTGGAAATTTCTCTTTGAACCCCCGAGCTTGTTCACCCTGGGCTCCCTTTGCAGGCCATCAAGGGATTTCAAAAGTAAGATTCCCTGGATTCATCCCAAATTTCTGTGTCTGGATAATTTGCTCCCCCCTTGACTCCATTTCTGTATCTTCAGCAACACAAAGAAATCCTGCCCCAGTTATTTTGGCATTTCCTTGGAAGAAATATTCCATGTGGTCTCTGCAAAAATCTCTCATGTATTTAAGACGTTTCTTTAATTTTCTTTCCATAATTTTGCTTCCAGAACAATTTTTCTTTCCTTCTGCCCATGATCCTGTAATTTTTTCGTATCTCTGAGCAGTTTTGCTACACCCCACTCCTAACTGATCCCAAAAGAAGGAAAGAATGATAAAAAGAAAGAAAAATAGACGAAAAAATAATGATAAAAAATGTGGGGCAGAATGACAATACAGGGACATAAAATGTAAAGAAAAGGCCAAAGAATCATGAATTTTGTGGATTTGGCTGGAATATTTCCTGCTGGGCTCTTCCATAGGAGCCACCTTGTGCAAGGAAAGATTTCCCTTTCCTCAGAAACCCCTTTTAACCCTTGGCTTTTCCACAGTGGTTGCCAGTGGATGGGACTTAAATCCCATTTGCAGGATCTTGGGTTTGGGTTGTTTTGGCCTGATCCTCCCCGTTGGGATCCCTAATTGAATTACTCACTCCGTGGGGAGCAGTAATTAGGGAAGAGCTCCCATTCCCTGGATTTTGGCTGAGCTGGAGCAAACAGGATTAGAATTCTTCCCCCCAGCTCGGCAGTGCAAATTAAATGTTTATTCTTTCATGGAGGGGAAATGTCAGCTGCTTCAAATTACCTGGGAAAGATCCCAAAGGACTGGGGAATTTGGGAGATCCAAACCTGAATTCTGGAGGAGAATGTTCTGTAGGTTTGGGGTTTTTTTCCACCTTTTTTAAATCTCATTGGATTGAGATCAACCTGTGAACTGATACTGAATTTATGTCTTTTTTTTTTCCTTTTCCTTCATTTTCAAATTTGTTTGTTGAAGTCAGGAAGGTGCTCGAGTCAGAACTGGTCGCTTTGCTTTTATATCCTGTAAAATTCCAGGCTTACAAGGATCCTGTCAAGTCAAATTTGACTCCAAATTAAACTTTGGGCTGGGAATCAAGAGAAGTGGATGCTAATCCCAGTGACCTGCTGTGTGACCTCTCAGGACCTCGGAATTCCTCTGGATAAAACAGGGATACAAAGCTCCTTTATCTCCCAGGACGATCCCACAATTCCAGGCATCAAAGAACAATTTTTCCTCCTTACAGAATGGGGGAAAACGGGGAAAAAAGATAACTTAGTAGTGAAAGAAACAAGTTTTGGAGTCACTTGAGGATTTCCAGGGTCCAAATTGTCCCTTTTGCAGCCCTGCTGACGCTGCTGAACAGGATCCTGGACATTGCACTTCGCTGAAACGCCGCCAGTTGGAAAACTCATCCCAAAGAAAACCAACCCCAGAGCTCCACCTGCTCCAGCAAATCCTCTCAGGTTCTCATCAGTGCCCAGCCCTGCTCTGACCTCACACCATTTTGGAATTGGAGTGGCTGCGAGGAGGAAGGAGCTTCCTGAACGTTGCAGAATTCAACTCATTTTTCCAAATCGTCCCACGCCCTGACTTGCTCTCAGTTCCAGAAGGGGCACGAGGGGAATATTTGATTTTATTTTGGGAATTCAGCTGCACCTCCGTGAATCTGCATCCTCCTGGAAGTGCAGGCTGGAGGGATTTAAAATCCAGGAGTGGTGGATTTGAGCAGTTGGACCCCACGGATTTAAAGGATTTTCCAACCTTAAAGATTCTGGGATGTGATGCTCCCATGATGGTGCTGCCATCGAGAGCAATTTGGCTTTTTTAGGACTCTGCCAAAGTAAAACTTCCTCCCTTTGCCATTCCATAATTGCAACTTTTCCTCCTGCTCTGCCTGACATGAAGGAAATTTGTCACAAACTGATTATTCCCTCACACTGGAATTTGGCTTTCCAAGACTCCCTGGGCTGGCCAGGAATGGGGAGAGGTGCCTTTGGTAGAAGGATGGGAAAAGAACAAGAGCTGGAATGGCCAAAACTCCAGGAATTTCTGCTTCCTCAAGGATAAAAATACCAACCCAGTGCCTGCCTGAAATGAAGGAAATTTGGCACAAACCAGGGATGACCTCACATTGGAATTTGGCTTCCCAAGACCCCCAGGGCTGGCCAGGGATGGTTGGTGGTGGCTCTGGTGGAGGGATGGGAAAAGGGAGAAAAAGCTCTGTGCCCCTCTCGAGTTCTGGCAGCTCAGGGGATCATGGAATGCTGGAAGGGTTTGGGTTGGAAGGGACCTTTGAGGATCACTGAGCTCCATCCCATGGGCAGGGACACCTCCCACTGCCCCAGGCTG
>JAOTQZ010001283.1:1355293-1377448 GCA_026546895.1 Pogonocichla stellata
GAAGGAAGGAAGGAAGGAAGGAAGGAAGGAAGGAAGGAAGGAAGGAAGGAAGGAAGGAAGGAAGGAAGGAAGGAAAGGCAAGGCATTTTTTGGACAGTATTTTCCAACTCTCAGTGCTGGAGATATGAAAGAGCTTCATGGAGGGAATCATCATTTCATGATCCACATTTTCCAGGTGGTGGCATCTGGCAGGATGGAAGAACACCAGGGAATGACACTTCAGACAATTTAATCCCTCTCAAGGACTTTCTAAATGAAACCTCACAGTCCTGCTTTGTGCTCTCTGCACAGGAGCTCCTTGTGGGTTGTAAGCACTCAGCATTCCCAGCATCCAGCAGAGAATCCTGGAATGGTTTAGGCTGGAAAAGACCTTAAGGATCATCCAGTCCCAGCCCCCTGCTGTGGGTAGGGACATCTTCCACTATTCCAGCCTGACCTGAAAAGTTTTTCATCAAATACTGATCCAGCCCCATCATTCTCCTCCCTCATTCCCCAAATGTCAGCCCCAAACAAATCCTGAAATTCAGGGAGTGGAAGAGAAATATTATTTACATATAAATAATAGTAAGGAATATTATTTTCTCTTGTTTCCTGATATATAAGTCCTCTGTGTTGGTAAAATCTTGTCAGGGTTGCTGAACTCCAGCTGAATCATCCTCAAAAAAAATTCCCAAAGAGAAACTCCAATCCCAGATTCCTTTCTTACTTTAATGAGAGGAGCAAAACAAAGGGCACCAAACATAAACCAAGAGAGTGAAACCACTTTGTTTTAATTAAAGCTGCAGAAAGCTTTGCCCAGGACATGGAAGTGACAGCAGGGAGTGATCATTATTCCTAAGGGAAGAGCTGCCAGGAGCACAGGGACCACTGAGAGATCTTCAATTTGTCATGGACAAAGCCTGTTAATTACAGCTAACGAGCTTTGAGCAGGGTCTGTAAAACAGTGGTCCCTGACTGAAGAAGCCTCCTCCAGAATTAACCTTGTCATGAGCCCTGACAGAGGCCAGAGCAGCTCTGGGGACTCTCAGGAGGTTACAGGGCTTCCTTTAATTAGCCCTCGGATAACTCCAGAGAATTTCCTGCTGCAGTTCCTGGGGAGATGGGGCAAAGGCCTCTGGAGCAGCCCTGCAAGGAGGGGGGATGTTTGTGCAAAGAGCTGACCCCCAGAACCCCTGTGCTGGCCTCAGACTGGGGGTCAGGAGCCCAGAAGAGCTGTGTCACTCCTCAGCCGGAGCGGGGATGGGAAAAGGGACAGGGAAGCAATGCCAGGAGTGAGGAAATGGAGCCCAAAGGGAATTTTTCAGGTTTCTCCCAACACAAACCATTCTGGGATTTGTGAATGTGCATTCTGCAGGGTGATGCAGGACCCACATCTTTCCCACCATCCCCTTCCAGGAACTCTCAGCTGGAATATCCAGACATCCCTCAACACCTCCTGCTATTCCTGCCGAAGGGGAACAACCTCTTGGTGGGGTTTGGATTTAGGAGAACCACACAGAGACTTTGGGCTGTGTCTGTAAAAGCAGAGAAGAACAAATTTAAACCTAAACTTCTGATTTTTTTCCCCCCCTCTCCATTAATGTTCTCCCCATACAAATGTTCAGGGGAATCAGGAGTGGATCTGTCTAAACTCCAGAATCCTTGAATCCCAGAATGGTTTGGGTTGGAAGGGATATTAAAAACTCCCCAGATCCAAACCCTGGGGTGTGTTTAGGTTGGATATTGGGAAAAATTTCTTCATCCAAAGGGTTGTCTGGCCTGAGGGCAGTGGTGGAGTCCCCATCCCTGGAAGGATTCAAAAGCCATGTGGTTATGGAACCTGGAGACATGGGATAGTGGTGGCCTTGGGAATGGTTGGACTCAATGATCTTGGAGATCTCCAACTTAAAAAAAATTCTCTGATTCTGTGATTCTATGAATATATTTTTTGATAATTTGGCAAAGCAGAGAGATATTAGTCAATCATCAACTTCCTTATGTCCATGGTTCATCTGGAGTGTTCTCCTGCCAGGTCCACAGGATTCCACAAACAAGGAAAAGAGCTGACATTTGGTTTAAATACACATATTCCAATGAGGAGCTGTTGGATAAAGAATATACACATTCCAAATTGATAAGAAAACTGATAAAGTCACCTTTTGTGCAGAAATATCAACAAAAGGAGGGAAGATGGCAATTGAACTCTGCTTTGAGAGGCTGCAGAGCACAAGTGGAGGTGTTCCTTATTCCTGGTGCTCCCCCAGGTTGGATGAGGCTTGGAACAACCTGGGATAGTGGAAGTTGTCCCAGCCCCAGATGGTCTTCAAGGTCACTTCCTGTGAGTGGTATTATTTTGTTAGTGGCATTATATATTAGGTTTTTTTGTTTGCTTGTTTTGGTTTTTTTTTGTTATTTTTGTTTTTATTTAGAGTTAGGATTGAAATTTGAGAGATGGATTTCTTTGTTTGGATTTGATTGTTTATTCAATCTTACTTATAATATAGAGAGTTTTATAGTATTTTTAATTCATAAAAGTGAGAAAATGGAGATAGATTTAGTTACAAGGTGTTTTAAAGGCAAACTATTTAATTAAAAACTAACATTTATATTATTTATATTTTTGACTTAATAACTAAACACCTGTGACCCACACTGCAGTACTTTTTATTCAACTAAAAACTGCTACTTGAAATCATGAAGAAGAAGGAACAATGAAGAAGAAAGAGACAATGCCCAAGAACTTTTATTTTGTCCTGTACCTATCACTATATTCTAAACCCCCAAATTCCAAACCCTTTACCATGTGTAATTACACACTTCTATTCAAACTACCCAGCAGTGATTTTTTACTTTATTACTCAATTTTGGAAGCCTTCTCCAAGGCCTCAGGTCAAAAGCAGTGCTCCTTTGAGGGTCAGTGCCAGAAAGCACAGAAAGTTCAAAACTCCCAGGCTTCAGGGTTTCAAAAACTTCCAGCCAACTATTCCAGGATTCCTAGAAGAGGAATCCTCTGGGAAGTGGCAGCTACCTGGAGAAATTATTTATATTAATTTGTTTCACATTCCATCTGCACTATCCTGGGAATTCATCCCTTGTGGCATCCCCTCAGACTCTGAGTCTCTCACCTGTTTGTGGTGGATGAACTTTCATGTCTCTCTCCATGTCCACTGCCCTACAGAGATCCTGGATTCTCCTTCCCCAGAAGCTGAGAAAAGGGACCAAGGTCCTTGTCCTCTTCCAGGACAGGATGCTGGGCTAAAGTGACCTTTTCCCTGATCCAGGCCAGCTGTTCCCACATTCATTAGCAGATCCACAGTCTTTACCAGCTGTTTTAGCTCTGGATGATTCCAAGAATTCCTTCTGCACCTTGGGGTGACATGGTGGTTGTGATCCCAGCACTTAAACCCAATGGCACAGACAAATCCATGCCTTTGCAGGAATTACTGCCTCTGCTGAAAATTTAACTGGATAATGCAAGTTTTGATGAAGATTCCCACGTGAACAGGGTTGGTTTTGGGTTTTTTTGGCAGATCTTTACCCAAAACACCCCAAATCTTGGAGCAGTGGGATTATATCAGATAATCTGTGAAGAGAAATGCATTTAAAAAGTTATTCCAACAAGGATTTGATGATGTTCCTCTGCTGGAATCTGTATGTGCCTGGTCTGACTCCACTGCCTTCATCCACAAAAGAATCTCCCCAGATCTGCTCCCTGGGACATCATTCCTGGCTTTCCTGAGCAAGGCTCAGCTGTGTGGTCCAACCTCAGCTCAAAGCAGGACCTTGGGGGAGCAGTAACGATGCTGCTGGGCTGGGATTTCTCTGGCCACATCCCTGCAATCCTGAGGAGAAAATCTGGGATAACACCTTCGAGGGGCCATCAAATGTGGGGCTGTGACACATTAAAAAAAAAATAAATTCATTCACTCATCTGTTTAAAAGCTCAGCTCCCATTTTCATGTCTTTGGGGTTCTATGGGCATCCCATTGAGTTGGGAATTCCCAGGAGCCCTTTTAAAGCCTTTCCTTGCCTCCACAAACTCACAGCTCTTTTGGCTGGAAGTTTCCTGCTCTTGGCATGGGATTCAATTCCCAACTTGCCACCTATGGAGTCTGAACATATCCAGCTTGGATGTTCTGGCTGCTGGAGGGAGAGATTTTTTTTTTTTGCCCCAGCTGATTTTTGCATTCCCTTAACTCTTTTCATTTTCATTCCCTAAACTCTTTTTCTATTCCTTCTTCCCACAAAGCCATGACCTCCCCAGTAGCTGATATCCATGATCTCTTTAGGATTGTGCTGCTGTTGCTGTGTTGACAAATCCAGAATTCCCTCTCCCAGTTTATTCCAGCAGCTCCCATCATTCCCAACTGGTTTCAAGCCCCAGGTGCTGGGTTATGTTGCCAGTAAGGCCCATTAGTCATAAGGGAACAAATTAATTTTCTTATCCAGAGAATGCTGGAGGATTCAGGGACCATCCCTTCAATATTCCATAAGGATTCACAACTTCCAGGTGTAATAATCACAAAGGGTGTTTTCCTATGAGTCACAAATTTTCCAGGTTTTTGGGGTGTCCAAGATCAATGAGTGAAGAACGAGGGGGTTTCACTAAAACCCAGAAATGACTCTGAGGGAGGAAGGGCTGGGAGATCTTCAGAATATCTTAAAAAAATCTTTCCTGATTCCTGACTGATTATTTCATGGAATGTGCCAGTGATAAATTAGGAGAAATTTCTTAGTCCTAAACTTCTTAGTTCTGAATCTTAATTCCTGAACAATTTTTCTGGCTCACCTGAATCCTGATTGGAAAACTTTTAAGTGGCCAATTCCAGGAGGAATAATTGATGAGGATGTGTCTATGAACTTTGGAATTTTATTTGTTTGGACACTCACATTCAATAAAAAAGGAAGTATTCTTTGATCCATGAATCCATGGGTTTGGGGTTTTTGTTTTGTATGGATATAAAGTATTGTCAGCACAAAATCCCACAGGGAATTCCAAAGTTCACCTCCAGGCTGTGTGGAGCACTTTGGAATCATCCATTCATTTCCTTACATTAGAGATTTTATTGGAATAAACTCTCATTCCTTGCTCTCATTTCCCCCTTTTAACTCCCGATTTTATATCCTTTGATATAAATATAAATCCAGCATCAAACCTTTTTCTTCCTTGCTGATTTCCTGGTGTGTCCTTCTTTCCTTGGGAAAATTATTCCATATGTTCAATCCTCATAGCAAACTTTTTATCCATTTGCTGCCACTGATTCTCACTGAAGAGGGAACCAGGATTGAGAAGAACCCAGGAATTGTCTGGGAAGAGCATCTCCATCCCTCAGGAGCCCAAAAAATCCTCTTCTCCTGTGGGAAATGGATTTGTAGAGAGCTCTTGGGGCTTGATAGAAGGTTTACACAGTATGCATTTATATGTAAACTTGGAGATAAAAAATGTGGGCTTAAAAATGTTATGGAATAGGACAGATATTGTTAAGAGAGAAGTGGAGTCAGAAAAAAAGTTTTAAAGGGTGGCAAAACCCAACATTCTCCCACTTCTGTTCTGTATCAGGCAACATAAACTCCTTGTGGATCCCTTTCAGCTCAGGATATTCCAGGATTCTATGATTCCCAACATAATAATATTCCCAGGCTGCCACGTGGTCACTGAATGGACTATCCCAGAATCTGCTAATTAATGGATTTCTCTTCTGATCCTTCTTCCTTCCTCCCTTTGCTGTGTCCTGGGGATCCAGAGCACGTGGGCAGGAGAGGATCCCTGCAGGACAAGGGCTCTGAATTCCCAAGGGTTCGAGCCTGGAGAACGACAGGTGGAATTCGGGTTGTGGTTTGGAGAGAAGGAGGAATATGGGAGAAATTCCAGGAGGGAAGAAGAGGGATTTATTTGAGTGGAGAAAAAGGATCACAGCATGGATATCCAGCCTTGGGCGGGCTCAGCACCTCGGGATAAGGGCCCTGCTTTGGAAGTGGACGTGGAGAGGTGTGGGAAGATGGGATTTGGGAGACAGACAATGAGTCCAGCAAGAGTTAACTCAGCCAGCCCCTGGTGCCTCCTCTCACCCAGTGCCTCCCACACTTCCCAAATCCCAGGCTGTGCCTTCCTTATCAGCCCCTGGTGCTGACAGTTTGCCCAGGGCTGTTTTCCGAGGGATATCAGTGCTCCTGCTTCCCTTCCCAAGGGCTCCTATCTCTCCCTGTTTCTCAGCAGCTCTTCACTAGGGCAAGGCCCAGGCAACGAGGATTTCACTTGGTTTGGTAAAACAAAACTTCCATTACATGGACAACAGACCCATCTGTTTTTTCTGAGCCTGGTTTTTGCAAAATTAAAAAAAAATAAAAAATCCCAGGAATATTGGTTTGCTGTAAATCAAATGGAATCATGAGATAAAATGTTGATGTTTGCATATAAAACAATTAAAACTTGGGCAGGGATGAATTTTGCTCACCTTTGAAATAAGTTGTGCTAAAACAGCAAAACAAAAGTCTGGGATTGCCTATTCTCCCTGGAATTGGAATGGCTGGAGAGAACCACCTCACTCTACCTGCCAGGAGGGGACTTCAGGCCTGGTTGTGACATTTAATGACTTTTGTGACATCTCCCTGCCCTGCTCAAGATGATCACAACTGTGATCCTGACCCTTGGCAACGGAAATATCCTTCCTGAGAGGACAAACAACAACAAAATCAATGTGGAAAAAAACCCCAGACAATCCCACATCTGTGCTTTCCTGCTCTTTGCAATCCCAGGATTTTGGGATCCTCAAGGTTTGGATGGTAAATAGAGAAAAGTGGTGAATGAGGGCCTGAAAAATGAGGGATTTTCCCCGCAGTTTTGCCCTCTGGAAAAGCTGCATCTTACCTTGGAGGAATTCTCAGGGAGAACCTAAAGCATGGTAGGACACAAGGGAATGGCTGGGGTTGTGCCAGGGGAGGTTTCACTTGGATTTTAGGGAAAGGTTTCACTTGGATTTTAGGGAAAGGTTCCAGTTGGATTTTAGGGAAAGGTTCCTCATGCAGAGGGAGGTTGGACACAGGGAATGGTCACATTCCCAAGGCCAGAGCTCCAGGAGCATGGAAATCCCTGGAGAATGCTCTCAGGAATGCACAGAGTGGGATTGTTGGGGTGTCTGTGCAGGGCCAGGGGTTGGACTGGATGATCCTTGTGGATCTCTTCCAGCTCAGGTTATTCTGTGACTTTTTGGCTCCATGGACTGGGAATGGAATAGGATGCTCAGTTGGGATTTAATCCTTAGCACCAAAATCTGTCATAGCTCTTGTGTTATTTCAGCATCAATAATTAATCATTACAAAAGTACTTTAAAATTATTAAACTAAAAAAATAGTTAATTTCATGACAGAATTTTGGAACTTTTTGGGGATTTTATACGGTTTTTTGTTGCTTTTGTTATCTGCATGAAGTTTTCAGTGAATGGAAGACACTAAACAAAAACTAAACATAATTTTCCATTGAGTGTGATGGATCACGGTTGGAAAATGCCTTTCTTAAAGTTCTTGTACATAACCTGACTTTTTGGGCACAGGAAAATGGAGCAGTTATCCCTGATTCCAGACACCTGATGTGGAAAATGCCATTTTTTGGAAAAGTCAGAGTAAGTCCACAGTAAGGGAATTAGGGCAGTTCCAGGATGTCCATCCAGTCCGTGCTCCAGGGATATTTCTGGATCTCATTTGCAGCTATTCCCTCAATCCCAGATTTTTGACATAACAGAGGATTTGCCCAGGTGAGGATTTGGGGGATCACAGGATTATTCAGGTTGGAAAAGCCCTCTGAGCTCATGGAGTCCAAACAGGAACCCAGCACTACAAATTCCACCCAACCACGTCCCCAAGTGCCACTTAAATCAAATTTTAAACCCTTCCACGGTGGGTGATTCCTCCACTCCCCTGCTCATCGTGTTCAACCACCCTTTCTATGGAGAAATATTCCCTAAAATCCCATCTGAACTTCCTCTGGCATAACTTGGGGTTGTTTCCTCTTGTCCTGTCTGTTGCTCCCTGGGAGAAGAGACTGATCCCAGCTGGCTCCATCCTCCTTTGTGGGATTGCAGAGATCCTAAATGGAAAACACTCCCAAGAATTCCAGACTGTCTTGTCTGCAGATGCATTCTCAGGAATCCTAAGCAGTAACACAAGTGATCAGCTGAGATCAAAGCTGTCCAGGATTAACTGAGCCAGAAACCATAAAAGTTTTGCCTCAGTCTGGATTTCAGGAATTTGAGCAGGACCCAGCAATTCCAGGCAGGAATTCTCTGGGCTAAGACACCCCAGCAGCCAGATGTGTGTCCAAAACTGCCCCTTCAATCCTAATAAAATAAAAACCAATCAGGGATGATATTCCAGGAAATCTTAAGAAAAGGAAACTGAATCAAAGGATTTTTTTTTTTCTCCTGTTTTTACATTTAAAAAATTTTCCTTATCACCAAATTGGCAATGAGAGAGTGGCAGCCCAGAAACTTGCAATGAATTCAGTGCAAGCAGAAGCTGGAAAAGGCTCCAATGAGTTCCAGAGAGGAAGGAGCCACTCCAGAGACTCCTTCAGAGAGCAAATCCAGGGAGCTGCTCTGCTTCTCATTGCAGCTTTGACACTTCCAGGGATTTATGCTGGAGGTTCTTCCAAAAGCTTTTATCCCTCTTTACTCTTCTGGAGGAGTTGGAATGAATAAATTTGGTTTTCAGTGATCCCATTTTGCCCTCGTTGGAACCAGTAACCCAAATCCCAATAATTCCAACAAACCACGGACAGAACTGGAGCCTGTGGGGGAGAATTTTGCAGATTCTTGAAGAATCAAAGCTCAAAACTTTTCAGCAAGGGATGGAAAGGACGAGATGGAAACACAAAGCCACATTTTTGACAAACCCCGTAATTCCCAGAGCTCAAAGCCACCAGTCCTGCAGAATTAATGATTTTAAAGCAGTAACAACTCAACCGCTGGATGTGGCACATAAAGCTCTGGTAAAATACTGAGTGTGGAGAGAGTTCACTGAGCACAGCACCCAAGGCTGAGCCTCTGCTCTTAAAATAAGTGCAAGAGTCAATGGAAATGGAACAATTTTCCTTGATAAATTCCAGTGTCACTGACCCGGTTTTTGTGATAACTTGAGTGTCACTCACCCATTTGTTATCAGAATAAAAATCCAGTTGGTCCAGTCAAGGCCACCAGTACTGGAAATGAAAGCGTGAAATTCCCAGGTCAGAAACCTCACCAGGATCAGCCCTGACAGCAAAAATGTGAGGAATGGTTTGAGAGCACCAGCTGGAGATTTTAGGAGAAACTGGGACTTGATCCTGAAGAATTTGCTCAGCTGAGCTTGGCTGTGGGGTATGGGTGTAATAATGGCCTTGTTTTGTAGCCTCCAAAAACGAGTAAAAAAATTAAAATAGATAGAAAAATAATTTCATTTTCCATTTCTAACCTGATCAAGTAAAAGAATCCCTGCTTATGGCAGGGGGGTTGGAATTTCTTCTTTAAGGTCCCTTCCAACCCAAACCATTCCATGATTCCATGAGTTTAAATCACCGACAAAAACACCATCCCTTTGATGTGAATTTTGATTTTAGGGGCTTTAGGGCATCATGTTTTCAAATGTTTCTTCACCTCTATAAGGAAAAAAATATGATTTTTGAATTAAAACAACTGTCTGAGAGTCAGGTGATTCTTGTAGCTGGGAATTCAGCAAATAAAGGACAAACTAAGGCACCATGTAAAAAAAAAACACCCTAGAGTGGCCACAACCACTGAACTCTCACCTTCATGTCTGTTGTGACAGCAGAATATTTTACAGCTCCTAATTAGAAAAAAATAAAAAAAAAAAATCAAGAAAATTCTGCTGTCTGAGCAGTTCTGGTTCACCAAAAGGTAGCACTTCAATCACCCTCTTTTATTCAAAAATCACCTTTATTTCCCTCCTTTGCCTATGAAAAATCCTTTCACTCATAACCCGAGGGATAAAATATCATTTGCACGTGGCCTTTGCTGAGCAATTTGCAGCAAAACCCTTGGTTGGCTGCCAGGCTCATAATCCCAGCCCCTGCAGAATGAAATGAAGACATTAATATCAGTTTTTATTAAGCTGGTAATAAGGCAGAGTTTAAAGCAAATGCAGGTGGAGGAGATTTGATGCCAAGGTTTTAAACACACGGCTTGAACGTGGCCAATCCCAGCTCCAGGCTGGACATTTGGGAAGGGCAAATTCCTTTTTTTTTTTAGGTGTTAGTCTGGAGGCTGCAGCCACACAGAACCCCAGAATCCCAGGATGGGCCAGGCTGGGTGGAACCACACTGGGATCACCTGGAAGCAGCTCCCACGGGAAGTGAAACCATCAAATACCCACTTCTGCCCTAGCAGAGGGAATTAAGGTATTTTCTAGCAGGTTCCTAAACCCCTCTCTGTCCCCAGGAAGAGCCCAAAGCTTTGATTCCCTTCTGAGAGCCTCCCTCTGTTTTTGGGAGGTGAGGATGGCACCGTTCCCCCTGGCTGCCCCCTCCTTCTGGGTTATCTGCAGGTCCTGGGAACCACCAGGGACATTTCAAACCCTCCAGGGCTGCTCCCAACCTCCAGGGAAGGATTTAGCCAAGGGGAATTGTCACAGCCCCCTAATCTCCACTTACAAGGCCGATTGGAGCTCCTGTTTCCACTGCTCCCAAGTGCCACTGTCACTGTGGGACCAGGTCATGGGATTTCCATCACACCCCACACCCTTCACGTGTGATGGAAACGGGCTCCAACATCTCCTCCCCACCCCTCCTTCCTTGGGTTTTATTTTTTTTCTCTTCTTTCCTCCCCCTCCTCCTTCTCCTCCTGCTTTCCCTCGGCTCCTTTTAGCTCAGGTTTTAAATAGAAACACCCTCAGCACATGCCCTGACCAGGAGAAATTATTTCAGGGGTTGGAGATGGAGCTTTGCAGATCGAGGGCCACTTTTGGCAGGGAATGACCTTTATTGCCAGGGACTGTTTGTTTTTTCCAGTTTTAGGTTGGATACTAGGGAATATCCTTCCTGGGAAGGGTTTTCCAGGCCTCCACAGGCTGCTCAGGGCAGTGGTGGAGCCCTCATCCCTGAAGGAATTTTAAAAATATGTGGACATGGTTTAGTGGTGGCCTTGACTGTGCTGGGGGAATGGTTGGACTTGATGATCCCAAAGGTGTTTTTTCCAACCTAAACAATTCCATAAGGAGCTCCATACATTTAATGACAGCCAAAGAGCAAGGAAAAGTGAGGAGTGAGCTGTGCACTGGTGTCCCCCTTAGGAAATCTGGAAATAAATGACAAAAACAAGGAAAACACCCATAAAAATGTTCCCCTTTGAGAGTGGGGTTTTTGAACCCTGACTTTGACCCCAAAATTTACAAATCTCTGGGTGCAGGTGTAGCACTAAAGCTGCCCCAAACACTGGGCTTGGACAGTTTAGGGTTTGGATATTCTGGATAACATCCAAGCAATCTGGATGGAAATGAAATGAGGCAGAGAGAGTGTCCTGGCACTGATGTCCTTAAGGTCCTGGAAGGGTTGGGAAAGCCATCGTGGAAAACAACACACGCCCAGAGCAGTTTTGTCTTTCATTCCATCCCAGAATCCCAGAACCAGAAGGGACATTAGGGATCATCCAGTCCCAACCCTGTTCCATGGGCAGGGACCTTCCACCAGCCCAGGTGGCTCAGAGCTCCATCCTTTATCCCTTAAATTTGGGATCTAAATCCGGAGCAAACCCTCCTTTGACATCACCCTGGGCCAAACCAGGGAGTAAATCTGGGGCAACACTAATTTTTGGGGTTTAGTTTCATCCTCTTCCTTCATTTCACCTCATGGATGCATAAATGGGAGCTGGGAATGGGAACCAGTTCAGCCCTTGGAATCAGTTTTTCCAAAAAATTCCCAACTTCCAGCAGGTTCTGGAGCGTGGAAATCTTCATCCTCTGTTCACCAAAGCCAAGCTGGGGTGTCTCTGCAGCCAGGGAATGGTTTATGCACCAAAAAAACAGAAAAAAAATGTGGAGGTTTGTGTGTGTGTGCTTAAAACCTTTCTCCAAACATCCGGCCTTGGAAAAGTTTCCAAGTCCTGCCCACAGCAAAGCAGATTTTCCACGAATCCTTTTGATCCCAAAGATGAGAAACGTATGGAGAGCTGATACTTCTCCTTTCCTGGGAGGGGGAGAAAACCAGCCCAGAATTCGTCTATCAAATAATCAGCATAATTACAAAATAAATACAAAGCAGCCAGTTGGCAAACACGGATATTCAAGGGATATTTCCCACTAATAATTCCAGGACCACTGGGATAATGGTGTGGATTAACAAGGAATCAAACCACCACGGAGCTCATGTGACCCTCTGTGGTTGTCTCGTTGCAGAGAAAGGCTCCACATTTGCTTTGAATTATTCTGTGCATGGCCTGAAAAGAAAAAAAAAAAAAAAAAGAAAAAGTGGTTTCTTTTTTCCCCCCCACTTTTTTATGCTTTGTTTTCTATGTGTTTCATATTCTTTTATGTTTCTTTCTGGGAACGCTTAATCCGTCTCCTTGTCCTCCAGCACGACAGGAATGGGCTGCTGAATTTACCTTTTTAAATTCAATTTATAGCCAGGCAACAAATATTCCTCTCTCCACCACTCATGGTAAAGCAGCATTCTTGCAGTAGGGAATTATGGATAAAATCCAGGGTTGTTTTATTTGCCTCGCCCTGGCTGCAGAGACTTTTCCTCCTTGACAGCTCTCACATCTTCTCATTTAAATTTAATCTCAAAGAATGCAGCAACTTTTGTCTTGTATTTTACAGACACCAACAAAATGTGGGTGTTTTGCAGCCTGAATTTAAATATTTACATAAAGATGCCATTAGTGCTGAATTTCATCTCTTTGCATAATTGATTCCTGCACCTATGGGATGTTCCTGCTGCTCTGGAGGTTTTAAAGGTGATGCAATTTGGGGAATTCATGGATCTGACTTTGTTTGTATCACTCAGGGCAGTTTGAGGCACAAATCAGATTTTTTTTTATTATTTTTCCAGCCCTTTCCTCTATCCACTTCTAATTCCTTCCCAGTTGGTCCAAGTGTCAAGAACATAAGGATGGGAATAATTATCCTTTAATTATTCTTCGTCTAACCACAATAAACTATTCCAGGAAAAGTGTCTGGAGAATAAGGAAATCAGAAATCTCATCTTCTCCAGAGATCCACTCAGGACATGAGCACACAGGACTCATTCTCCAGTCAATATTCCCTTTGCTATTGGAAGTCTTTCTAAAAGTCATGCAACACCTCAAACCTAAGACAAAGCAAAAAATTTGGGATGAAACTCCCAAGATTTCCTTCCATCAGTTTGCCATGGGTTTGTATTTCAGGAATAAAAACGTGGATATTGCTTGTAACTGTATTTGTGCCCTGTCCTGGCTTCTCCCAGGAAACATTTTCCAACCAGGGATAAAAACCTGAATTGAAAAGAAACAAACAACAACAAAAAAAGGATCTATTAATTTACTAAACAATTATATTAATTTTAAACTTGCTCCAGGGAAGGTTCAGGTCAAATACTACAGAAAAATTCCTGACTGAAGGGTTAAACATTGGAAGAGGCTTCCCAAGGAAGTGGTGGGGTCTCCATCCCTGGAAATGTTCAACAAACAGAGATGTGGAATTTTGTGATCCCTTTTAGTGGCCATGGGGGTGTTGGGTTGAAGCTTGGACTGGATGATCTGGGAGATCTTTTCCATCCTTATAATTCCATGAATTTGGATGGCAGCTGCAGAAGGACACAGGACCTCAGGATCTTGGTCTTACCCAAACACCCTGCAGAGGATTCCAATGGCACCAGGCACCCAATCCAGGGAGGAAATCCTGATTTTAGTGATGCCAGCAAACTTGGGGATCGTGGAATCCAGACAATCCATGCTGGGAATTTCCTTGTTCAATCGGGGTATGATTTCACCTGGAAAAGCTCATTTTAGGAGAACTGCTCAGCTGTCCAAGCCAGTTCCAAGGACCTGAGGATAAAAATTTCAGCTGTTTTGAGGACACTCAGTGTTTTTATCCATGTTTAAATAGAACTATTTCTGCTCACAGCATTCTGTGTGTTTGTATCCATGTTCAAATAAAGGAACTATTTCTACTCACAATTTCTGATCTCCACCCTCCTTTTGAGACACAAAAGAACTCACTCAGAGAGGTTTGGCTGGCACAGCAATTAAAATAATTTGTTATCAATCCAGGGGCACAACCTCTAACCTCTCACAGCACTCGTTCCCAAGATTTTCCTCAGCTACAAATTAATGCTTGGCCCTTGGAATTGGGTGGCCAAAAATGGTGGCCAGAAACTTCAGAAACTTTGGTGAGCATTGGGATCACTTCATATCCCTCCTCCTTGCTGGTGCGTCCCGGGAATCAGGCATGGCACCTGGGAATTCATCTCTCTGCACGTGCTGAAATCCAAATCTCCAGTTCTGTGGTGAAAATCAAACCGTGGAAGGTCGTGGAATGAACTGGAGAGAGAAACAAACTCTCCAGTTTTTTCTACCGTGTTCCAGATTTCCGCGGACCTTTGGGAGGATTAGAAATGCGTTTTTGGGAAGGGCAATTTCAGAACCATCTGGTATTATCAGAATCAACAAATCATGGAAATATTATCTGGAAGAGACAAGCAAAGGTCTCAAAATCCCAGATGGGACAGAACTAGAGCCAGCTGTAGGTCAGGACAGCCTCGGTTGTGCAGTCTGGAGGGATGAGAATTCCAGAGCTTCTCCTGAGTTACAGGGACACTGCTTGGGCAGGACCTGCACTGGTCCCTTCCAACTTTATCCACGGGATTGAGTGATTCCCTGGAATTTGCCACGTTATGGTGTGGTTTGCCTGATTTACCACTGGTTTATTCCCATCCTGTGTTCCCCTTGGCACTCACTGCTATCCCCATCTCCTTCTGGTTTTTCCTTTCCAGTCTGTACCCACCACACCCAAAATCCAAAATATTTCTGATTGAATAAAAAGTTAAAATGTTGCATTTATTCCTCTCCCTGTCTTACAAAACCACCAGAGTTCAGGTGTCTTTTGTCCCAGCAAATCCCCAAGGATTTCACATGGAACAAAACAGAATCTTCTTCATTCTCAAATTTCTTGGTCTTTTATGACCAAAGCCTCGCTTAAGTGCTTTGGAAAATTTGATCCCAGCTTCACATAAACCTGAGATCTGTCCTGATATCATTCCAAGGCAGAGGCAATGAGGAAATAACTGTTTGGAAGGAGAAGGGGGGGATGGGAGAAGAGGACAATTAAATGGGAATTATTTGGCTCTGCGTTCATCCCAAGGGACTGCTCTGATTCCATAATCTAACTTAAATGGTGACCTTTACGTTGTCAGTGTAAAACCCAAACATATTAAACATGGCCTGGGGTTCCTGTACAAGATACTACAAATTGAGGAAGAGAGGGAGAGGGGTGGGATATCCTGGAGCCAAAGGAAAGACCTGATTGATAGATGAGGCCCTGGGGAGGGCAGCGTTAAGATTTCCTGCCTTTTCTGAAAACCTTAAAAAAAATAAAGAAATAAGGAGATTTCTCATTTATGTCTGGTTGATGCATTCAGGTTTCTCTTTTCCTGATTCTTTTTGTTTGGAAAGAGAAGGGGGTAGGGGGGGGGAGGAATCCCCCTCCAATTTTGATTTTGGGAATTTTGCCAGGCTTCTGTCATCACCAGGAAAATGGTTCCTTCAGCAGACACATCTGGGCAGCTTCAGGCCCGTTCCTGATGGGAGCTGTCAAACCCTGCCCCAGAGAGCAACGGGAACGGCTCCCCATTCCCACAGGGAAAAAAGATGATTTGCTTTTGTTTCATTGGAAAGTGGGTGGACTGGGAGGAGAACAGATAATTTCTTGGAGACAGCACCTTCACTGCCTTCTTTATAGCACTGGGGTGTTTTCCTTATTTTCCCATCTTCTACCACAACTCCCTTTTCCTGCTTTCTTCGTTCTAAATCTAGAATCACGTTAAAAAAAAAAATTAAAGAATTAAAGATTTCTTGACCTCTCATCATAATTATGGGTTCTAAACTGCGGTGCAAGCAGACACAAAGTTAATAAATATAAACTGTGAAATATGTATGGGTATGGATATAAATATGCAAATACATCGCAGTGTAAAATTTCGTAATTTGTCTGTAAATTGTCAGAGAAAAAAAGTAAAGAAAGAAAGTAAAGAAAAGTAAAGAAAAAGTGTAAAAAGTCAGAGAGCAGCCCTGGGCAGTTCTTGGAAGGACGTGTGGATATCAGCTGAGGTTGCTCAAGGCAGGAATGGGAAAAATCTTCCAAATCCTCCTGAAGCAGCTGGAAAAGGCCACGGGCAGTTTGTGGACACAAATATGGAAGCAGAGGTGAACCAAACTTTCCCAAATTTTCTGCAGGTTTGGAGAAATAACTTTGTGTGTCCTGGCTGCAAACAAGGGACAGACAGAGGTGCCAGGCCCTTGTTCCCTCCTCATCTCCCTCCTGAAAAATCTCTGGATGAAGCCTAGGGAAGGAAATGAGTCTGGATCTCACAAGTTGCAGGTTTTCATTGATCCCTCAAATCCAGAGCAAGAAAAGAAACCTTGGAAAGATCACAAGTGAGGACCAGGATTATCCACTGCTCCCGAGCCCCACGGATTTCATGGAGCCCTGGATAATTGTGAAGAAGCTTCTGGCAAAATCGGCTGGGAAAATTCCTCCTCTCCTCATTTTTATCACTGCTGCCTCCTTAAATATTAAATTGAGATGAGTTATTGGGGAGAGCTCGAAAGCCCAGGGAAGCCTGTGGGAATCCTTGCCTGGGATTTTTGGGATTGAACCATAATCCTTTCCAGGACAGAGCTTTGCCATGAAGCACCAGCCTGGGAATTTAGCTGCATTTTTGAAGTGTTTCAGAATATCCCCAATAAAAAGGACAAATTCCAGCAGCCTTGCAGATAAACTAAATTTTGTCCCAGGCTGCTGGAGCTCCTAAAATTCCTTCTTGGATATTCCAGAGCAGCCATAACTGGGATTATTGCCCTTGTAAGTTATTTTTCCCATCATTTATTACGGTGCACTTGGGGTCCATAAAGCCATATTGCAATAAACTATGGGAAAATAAAATCATAAAAATACCCCTCCAAAAAAAATCCTAGGACATAAAAAATACAGAAGGAAGAAAAAGGTCTGCTATTGGGGAAAAAATGAAATAAGAAATGAATTTTACAAAGAGAAGATTATTAGAAAAAGGTTCCTTAAACTGGAATATTAATTATTACATTATTAATTAACATTGATGGAAAAATTGTGTGGAAAGTTGTCAAAATTGTACAGATAATAGTAATAACAATAATAATAATTATTATACAACATAATTATATATACTATGAATAATATGCTGTTATAATATATAAAAATTTGTCAATATAATATTAATATCATCTCTTCTTCTAAGGTACAAGAACAGTGTAAGGAGTTGAATATTTCCACTCTCAGATTTCAAAAAATAACTTCATGCAAAATAACTTTGTTAATAACTAAGGACCCTGCCCTGTGTTTTCCAGCTATTGAGGGGCCTCCTAGGAAGTTTTAATTCACTCAATTTCTGAATGTGAATTTTTATTTAGTTCTAGTTTTTCCAACATTTATTGTCTTGGATTATCACAGTGTTGGAGGCAGGTGAGAAGGCTTCCAAAGGAACTCCCAATTATCCCCATGTCTGATGTGGAATCTAAACCAAGGATTTATTTTTGCTAATCCATAATAAATAGAAGAGATATGGAATTATTTCCTGGAAAATAGTAGATATTCCCCTCACACTAAGGAAAGAAACCCTCAACCAATCAACCCCCCAAAAAACAAACCCCTATTATTGGTATTGTTCCAATTTTTCTGTGCAATATTCCATCAAAATGAGATCCTGGATTAAGTGACAACCTTGGAGAGGCCAGTGGTGGCCACGGAGCTTTTAAAGCTGAATCTGTCTCAAAATTCAAGAAAATAATCAACTTTGGTTGCTCCCTCTCAAATTTCCTGGGAAGAAATCAAGAAACCTCTGGCAGGCTTCAAGCGTTGTCTCCGCATTATAAAATAAAGAGCATTTTTTATATTCTCATGAAGAGCATTTTTGTATCCTCACAAATTTCTCTGGGAATGAGAAAAAATGTTCCCAACCTGAGTGTGCACAAATTGGATCTGGAGTCAGTAAAAGGAAACTTCCTCATGGGTTCTGAGTGGGAAAGACTGGGATTTTCAACTCTGCATGAAGATTTTGAGTGGTCAGGGCAGCAAAAAGATAATTTTTTAAATTGTTTTATTATTTATATATTTACCAATACTGACATTATCATCAAAAGCTTGATGATTATTTAATTAATATTGCAATGACTTCCTCCAAGTAGAAATGACCTTGAGGAGAGATCCCTGCACTCCTTGCTGTGGGACTTTTATCCCACCACTCATCCCGTGTGATCCAGCTGAATTTATGGAGAAGACAACCCCAAACTTCAACGGGAATAAATCCATTTTGTAAAGCCAAGGCTGGTAGGAAAACTTGTGTGTGTCAGAGAAATCTCTGTACACAACCTTTGTCTGAAATATTTGTGAGCTGAAATTCAAATCAAACCCCTTTTGTTTTTTTGGGATGGACCAGAAGATTTTTAAGGAGCCCATTTTTTTTTTTTTTTTAATGAACTCCAGGCTGATCATCTGAAATTTCTGGAAGTTCTCAAGTGGTGCAACCTTGAAGTGGTGAAACTTCACATGGAACTTTCTACTATTAGGAGCCGATATTCAAAATATTTCATTCCTGTTGTATTTAAACTCAGATAAAATCCTTGATTTAGCCTTCAATGGCAAAAGCAGATTATTTTATCATTATTCAGATTAAAACTTGTGAATTCACTTGAATTTGCTGTTTCATACCATTGTTGTTATAAAGCCTGGTCCTGACTTACATTGAGACATTTTTCTGCAAGGAAAGGGAACCTTTGAGCAGCACAGTTATGGGATTAAGCCTGGAAATCCCTAAATTGAGCAACTGGAGGGTCAAGGTTGCCTTCAGCCATCCTTTGGGTTCATCAGCGCCTCTGTGACACGGATAATTTTGCCTTTTATCAACACCGTACAAATTTCCTTTAAAAAACGTCATTTTGGAGAATGTCCAAATTTCAGTACCTGTCTGAGTGTTTAAATTGATTTTTTTTCCAGGCACGGAGATGTCTGAGCTGAGCTTTGAAGCCCCTGAGCGAAGCAGGAGCCCCCCAGCTCATCCCAGCACCCGCCAATTCCGAAACGGCGGAATTTTCCCGTCGTTTCCAAACGAACTCGAGCCCTGCCAATGGAAAGCTCTGGATTGAGGGATTTTTCACCAAGCCTCAGCTGAGAGCTGCTCTGACCCCCAGGTGAACTTCATGCTCTGGTTGAAACCTCTCCCCTCGCCACGAGCGTCTGCCCGTCCTGGCTCCGCTCAGCCTCCGGCGCGGAATTCCCGTTGTGTGGTTTTCCAGCTGCTGCCCAGTGCTGGGTTCAGCCTTTCAGGGCCCCGTGCTGGAAATTCATCGCCGCTGAATCACACCCATGAGCTCAGCTCCTGCAAGACTTAACAGCTGTGGAATTTCTCCAGGAAGTTCTGGAGAATTCTCCATCATTTTTTTGTCACTTTTAACTGGACGGGCATTAGGGCTGTCGTTCCTCTGGGGTCTGCTCTTCTCCCGCATTCCATGTTCTGAATTTAGGGGCAACTTGGCATTTGCTGCTCTCAAAGAGCTATGAAAATATTAATTAATTAAATAAATTTATGCTTCCGTGTGCACTAGCCCTTGTTTCCATAGGTGATTATAATAATTTCCTAAACAATCACTGGCACTCCAACTAATTAGTCAAAAATATCAACAACAATTGCTAGAAACGAAAACTTTCTTTCCAATGGACATTGTATCTCTAATGGGGACATGGAGATTAAACTCTGCAATTGGTTAATATTTCTTTTTACTTCACTTTTTCTTCTCTTTTTAGCCTTTTCTCCTGTCAAGCTGCATTCCTGGTGACGACTGACATTCCTGCAAAACCTAAAATGGAGCTGATCGTAAACATTCTTTATCCAGGGGAATGGCAGCGGGGAAGAAATCAAAAGGAAGATTCTCTGGAATGCTTCAGGTGAAGGGAAATTCTCAGGATCCTTTTTCTGAAATTATCTCCAGAGAATTCAGGTTTGTCCTTCAGTCAGGAGATAACTGCCTCTTCCACTTCTCCTCCTGTGGTCCCAGATTTTGTGATCCAAGCTGAGCCCCACATCCCTCTGGGGCCAATTATCCTCTAATTATCTCCTGCACTCCCAGTCCTTGGAATTCTGAGGCTCTTTGAACACTAAGCTTTGAATATTTTGAATATATTGAAATATTTTGGTGAAACCTGTGGATCCTCCAGCTCCACTTCAGAAAGATGCAGGTTTTCCAGAGGCCCTGTGCCATGGGTGGAATCTCTGTGCTGATGTCCCCATTAATCCAGATCTCCACCTGTCCTTAGGTTTATTTGGAGAACCACAACTTGCCTGAAGTGAGTTTAGTTTCTGCAGAGGCCAAAATTCAGCTCATAGATCACTTTTTTGGGCTCACCTGTGCTGTTCCTCAGGGTCCACCTGGCTACACTGAGTAATTTCCCAAGGATTATAATGGGAATTTGCATGTCCAGCTCAGAGTAACTCACCAGGACTGAAAATTTGTCTTAGGGCTCCGAACAAGCATCTGAATTCCACCCCAAATATTCCCAATTCATTTCTCCCTCTCTGCTCTGCTTCTCACTTGACATCTGTATCTAACCAATAAATCCTGAATCAGACCAAATTGTCCTCTGGATGGACCTGCCTCTTTTTATTGGCTATCAAGAAACCCAAAAAACTGGTCCAGGCTTAAAATTTGACTTTTAGTGGGCTGAGATGACTGAAATTCAATTCCACCTTAAACACACAGGGAGATGTTGTGAGCATTAGTTCATATTTTATCAATAACCATCTGCAGCTGAACTCTGGGGAAAATTCACATGGAAGAGGCTGGAGATTTATAGATATGTGGGTGAAGGGTTATAAAATGCACGTGGGTGTGCGTGTTTTAGAACCTGTGTCTGTGCACATATTTATCTCTACCTGTATATTTATCCAGGCCAGGAGGGGTGAATACTTTCCCTATGGTGCAGTGCCTGGAATGAGAACATTTCAGAGCCAGTGGGATTTGCCAGGCCCGTCTGGCCTAGTGTTAAATGCAAGATCAGATGGAGATACAGGGGCGACACGGGCAGAAATATTGCTGGTTTCACCATTTCTGTCTGCTGCCGGAGCGATGACGCCGGTGCAGACAGCCAGGAGGGGAGGGATGTGATAAATGAGGGATGCAGAGGTGGGGAGACTTGGCTCCTCACGCTCCCAGTGACTCACCCAGCGTGCAAGAGCCATCCCAGGAAGCCTTCCATAAAAACATGAGCAGCAGCAGAGGCTGGGATCAGCCCAGGACTTTGGGCTGCTTTTTGGGTTTTTGTTTGTTTTTTTTTTTTTTTTTGGTGCTTCTCGTGGCGTGTTGTTGCTGGATGGTTGGGAATTGGTGCCAGATGTGCTGCATCTGCTCCTCCTTGCAGCAAGGGGAGCCTTTCCAGCGGGTGGTTCTCGTTATCCCAACATTAATTTTCCCTGTCCTACCCATGGGCAGTCACACAGCTTCACTGAAGACTGTGCAAGGTCAGTCCAGGCTGGAAAACGTCTCCAAAGGACAGCCAAGTTCTGCCACACCGGCCTTGTTTGGGAATCCAGAGGTTCAAAGGGAAGGATTATGAGAAGCCAGGATGGGGACTTGGTTCACCCATGGTGTGAGATAGTTCCTCAAACTCAGCCCTTAATCCTGGGCTCATCCCAGCTCTGAGACACTTCCCAAACCCAGCCCTAAATCCCTGATCCTGGGCTCATCCCAGATCTGAGATGCTTACCAAACCCATTTCTAAATCCTGGATCCTGGGCTCATCTCAGCACTGAGATAGTTCCTGAACTCAGCCCTAAATTCCTGATCCTGGACTCATTTTAGCTGTGAGACACTTCCCAAACTAACCCTAATCCCTGATATCTCATCTCATCTCATCTCATCTCATCTCATCTCATCTCATCTCATCTCATCTCATCTCATCTCATCTCATCTC
>JAOTQZ010001283.1:1396628-1407620 GCA_026546895.1 Pogonocichla stellata
GACACAGGGAATGTCTCCCACTGCCAGAGGGCAGTGATGGATGGGATATTGTGAATTGGGAATTCCTGGCTGGGATGGAATTCCCAGAGCAGCTGTGGCTGCCCCTGGATCCCTGGAACTGCCCAAGGCCAGGCTGGATGGGGTTTAGAGCAGCCTGGGATGGTGGAAGGTGTTCCTGCCCATGGCTGGAGGATCCTTAAATTCCCTTCCAAACAAAACCACTCTGGGATTCTAAAAGAAAAAAAGAACAGGACTTGCTATTCCTGGGTCGTTCCTAAGAGATACTGGCCCACACACTCCCAGGTGCTCTTTTCCTTTGGCCACAGGTAAAGGAAGTTGGTTCTCACTCAGTTGTGACTGGAACCCCCAGAACCTTCCCTGCAGGAGTTCAGGGGAATTGATTTCTGACTATCCCTTATTTTGTAGAGATTTTTACCTCCACCTTCCCACACTCCTTTCTATTGGTCCGTCCTGACTCTGATCCTATTTTTTTTTTCCTGGATAAACAACCAGACCACGAAAATTTTGTGTTGATCCATCCTTTTTTACCACAATAAAAAATCTGAACCCTTTTCCTTTCCCTTACCCTCTGCATCCTCAATGATGATGACAATGATGATGATGATGATGATGATGATGAGGGCTCATCACCTCCCCTTATTCATTGTCAGACAATTCCCTTGCAGAGCTCACTCGCTATAAATTTCCATTTGTACCTATTTTCCCACTAAGTTTTTCCAGCATTTTTTTGCCTCCAACTCGTGGTGTTGAATCCATTCTATGTTTATTTCTGAGAATGTCATGTGAGACAGTGTTAAAAGCTCCAATAAAATTGGTGTGTGCATTGGCAGCTCCTGCTGTAGCTACAAACTCGCTACTGTCTGTAGTGAGATATTTAATTTGTTTTATGTCAGCTTTTATTTATTTTTTATCTTCTTTTCTCTTGGTGCTTCTGGGCATCTGGGCTCTTTTTGGTCTGAATTGCCCTTGTTACTGTTTGAAACAAAAAAAAAGATTTCATTATTTACTTTTCTCCCTCTTTAAATATCTTAATATTCTTCTTTCATGCCACAATTTTTTAGACTTCTCTCTCTAAGGAATGGTTTTCTTTTATTCCCTTTTTTCATAGACCACCTCAAAGATGATTTTGTCACCAAATTCTCTGAGTGTCTTCCCAGGTATTTATAAAAATCATCTTACACCACTCTGGAAGAACTCAGGGATAGCCGAAACAACGGAGGAAAACTCCAGGAATGTTGTTTCCACCTGATCTTTGGGAAACCATTTATTAATAATCTGTACTGGGTGGTGGGAAAAGGCATTGACAGGTTGAGAATTCTTTTTCCTGCCAGCTAGGAAGAAAAATGAGGGACTTCAAGAAATGAAAATATAACAGAAATGATGAGGGGAAAAGAGAAAAGGGAAAAGAATGACTCCTAAAGAGCCAGGGGATTTGGGCACTCATCGGAATTTCAGCTCAGGTTCAAATCCTTGATTTTCCTGCTTGAATCCAGAGAAGATTCAAGATTTTTTTTAAGGAATTACCATCTTCTTAAATAATTGAAAATTATTCTCAAAATATATTTGAGAATAGCTTTAATCTGTTGGGATTTTAATTCCAGATCTCTTAAGAGTGATAAAGTTTTATTTTTTGCATCATTTTTCTGTCTGGTCCTGAAAACTCTCCTGGGCAAAAAAAAAAATCTTTCCTACATCTTTTCTGAATTTCCAGCCTCTGTGATTCTTCTCAGAGCTTAAATTTTAGTAAAGAAAAGCTTGTAATGAAATCATGCAGAGTACAAACAAATAATATTTTGATGATTGATTTCAAATACCAAAATAATTTCAATAATCAAAATAATTTCTTTTATTTCTCAGTCCATTCTGACAAATCCCTTCCCATCCTGCAAATGGTCTGAATGTCAAATCAGTTCAAACATTGGGTTTTCTCATTATTCTGTTTCTTAAATTCAATTTTTAATGTTGAAGGCTCAGAATTTAACACCAGAATGGCTCCTGGAGCCCAAATTTGCTTTTCTGTCTGAAGAGTTCCGATAAATCAGCTGATTTTTATCTCACTGATATATTTTTATTTCTCCAAACGCTGCAGATGGAATTCTCCCATGGAGTCCACACACCTGGAGTTCTCCTCAAATCCTGTTTTCCAAGAACTCACAGTCCTGGATTTTTTGGAACTCAAAGAAACCGCATTATCCTGAAAAACTTGCTTTCTTTTCCATGCCAGTAATTTATAAGTGGTTGATTGACAGGAGACTATAAATAGATATAAATTATGTAGCCGTGGATGTCACCTGGGGGTTTTGAAGGAAATGGAATAAAGGGTTGACATTGGATATAGGTGGGGTTCGGCCTCGTGCTTTTCTAGGATTAATGGAAAATCTCTCCATAATTCCACAGGTTCAGTGGGTGGGATTTTCACAAGAACCTATGGAAGTCACAAAACCAAAGACAGGAGTTGAAGTCTTCTCTCATCTATTAAAAAAAATGTTGAGTCATTTCTTCAGGACTCCTCGCAAAATTAATTGTCTCTCCTTGTGCCTCCTCAGTTTTGGAATTGCAGAAATATTTGTTGGAAACAACAACAACAAAAAAGTAGAGCTCTCCACTGTAAACTTCAATTCCTTGGAGCATCCAAGTGATGAGCGGTGCTAGACCAGGTCAGGCTTTATGATTTTGGTAAAAACAATCATTAAAATAATAATAAAAGAAAAAACACACACAAACGCAACATTTTTCACTGAACCAAGAAAAAAATAGTAAATTTAGGGTTGAGCATCAATTTTTCACCAGAAAATGTTTTCAGAAGGGGAAAGAAACACTGCGGAGTTTTTTATTTTTATATTTTCCCTAAGAAATCTGTTCTCCTTTTTCCAGCAGCTCTTCCCAGCTGGTTTAAGGACAACAAGTCAGGGGTTTCCAGTTAGGTCACCACCAGGATTTTCCACGAAAAAGAGATAAAAAGGGACAAGCATGGAATAAATCCCAGAGGAGTGATTGTATCAGCTAAACCACCTTCAATAGTGTATTTTTCCTGGTGCTGGAGAGATTCCACTCCCAGGCCAGAAGGGAATATTTGGATCATTGGCTCTTGTCTCTTGGAGCACCTCCTTCCCTTCAGCTCCTCTTCTGGAGCTCCCGTTGCCGCGTTTCTCCTTCCGCGACATTCCCTGGAAAGACGCGCCTGAGATCAGTTAATCCATGAAAACTCCAAAAATGAAAACTCTGACATTCAGGAAAACTGTGGGAGTCCAGGGTATTCCCCTGGCTTCCCTGAATGCCTCTAAACCCCCCTGGCAGGGATCTCAAAGACCCTGGCATGATACCCAGGAGTCTTGGGGGCTGGATTTATGCCCCTGGAAAAATCTGCCAACATTGCAGGAAGAATTACAAGTCACAAAAATAAGTAGAGTGTAAATTAAACTGTTAGAAGCTAGAAAAAGTGAATTTTTAGAAATGTTTATATCAGGGGGCTCGTGGCTAACGTGGAGGATTTTGGGTGTGGTACTTCTCTACCTTCTTCTTCTTTCAGCCATCCATGTTGGGAATCCTTTGATTGGACGGGGACAAAGTTAGACAGTGTAATAAAATCGTAGTGTATTGGAAAATAATTGTAAATATTAGGTACGGAGTTTAGAGTATAAAAGATAAGCCCGGCCCAAGGCCTAGGCTTTTCTGCCCTGGATGACAAGCTGAACAGGCTGCTGGCAGCTAGAGAAAAATTCCCTAGATAAGAAACAACAAACAACCGTGGAAAACCCTGAGAAACGGCCTTCAGCAATTTCCTGGACGCTGGGGCGGGGAAAGACACGGACCCTAAAAACCACCGACGTGTCCTGCTGTGGGGATCTCAGGATCAGAAGACCCCACAGACAGCGACAGAAAACCACACACACCTCCCGTGTCAGGATCCACGGAAAGCCTGACCGAGGTGGCCGTGACCACCCACGGGCCTCCAGGTCTTGTTCAAAAACACCTCCAGGCTTATTTCCGTTGTTATCTTGGAAACCAATCCCAAACTTCTTTCTTTTCCACTTTTTGTTGCGTTTTCCCACCCAGAGGAGCCTGGGATTGATGCTGAGGAGGGATTTATCCCATGTGGTTGCTCCTCGTGGCGTCTTCCCAGGAAAAACCCAACGCCATTGTTCCGTCACTCCTTGTTTGGGTTTAAGCAGGAGAATGGCTCCTTTTGGATAGGTGTGAAATAAAAAGAAATATTGCTGCTGAGAATAATTCCAATTTAATAATAAATGCTGGGAATGGGGTTTAAAATCACGAAACTCTTCAAGTTTTTAAATCAAAATTATTTATTGCTGAGCTGACTGAAGTTTAGGAACTGCTTCCCTCATTTTTAGTTGGTTCATGGCAGCAAATCCCAACTTTTTCCTTTTTCTAAAGGAATGAGTTTGTGTTGAGCATCTTTTGCATACATTTGAGTGTGAAAAAATTCAATATACAACCATGGTGCCAAGTGGGCCTTGTGGAGTATTTTATTTCATGAAATTGGTGGAATAACCTGGACAAAATTCTGGGAAAATTTTGCAGGTGATGCTTTAAATTACTCCCAGGAATATGGATTTTTTTAATCTAAAATAAATTATTTTAGGGATAAATGAGGCATCAGACAAATTAAGAAAAGCTCAAGTGCCTGATTTAAGCTCACACTACCTGTGACAATGGGTAAAATGTTAATTTGTCTAAGATCCAGTCAGAAATTTGGGATAATTATTTATTTTTTTATCTGTTTTGCCTATTTACATTAATAGTTTTCCGAAAGTATTTCAGTGAATGAGTTTAATCATAGGGTCTTATTTTTATCAAGGTGAAAAATTTGAAAATATTCAGTTGGTCTCTAAAAAAAAAAGGAAATTTATAAATTTTGTTTCTATGTAATTTGAGAATATATAAATAAAAATATTCCAAGAAGTTTTGGGATGAATCCTGTGAATATTTTGTTTGTTTGGGATTTTTGCAGTGCCATCCCATGAACCTGCTGGGATGAAAACCATGGGAAAGGCAGCAAAAGGAACAGAGGGTTTTTTTGATGGATTACAAATCCTGCTGGTTTCCACCCTCCAGGCATGGGGAGCTCTGTGGATGGAGCAGCTCCGTGAATTTCATGGAAAAGTGGATGCTTGGGTAGAGGAACTTCTTCATTTTTAATGCACAATTCCCTGTGGTGAGGAAGGACAAGAAATCCCAGAATCCCAAAATGGTTTGGGACTTTCAAGATCACGTGGTCCCAACCCCTCTCATGGACAAGGATGTCATTCCCTGGATCAGGTTTCTCCAAGCCCAGTCCAACCTGGTCCTGAAAACTTCCAGGGATGGGGCATCCACAGCCTCTCTGGAACCCCCCAGGGTTTCACAGGAGCTTTGGGAAAAGGGTTTCCCAAAATTTTGGTGCAGAGGTGGGATATTCACAGGTATCAAATGCTGGGTAATCACAATAATTCCATTCCATAAATCCCTAATTTTCCACAGCAATCCCTACACTTGCTGTCCAAAGCACAAACCCCTCGCTCAGCTGTGCTTTGCCAGGATTCCAGGAGTTTTCCATCCATTCCAGTGAGGTGAGAGCTGAGCCATCCATTTCCTTGGACAAGTAGGGACAGGTTGGCACCCTGAATCCTGGGAGTTTTGAACTTTCTGTGCTTCCTGGCACTGACCCCCAGGAGAACCCTGCTTTGACCTGAGGCCTTGGAGAAGGCTTCCAAAATTGAGTGATGGAATTGGGATCCCTGGTGTGTAGTCAGAATAGAAGTGTGTAATTTCAGATGGTGAAGGGTTTGGAATTTGGGGTTTAGAATATAGTAACAGGTATGGGACAAGATGGAGGTTCTGGGATGTTGGCTCTTTCTTCCTTCTTGTTCCTTCTTCATGATTTCAGGGAGTTTTTGGTTGGATAGAAAGTACTGCAGTGTGGGTCACAGCTGTTTGGTCATTGGGTCAAAAGTATAAATAATATAGATGTTAGTTTTTAATTGGATAGTTAGCCTTTAAAATTCCTTGTAACTAGCTAGATTCACCAACATTTTGCTCCCTTTTACCTGGTAGCTAGAAGTGCTGCAGAACTCTCTGTACTTTAAATAAGATTTAATAAACAATGAAATCCCAACAAGAAATCCATCTCTGAGCATTCCATCCTGACTGTGAGTGGAGGCAGAAGGAAAAAGCAAACCACATTCAAGAGGGGCATAAGGAGGTGATGAGGAGGGCTGGAATTACCTAATTGCAAATTCATGGACACTGGTCCATGGTGTGTGGTCCAGGTCAGCTGGAAGGGTGCAGCTGTAGGGTTCTGTCCTCCAAATCCATGGAACTGCTGGATCCTGACAGTGCAGTGATGTAATATAACATCATCCCACCAAAAATTCATGGGAATAAGGCTCCAGTCTTCGACTCCTCAGCTGAAAAAGCAATGGCTCCTCACCAAGTATTTATGGTGGGAAATTTGAAAATTTCCCTTTCCAGGCAACATCCTGAAATTGAACAGAACTTTTTACTCTAATTACAAACATTTGCCTCTTTTAAAAGTTTTTTTTATAAAAGGAAATCAAGGAGAATATTCATTAAAAAAAATTTTGCTATGAATTATTATTTCCCACCCAACTTTTTAAGTCAAAATGAAAGAAGGACCATTATTTAGCTCTGAAATCAACTTTTTAGGGGTAGCTTTACCTTGGATTAAGGAAAACTGAGTTGTCATCTCTAAAGCTCCAACACTCTTCCAGGCCATGGTGAGTGGTTAGAAGCTGTTACTCATTTTTCCTTCACTGGTATTTTTCCCAACTAAATGTTGATTATGAGGATGTCTGGGAATCAAGCAGGAATTCTGAACACTGCCAGCAGCAGAAAAACTTTGGGATTTGTTGGATGGATGGTGATGTAATATTTGGTGTGTGGATAAATTCATTTTATGGATAAAAATACACAAATAAACCATTAATTCTGTCAATGAGTTTTATTCTGAAAAAGCCCAGTATTACTCTGACTTGCAAAAAAGGATTGCCTTGCCTTATTCCCATTCTAGGAGTTATTCCCATAATTTATTCCCTAACTCTCCAAAATGTGCAATGAATTTTATACAGTGGTAGAGCCATCCCAGATCCCATCTTTAAGCTAAAAAAAAAACACTTTTAAAACATTTTTCTCATCAAAAAAATGTTGCTGTCAGCTTACTTAAAAAAGGCTTTAATGGTCACTATGGAAATAATGAAATCATTAAATCCTTGGGAACAGGAGGAATTAATGGAACGGCAAATATTTAATACTTAAAGTTTGATTTTTAAAAAACTGTGATCATCCAAAGCAAAATTTTAGCTGGAATCTGCAAATCCCTTCCCTAAGATCTGCAGAGTGGCTGCAACAAGCCTTGGGAAAGATAAAAAAATCAAGGTGAGCTCGTCCTAAACTTGTTCAGACTTCATCCATATTAAACATTTTGTGTGCCTGACTTGCAAAAAAGGATTGCCTTGCCTCATTCCCATTCTGGGAGTTATTCCCATAATTTATTCCCTAACTCTGCAAAATGTGCAATGAATTTTATACAGTGGTAGAGCCATCCCAGGTCCCATCTTTAAGCTAAAAAACATTTTAAAAACATTTTTTCATAAGAATATGTTGCTGTCAGTTTATTTGAAAAAGGCTTTAATGGTCACTAAGGAAATAATGAAATCATGAAATCCTTGGGAACAGGGGGAATTCATGGAATGGCAAATGGGAGATCCAAATTCCCCCAATCCCATGGGATTCCTGAGACACAAAAACAAGGCTTCCTGCTCTGGTTTGGGCTGCATCCATCACTCACAAAGAGTAAAAAAAAAATAATGGAAGAACGAGAGGGGATTTTGTATGGAGCAGAGAGCTCACACGAAATAATTATGGGTGATATTTAAGGAAAATATTGCTCCTATTTAACACTGTGGGAGGAATATCCCAACATGGGTGGGATAATGGAAAACCCTGCCTAGGATTAGATACTTTAAACCAGAGTGAATTAATCAAGCAATTTGTCTGAAAGAGGCTTAAAAGGTCCTCCTGTGACTGGGACCATCTGGATTGAGGCATCCAGGAGCAAAGTGGAGAAGCTGCAAGTTAAAAACACAGAAAGCAGCTCCTGAATTTTGCAAAAGGTGGGGGAACAAACAGTGTAGAATCCCAGGATGAGCTGGGTTGGAAGGGACCTTAAAAATCGTCTCATTCCAACCCCCTGCCATGAGCAGGGACATCTCTCTGGTGGAGGTGTGAAAAAAACACCCTGGAAATCCCAGATCCATTTAAAAAACCTCCAGATCCAGGTGCTCATGGAGATCTAAGTCTGGGAATCTGCTCTTTGTGGGGTCAGCTCCAAGGCTTCAGTCATTGGGAATGACTAAATAAAATGTGGTCTTAATTTGAGAGGCTTCAAAGGAGCTGGAGAGGAGGATTTTTCATTGCTAATTGCAAGAGTTTAAAATTAAGACTTTCAATCCTAACTTGGGCACAGATTTTTTCTTCTCTCTACTGATCACCTCAGTTAAAACAATTAAAACACACCAGGTTAGGATGAGAATTATCCCACCTTAAGAGCCCTAAACCTGGAATTTTATCCCAGTTCTTCACCTTATTCTTTGAATAATCCACCTTTAAAGCTTTGATGGCCTTGGGGGTCATTGCAGGGAAATATTATTTGCACTTTGTATTGGGGATGAGAATTTCTCATCAGTGATTTGGGGTCCTGTAATTTCTGCCGCAGAGAAAGCTCATCCCCAGAAGGACATTTAAATCCCTGGCTGAATTGAAACACTTGGGGAGTCCAAAAAATCCCATTGGAAAATTGAAATATTTCATGGTTAATGAAATTTTCCTTGCCAAGTTAAAAAAATGCCACATTTCCTGCAAGGAAAAGGTTTCACCAGGGATGGTTTTTGACCACCTGTATGAAAAGGAATGTTCAAAGGGAGGAGAAGCTCAAAAGACAAAAGCAAATTATTGCAACCTGATTTCATCTGTTATTCATTGAAATCTGCAAATTTCCTTCTCAGTAGGTCAGAACTGAGTTTAACTGATCTGGAGCTTTAAAACAGCAAAACATGAGGGGGGTTTTGTCTGGGTTTTTGGTTTCATTTTGACTTTTTATCTCCCCTACTCTAATTAGAACTTCAAGACATGATGTGATCATGACCTGCATCTCCTGACATGATTCTGTCTCCAGCTCTAAATCCTTGTGGCTGCATGAAACCAGCTGGGAATGGTCCCTGGGTCTTGATCCCTCTTGAACCATGGCTAGTAGTGAAAGTTGGGCTAAAATCACACCAAGATCTTTTCTAAAAGTTCAAATTGTTGTGTTCCAGGGCACAAAAACTTCTCTTTCAGGTTTAACTTTCATGCTCACATCAGCTCAGACTTCTTCAGGCTCTGAACAAAGCCCTGATTAACCTTGACCTGGTTTCATTGATGATGTCTCTGCTCATTTCATTGTGATTGAACTAAAACACCTTTACAGGTCCCTTCCACCCCAAACCATTCTATGGATCTGTTTCCAAAGGATTCCATAATTCAGTGATTCCTTGCACCAGCAGTGATTGCCAGGCTGAGATAATTAAATTAGGATAATTAAATGAGGAAAAACCACTTTACATCAGCACAGAGGTGGCAAAGCAGGGCCAAAATTCATCCACATCCCCAAAAATTCCCACCTTGTCCCTCTGAAAAAGGTTTGCTTCTCCCTGGATTTTCGCCCTGGCATTATCTCTTGGCTGTTTCTGTGAAGAAAATGTCTCTGTTAAAGGCACTTTGTTTCTGTGGAGCTGAAAGAAGGTGATGGTTCTCAGCCTGGAAAAAATTCCATGAAGCCAATGATTCTATTCCCAAAATAGCCCCCAGGAGCTGCTGTGCAATGGATTACTCAGCATTTTAAACAGAATCCTTTTCACAGCAAAGGAAGCTCTGGTAAATCCAGCAAACCCCCTCTTCCCTGTCAGTTTATGCTAAACCAAACTCCCTGCTGCACACAGCAGAATTCCTGGATTGCCTCTCGCAGGGCATCAGACATTTTGGGAGATAAAGCTCCCAGAGCTGCAGTCTCTGATACAATCAAGCCTTTTTCCATCAGTTTGCTGGTGCTGAAGAGCCGAGTCTTGGCTGTGCTGACCCATCCAAGAATAGCTTCCAGAGGATGGGAGGAGTGAAAACCTGGCAAAAACGGCTTTTATGTCACTCATCCCCCGTGGCTGTGGCAGCAAGGGACACGTCAGGACGAGTGCCAAGCACCACAAACCTGCTCATGGCTCTGTCTGGGTGAAAGTCTATTTTTTACTGCAGATGAGAGATGTTAGGGCAGGCCTGAGATCCAGGGATGTGCTAGCACAGAATCAGGAATAAATGTGTGGGAAATTTGCAGGGAATTCTGGGTAATTCCAAAGGAATTGTGGGAAAATTCCAGGGAATCGTGGGAAATTCCCACGAATTGTGGGTAATTCCCAGGAATTGTTGGAATATCCCAGGGAATAGTGGGCAATTCCCAAAAATTCAGGGTAATTCCCAGGGTATTGTGGGTAATTCCCAGGAATTGTGGGTAATTCCAAGAGAATTGTGGGTAATTCCCAGAGAATTGTGGGCAATACTCAGGATTTCTGGGTAATTCCCAGGGAATTGTGGGTAAGTCCACGGTTTTGTGGGTAATTCACAGGGAAGTCCGGGTAATTCCCCAGAAATTGTGGGTAATTCCTAGAAATTGTGGGTATTTCCCAGGGAATTGTGGGTAATTCCCAGGGAATTGTGGGTAATTCCCAGGAACTGTGGACAATTCCCCAGGAATTGTGGGTAATTCCCTGGAAATTGTGGGTAATTCCCAGGAATTGTGGGTAAATCCCCCGGGATTGTTTGTAATTCTTAGGGACCTGTCGGTAATTTCCCAGGAATTGAGGGTAACTCTCAGGAATTGTGGTTAAGTCTCGAGTAATTGTGGGTAATTCTCAGGAATTGTTGGTC
>JAOTQZ010001283.1:1427456-1439869 GCA_026546895.1 Pogonocichla stellata
CCAGAGCAGCTGTGGCTGCCCCTGGATCCCTGGCAGTGCCCAAGGCCAGGTTGGACATTGGGGTTTGGAGCCCTGGGACAGTGGGAGGTGTCCCTGCCCATGGGATGGGATGGAATGGGATGATCCTTAAAAGGTCCTTTCCATCTCAACCCATTCCATGATTCCATGATCCTCTGATCTCCCCATCACCTCTTTGGGTTTCCAAGGGTTTTATTTTACTTTTAATGCCAAACTGAATGGACAAACAGAATCCTCCTCTTGTCATTCTGCATGACTTTGCCATTCCCAGCGTTCAGGTGCACTCCAGAAGTTCCCATGGATCCAGTAGCAAAGTTCAGTGTTCCCACAAGGATGGAAGGATCTCATAAAGAGCTGGAAGGTTCCAACTCTTATCAGCAAAGAAAACAAAAAATGTGGCAGAGGAATTCCAGCTATGATTCCTAATCCATTTCCCAAGAAAAGCCACATTGGCCAGATAAAACTTGGTTTTCTATCCCTGAAGTTCTGGAGCAAACCTGGATCTCCCTGGTTATGATCCCAGCTTATCTCAAGATCCGTATGATCAATCCAAGGTCTAACACTGACCCAAGAGAACATTCCCAAAGTCCGGGATGAGGGAGATTTCCCAACTTGTTTTCCACTCAACATTTTGACTTGTGGATAAATGTGAAGCCAAATCCTATAACTATGTTTTTTTCTTTGGATATTTTTGCCCCAAACTGTGGATAATAAAGCAGGTTCTGATTGTGCCAGGCTCAGATGCAGAGTTAATACAATTCTACTCCTTAGACTTTCCGTAGGAAATCTCAGCTTCCCGCCTGGAAAATATGGAAATATAATTACCAGGCCAAAGTTTTTATACAATTAAAATAATGTAATTAAATCCCAGTGACTTTTGTTTCAATAAATAGAAGAGTTTAATTTTATAAATGTCTCATTCCAGCGTTGTTAACGGAAGGTTTTCTATTTCCAGCTCCAAAAATATGTTTTAAAAATATATTTTCAGTTTAAAATAATCCTTTAGAATTAGAGCAACATCACCTTTGTCTCAAACCAAATAAGGATTTTCTGTTCATTAAGGATATTTTGGGATTTTTGAGATGCCTTCAGAGAAGGAAATATTTTTATGTCTCATTCCCCTCAGATGGAAGAACATAATGTTCTTTTCCCCCCATTTATTCTAAATAGGAATATGCTGAATTTCCTCATTGAATTAAGTCTGTTGATAGTTGATTTAATGAAGGAAATATCTCTAATTAAAATTGATTTGTTGCTTAAAAATCTTTTATTCCAACATAATATAACCTCGTCCAGTGGAAGGTGTCCTTGTCCATGGCAGGGGGTTGGAATGAGGTGATCCTTAAAGCATCTCCCAGTCCAAACCATTTTAGGATTCTATGATTCTCTCTTGGTAGGATAAGCAAAGGTGGGAATTCCGTCAGGAAATCATAGCAGGAAAATAAATCAGACAAGTTGCCTTTTTAGCTCTTCCCAGTAAAATATTGGGAATATTTGTTCTCTAGTGATACAACTTGGGAATGATCTCTGAAAATGGGGAGGCTCCATGAAAACGTGGCTGCTGCTTGTAGGAGAAAAACCGCCTGAACTTGGCGTACACTGGTGGGCTGGAAACTGGGCAACTGGGAATTTTCTGGAATCCAACAGGACTTTGATGGGATGGGAGTGCCAAGGAAAGGCTGGCAGAGGAAAAGAGGGTCAGGGGATGCACAGGAGGCTGAGCAGGGCTGAGGTTTGGCTGCTCTGAAGGTAGCAAGGAATTGGGATATGGCTGGGAATGAGTGTGGCAATGGTGAACATCCCAAACTCAGGAATTGGACTTTTGTTCTTACTTGACTGAAGGCTAAAGGGACCTGTCCATTTCTTTTTTGGGGGGGCCCTGCTTTCTCAGCTTGTACAGATCCCAGAATCCCAGGATGGTTTGGGTTGGAAGGGACCTTCAGGATCATCCAGGGAAGATCAGGGATGGGCAGGGACACCCTCCACTACCCCAGGGTGCTCCAAGCCTTCTCCAACCTGGCCTTGGACACATCCAGGGGTGGCACATCCAAAACTTCTCTGGGCAGAGCTGTGGAATGCCATCCAGATGGGAGGCCCATGGATTTTCTCCAGGACACAGAGTTCATCCCACTGCTCCTTCAGGCATGGAAAAGCTCCCAAACCCTCGGGATAATCCTGATGTGTTACAGCATTCCAGGCTTTGCTCTTCACGTTCAGCTCCCTCTGATGCTTTTCCATGTCTTGTCTTCAGCTTTAGTCAGCTGCAAGCAATCAAAGCTTTGCTCCAGGATCAAGGAAAAGAGTTAAAATGTTCTGGGAGAAATTCCAGATGGAAATGAAAGGTTGGAGGGGAGGAAGAATTGTGGGATTGACGCTGTACCTGCAGACAATGGGCGGGTTTAGCTGGGCAGATACTACAAGAAGCTGAACTTTAATCTAGTGATTGAAATGCCTTTTTCTTTACTAATTTCCCTTTTATTCCTCTTGTTGTTACTCCACAAAATGTTCAGGGAATGTTTCGAAGAGTAAAGTGTGTTGCAGATTTATTTATTTATCCGTTTATTTAATTTGTTCAATGTACGAATCTTTCCCTATTACAAATCAAAACAATAATGTTCTTTCAGTTAATTTTATTTTATGTATGTCTGGATATTCCTACATAAGTAAACAAATGCCAAATAAAGAAAAAAAATTCAATAAAAATAAACAACCTAGGCTCTTGTTGAGTGAAATCAAGATAATTATTTCCCAAAAGATATTTTGAAGATTCCAAAGTTTCCTCAGTGGTTCAGTGTTTATTTATCAGTGAAAAACCTGTGAGAATTAAAAGAAACTCTGTGTGACATGTTCGGGGAAAAATTTTAACATCTTCTAAAAATATTTACATTTTCTGTAAGTTCTGCAAAACTTAATATGTCCCAAGTCTGATTCTTGATATTCTAATTCCTTGTGTTCAAGAGCTACAAACAAGAAAGCTGATGGAAAACCAGTGTATTTTAAAGAGATTCTGGAAAGAATTCCAGAATGGAGAATGTGCAATCAAATATGATCTTTTTTCCACCAGAAATCAATCCTGCTCCTAAAACAGAAATGAAGTTTTTTCGATGGGACTAAAATGTTGCACATTCCAACAGGATAATTTTTCCAGCCTCGAGAAAAGAAATTTTGGGGTAATCTAGTTGTGATATTCCAGGACCTGAAGGAGCCAACAGGGAAGATGGAGGGAGGCTGTGGACAAGGGATGGAATGACAGGGTGAGAGGGAATGGCTTTAAACTAAAAGAGGGGATGTTTAGATGGGATTTTGGGAAGGAATTCCTGTCTGGGAGGGTGGCAAGGCCCTGGAATAGAATTCCCAGGGATGCTGGGATCCCTGGAAGTGTCCAAGGCCAGGTTGGACAGGGGTTGGAGCTCCCTGGGATAGTGGAAATGTCTCTGCCTGTGGAACAAGGTAATCCTTAAATTCCCTTCCAACCCAAACCATCCTGGGATGCTCTGAAATTGGTCCTGTGCTGCCACATCTCTGTCGCAACAATGGAGACACCCCGCTCAGGAAACTGGGGCTTCTGGGATGGAAGAGGATAAATAATGACTACATTTAGGTTTTGGTGGAATTTTCTTTCTCCTCTGAGGTGCACAGTGCTGGAAACCACCCTCACTACTCCTTTTAGCAAAGCACCAGAGCAATTCCTTAAGCTTGGGGAAGACTTGGGATGCTCTGGAAAAATTCTGCCGAAATCATGGAGCACGGACAAGACCAACCAAAGAAATTGGATCTTATTTCTCCTGAGACAACATCAAAAAGAGACTTTTTGGACCACCTACTATGATACCCAAGACAACACCAGAGTTCCAGGGTGTAGGAAGCAATTCCCATCTCATCTTGCCCCATCTCCAAGGCATTATATGATAATACAGGAAAATTCCCTGGGAAGGGGAATAAATTCCTTACAAAATTCCCTGTTGCAGGTCCCAGCACTGGTGTCCATCCATGCAAAACATCCCATCCAAAATGTGGGTCTTGGTTTTTATGGGGATCCTGTTGAGTCACCAGAGGATAAAAGCAATTCCTTGAGGTATTTATGAGAGGTTTTTTGGAACCAAAGTGGGGAAAGGCCTCGTGATTTGCCATTCAAGTTTCGTTCCCTTTAATTGGATCAGATTGGAAATAGGCTGGAAATTCTCTATATCCCAAAGAATAATACAATGGTCTGTTAAAAGGATCAATGGAATTCTCGTATTTATTTTGTCAACTAAAATTGAAGGCAAAGATATTTCATTTTTCTAATTGTTAACACTCTCGCAATGTTTGCCAGATGTGACCTTTCACTGAAGAAGTGGAAAATTTTCCTTTAAAAATTAAAGGCTGCAGTTATCCAATGTTCTGCAGAGCTGGCTCCTCTGCTCCCACTTCTGTTTAGTTTGGATCTTCCCATGTTTCTTCATCAGGTGCTTCCCAGTGTCCTCCCCGCTGATGGGATAATCACCGAACATGCACGGAAACCTTTTCCAAATGGGAGCTGGAGATCTGGGGAGGCAGAACTGAGAGTCTCTATACTCTCCTTCCTAAAGGAAACCAATTATCCCATCGTTTTCCGATGCTGATGCCTTATGGAAAGAAAGTGCCTCTTTATTTTGACAACTTTTTTTTTTTTGCTGCTTTGAGTACAGCAAAGGAGACTCGGCTGCCGCTGAACTCCCAGGTGGGGGTTTTTAGTCTCTCGCCTTAAATCTCTCTCCTTTCACAAAGCAAAAGTTTTAATTCATTAATTAAATCAAGGAGATAAGTGCAGTGATTTAAAGTGAGCTTTCACTTGGAGAGGGACAGCCCAAGTGGAGATGGATTTGGCTCTTTGGGGACTTTCAGATTCTGACTGATCCATACAAACAGAAAAGGGGTCGATGCTCTGCTGAGTAAATCAGAGAAAATTCAACCCTAATTTACACCAATTAAAGAACTATCCCAGACCTTCATCAAGGGCCCCTGAGCTCACCCAGTTGCCCAGACAGAAACCCCACAGACACATCTGTTTCCTGCCCTCCCTCCTTCCACCACCACACCCGCTTTTATCTGCAGCGAGCTCTGACTCACTCTGAATCCCGAGGACAGATTTTCTGTTAGGCTTCAAATTAAGGAGCAAGAGGTAGATTGTTTTCAGGGCTCCCTGGTGGAGTTTTGGGTGGAGAATCGAAGTTCCTTGTAATTTATTTTTCCCACAGTACGTTGCAGGGATGATGGGAGAAGGTTGTTTATGAATTGTGCGTATTTCACGTCCCGAAACAGCGTCAAGGGCGCTCGTCAGAGGGAAGGACGAGCTTTTGATGTGGCCCAAGGAATAATAAACCAGGATAAATAATCCCAGCTACGCTCACTCCTGACCAGCCAAGGGGAGGAGATCATGGGATTTGCCCGAATTTCTATAGAACTTTTGCGTGGTCACAGAACAAACAAAGGAAACATCCATCAGACCCTTTGAGATGTCAAAGCCATCGGAAAACCTGCGGGTCTCTTGCTCAGGCTTTTGAACCCGACCTTTTTATTTTTCACTTGGCCGGATCCGTTGGATTTGGCAGCCTCTGGAGCACACACTGCTCCTGCCCCAGTCCCCACACAATTAATGTTCAGGAACGAGCCGAGGAAAGAGGGAAGAATTGAATAAATCAGGCCACACCCCTGGCTTTGAGGCCCGATGTCATGGTCCTTTCCAGGGCAGAGAAATGCTGTGGGGAGGGTCAAAGTTTTCCTGAATGCCAAGAGGAAAAATCAAGGCACTCAGGAAAAAAAAATCCTGATCCATTGAAGCAGCATCAGTTATGCATCAAGGGAACTTCTCAGCCAATGGAAATTTGGAGATTCCCCCAGTTGGGAATGATCAATGTCATCCTATGGGCGATGCTAAATCTGCAAACTGTCACATGAGGGGAAAAATAAATTTCAAAATTTAAAAACCCATTAAAAATCCTTCTCCAGACATGAAGGAGTTGTTCTGGCAAGCTGAAATCTCTTGTTTTACAGTAACTTCTGCCTGAAGTTTTTTCCACAGTTCAGACACCAGGAACATCCCTGCTTGATCCAACCTTGGCACAAACCAGGATAACCAGTAACAGTTTACAGCATCCCCTGCACATCCTGACCTAGCTGTGCTCCTTCCCAAACTTCCACCCAGTAAAGAAGAACATTTGCTCCTTTTTCCTTACTTCTGGCATCATTATCCTTCCCTCCTCTACAGATTCCATGTTACATCACCACCAGCATTCCCTGCTCTGAGGGAACCACCCCCCATTAGGATTTTTTCCAATCTCCTTGAACTATTGGGATGGGATTTAATAACCTTCCCATACTATAAGAAAATGGAGGAATAATGGATGGGTTGGAGGCCAAGGAAGAGCCATGGGTAGAACTTTAACAAGGAGCTAGCTTCTCATTTGGACCCTGTGCATGTGGACAAAGCAGAACAGGAGGAATTTTAATTCCAATTGCTGCTCTTTTGTTTTCCAGGCTGTAAGAGGCAGCATATTCCACAGGGTACATTTAAAGCTGACTAATGTAGAGACATTCTGCTCTACATGTATGGGTACAGCATCCATGAAAAACCCCAAACTCTTAAAGCCAAAGTCTAATCTATGCCCAAAATATTTTCTCCTTTACAGCTTTCATTACATCCATCCTACAAGGGGGAATGGCTTCCCACTGCCAGAGAGCAGGGTTAGGTGGAATATTGGGAAGGAACTCTTCCCTGTGAGGGTGGTGAGGGTCAGGAATGGATTTCCCAGAGAACCTGTGGCTGCCCCAACCCTGGAAATGTCCAAGGCCAGGTTAGATGGGGTTGGAGCAACCTGGCATAGTGGGAGGAGAAGAAGTTGGACCCTCAAGGTCCCTTCCAACCCAAATCATTCTGGGATTCTGTGACTACCTTGAACACTTTTATTTCTCAAAAACCAGATAAGATCATATGACAAGGATTTGGGATGGAATCTGTCTTATAGATCCCGTAGGAATTTTCTCCCCAGCTCTGAATGAATAATTTGATGCTCCTGTTTGCCTTCCCAGTATGGCAGTGACGTTCCTGGTCTTGTGTCCATCACACCAAGGCTAAGATCAGCTGGAGGATGCTGAAGATGCCTGATCAAAACTCTAATTATAGTTATAACTATAATTATAGTTCTGGTGTCACAGAAATTTTATCTGGGTTTGGATGACACATTCATGGGAGTTTTCCTGCTCTCTGCCTCTCCTTTTCCTCTCTGCTATCTCAGGCCTGGAAAAGTCTATTTTGGCCAAAAATCTATGTATGATCTCTATACCAATGTTGAGGGAAGGAGGCAGAATGTGGAGTTTTTTCACATATGCTTCCAGATCCTTGCAGAGCTCTACGGATTGCTGCTGTGTACCTGCCCAGTCGTTAAAAGTTGAATTAATTGCATTACCCCAGCCTTCCTTCCTGACTGGACCTTCCCTGGCAATGTCCTGATCTCCCAACCTTTCATCCCTTAGGGAACACTTCTAAAGCTGCCTAAATCAGGTTTAGGCTGGGAATTGCTGGGCAAGGAGAATCTTGGAGTTTGTCTTTGGACAAATGGGACATTTGAAGAGGAGTTTTTCATGGGAATGAGACAAAAACCTGCAGAGAGCCTTCCCTTACTAATTGAGCTAATTAGTTTTTCATGCACAGATGTTATAACTGCAGTAACACTTGGTAATTATTGTTCATAATTCAAAAATTATTTAACTTCCACTTTCTGTACAGTAAAAATGTTGAAAGAATTCCTCATGTTGGCTTTAATCACAGCCTGGTTCTCATTCTTTGTAACTACTAATTTTGCTTTTAATTATTTCCTTTTTTTTCCCTACATATTTTCTGTCTTATGAGGTGTTAATTTTCAGCCCCAACTTTTTCCACTGCTCTCCTCAGATTCCTCTCCCACCTGGAATGTCATTATTTAGGGATGGACAACTCAATAGCTGGTTCCAGGGGAAAATGCAGAGTGTCTTGATGACTTCAGTGATTTGCCAGCAAGGTCTTCAGCTGGATTTAGTTCAAAGAGGAAAAACAATTTTCTGATTTATTCCATTCTTTCCCAGTATACAGGTATTCCAGGAGAGGGTGTCTGACACCTAACATCGCTTCCATAATAATCTCCTATATAATAATCTCTCCTAGCTCATGGTTAGGTTGGATATTGGGAAAAAATTTCTTTGTGGAAAGGATTGTCCAGCCCTGGCACTGCTGCACAGAGCAGTGGTGGAGTCCCATCCCTAAAAAGTCGTGTGGATGTGGCACTTGTGGACATGGGGACTGGTGGCCTTGGGTTAATGGTTGGTCTTTGCTTTTAAATGCCTTTCCCAACCCAAAAAAATTCCATGTTCCTACAGCTGAATTCAGACAATTCCTTCAGGGTGAAGCTTTTCAAAGCCTTTGGGATTTGGTGTCAATCCCAGTTTAAACATCCCTCCCCTCCTGCTTCCCTCTCTCCTGCCCTCACATCAATCCCAGAGCTCTTCCTACCCTGCAGCTTTCCTGACCAGGCAGTGAACTCCACCAAGGAGCAGATCTGCAGGCAAAAACAAATTCTGGGTTGTTTTTTGGTTTTGGTTTGTTTTTTTTTCCCCCCAGGTTCTTATTCGGCTGGATCAGCTCCTTGATCAGGTTCAAGGAGTGGCCACACAAACTTTTGTGTCAGAGGGGGACAAGAGGGGCAGAAATGCGAAGACTTGGCTTTGCAGGAACCCCAAAATTATAACCACAGCTTCTCTCACTCATCCAGGTGGCTTTTCCATGAATGACTGGAGAACAGGAAGGCTCCAAAGCCACTCAAAAATCCTGGATTCAGGATGACAGCGCCTACAATCAAGGCACAATATACACAAATACACACAGCGTGAGCCTTTGTTTCCACTGAAATAATGCAGTGCAGAAATGATGAATATTTCCTTATCTTGGCTGCCTTCCTGAAATGAAGGAAAAATTGGCTGGTACAGAAGGGAACACCCAGGAAAACATTTCGTGGATAGACTGGTTATTCACTCGTATTCATTACGTGGTTGTTGAGATCACAAAGGGCTTTTTTTCAAAGGTAAAAAATACAAGGATGAAGTCAAAATTAAAAAAAATAAAATATTAAAAAATATTGTTTATTTTCCCTCACATTATTGGGGCAGAAAAAGCCCCAACAAACAGAAGGGAACACGTCATATCTACCAACAGAAAAGCAAGTCATTGAACAATAAATGATTTCACTTTCCATATATGTTTTGTGAGCCAATGCTGGGGATGAGGGAGCAGCCACTTCAAATTGAGTAGGAAAGGAGGGGAAAAATAAATAAATCAGTTTAATAAAAGCCAGTGGGGTTGGAAAAATCACTGAGAAAAGGGAGAGGCAATTTTTGTCTGTTTTAACACCCACGTGCAACAGGGAATAAGTGAAAATCAGCCCTAGGGATAATTTATAGATCTTTTTTGAATCTCCACTCAGGCCCAGAATCCATACATTAGAAATTCAACCAATCACAAACAAAATCCCAGAAAAATATTGGGGAAGAGATGGAAAGAACCAGCTTGAAGGGAAAAAAAAAGGTTTTGGGAAGCACTGCTTTTCCCTGCTGGCATTCCATGGAAGCTGGAGGTCCCGTTGCAAAGATGTTCCCATGGACACAAGTCCAACCCCAGCCTGAGCCATTCCTGCTTCTCAAGGCACAGTGACCAAAGATTCTCTGGGCAGGGAAGACTGGCACGTTCCTCTTGGAGTTACTGGTGAACCTCTCAGTCCATAGAAACACTCCTTACAGCAGTGATCACTCTAGGAAGGACCTTCAGATTTACACAAAAACAGGCTCCAAGCAAATACGATGCCATAATCCAAACTCTCGTGTTTTGGGTTTATTTTGGCCCAAGCAGAACAAAATCCTCAGCAACCAAGTGCACGACCAAATTCCCAGGGTCTGGCTATCCCTAAGCATAGTGGGAATTCTGGATCCTGGGAAAGTCCCTCCTAAATGAGGAGCCCAGCTCCCCTTGGCCATCTGCAAGGATGTGTTGAGTCATCATCGTCGAATCGCCAACATCTCCACTGAGGGTTAACTCCACTGCCTAAATGGAGATGTTGAAGCCGCCTGAGACGCAGAAATCTCACCTTTCCCAAAATCCAGAAGAAATTCTAGAGCTCTTACATCCAGTCATGGACCACAGCCATGGGATTCACCTCTTTGAAGGCCATAGTCCATCCCTCTTTTCTGAAATCTGGCTGATTCTGTCATCCTGAGTGGACATCCCCATCTGCTCATGGGATGTGGCAACACAGTCACTGAGAGAACATTCTGGTCCCTGTGTGAGCCTCTCTGGGTCTCCATTCTTCCAGATCTGAGTTTTCCATAGCTCTTGATGTTGATTCTGGCTCCACATCAATAAATCCAAGCTTTAATTTTGATTTATTTGAAAGCCCTCATACAGGTAAGGATCTTCTCTGTGTTCCTTGTCAACTTCTTTGCTTGGGTTAGTCAGGAGGATTTGCTCTCCCAGATTTGTCATTCTGGTGGTTTTACCAGCACTAAATCCCTAAAATATTGGGAACAGCCATGTTCTGTAGGAGTGAAGAGACTTTATCATCCATTATGTCCATAAATGGGCCTTTCCAAGCACCAAGAGAGGGAGGATTTTATAACACAGGGATAACTTGAAAACAGCCCAGCTAAAAAATCAGAAATGTAGGAGAGACACGGATTAGGATTTCCCTCTATCGGATACTGGTTTTGTTCTGAGTTCTTAATTTTCCAGGCAGCTGTTCATGTAAAGGCATGTCTTTGAAATTCCCCTACTTTCCCAAAAATATCCCTAATACTCATAATTTATCAGTGCAAGGTCTCAAACATTCTCTGGTCCAGACAGAGAACACAGGGCTTGGCACATGGACAAAATGGAAAATGTGAGGATTTCACAAAATTTTATTGTTTTAAGCTTTGATAGTGGGGTTAGAGCACAGCAGGAGTGCAAGGGAGGAAATGGGGTCTTCCAGTGAGAAGAGGGGCAGCTCTTTTAGATTTGGGAATGAGAAGGGGGATAAAGGGGTGGGATTTAGTTTGTTCCTTTCCAAAAGTGAGCTCCTTCCAGCAAAGGGAGGTTGAATCAGCTCTTTGTAGCAACGCTCAGATCTCTCTTGAGAGCCAAGGGAAAAAAAATCAAAGAAGCCCAGACTGTTTTCTGGAAATGTTGTGTCTGTCCTTTCGTTCCCACTGCCTTCAGCTAAGGATTAGCCAGTGGCTTTCCCAGCCCTGGCCCAGGCAGGAGCAGGAAGGCAGGAGTGAGTTTCCCTCCCTGGAGATGTTGGCATTGGGGTGGACCTGTTGCATTTCTCCAGAACAGAGAAGCCATAAATCCCATCATGGGTGATTATTGAAAAATCCAGGTAATAACACTAATCCCCAAAGTGAGCTGGATGTTTCTCTGCCTCCAAAAACCTCCGAGCCAGTGGAAATTAACCCACCTGAATCTCAGCAGCAGGCTTGCTTCCTTCAGATCTGGAGCCAGGTTGGAAAAACCCTCGGAGAGCATCGAGTCCAATCCTGAACCCAGCAGTACCAAATCCACCATTAAATCTCATCCCCAAGTGCCACCTTTCACCATCCTTTAAACCTCTCCAGGATGATGAATCCACCTTTTATATATCCTACCGCAGGGACCAGAATTAAATCCAATGTTGTCACTCTGGATGTGACATCTCTGTTAAAATTCTCTTCAGGTTTTTATTTCCAAGGAAGATGAATGGTTTGGAGTGAAGTGCTCGTGGCTTTTGGAAAATCAGAGAACTTCCAGATTTATTCTGCTTTTAGGATCCTAAATTGCTGAGGTGACCAAGTCATCCGGCCTTCCTGGAATTATGAAGAGTTCATGCAATGATTTAAAAAGTAAAAAACAAATCATTTAAAATCTTCCTTCTTTTGCTTTTATAACTTGAGAAAGGATTTTTTTGACTCAATTCAAGTCCATAATTCCTGTTTGGGTTATAACAACTTCCCAGGACCTTGATAAACCATTTAATAACCATAAAACACGAGGTTTCTCTATGTTTTGGCATAAAATTTTCCTTTTTCTCTTCTATCTGCAGACACTTATTGAGGACTTTAAACTTTTCATGGTCAGATGTTCAGTTTTCTTTGTCAACAGCTTTGCCAAACTGGGATTTTTCTTGGAATCTTTGATTGAAGTTTTTTCACTCCCTTGTTTCACATTTTTCTTCATGGGTTAAAATAAAATCATCATGACCTTCCTTTACAAAATTACCTGTCTTGTTACTCCATCCTCTTGTATATCTTGGAAAGTGCTTTGATTCACCCTTCCTTCCTTCCTTCCTTCCTTCCTGCCTTCCTTCCTTCCTTCCTTCCTTCCTTCCTTCCTTCCTTCC
>JAOTQZ010001283.1:1443407-1460194 GCA_026546895.1 Pogonocichla stellata
AGGCTGGATGGAGCTTGGACAGCCTGGGACAGTGGGAGGTGTCCCTGGAAATCATTACAAACCCAGATCACGGAATCCTGGAATATTTGGGATTGGAAGAGAGCTTAAAGCTCATCCAGTTCCACCCCACCATGGGCAGGGACACCTCCCACTGTCCCAGGCTGCTCCAAGCCCCATCCAGCCTGGCCTGGGACACTTCCAGGGATCCAGGGGCAGCCACAGCTGCTCTGGGCAGCCTCCATATAGATTTGGAATTCCTAAAATTCCATAAAACTCTCCTGAAGCCAAAGGACCATGGTGATATCTACCACAATTTAAATTTATCCACAGCATTTGTTTAAAAAGCAAATAAAAATGAATCTTCTGGGAGATGCTGATCCAGGAACAGCCTTGCCCAGGCTCAGCTCCCTGTTCTGAGCTCTCCAGGTACAAGATTCCTCAGTGATGTCATTTTCCCATGTGTTTTGGGGTTTTTTGCCTATAAACAAAATCCCACCTTTTATTTTCATATCCAATCAAATATCTACTCTATTTTTCTTAGGATTGGCTGGAAAATTTCCTTTCAGCTTGCTTGAGCACACCTTAAATCCATGAAATTTTTCTCATGGAAGAGTGGGAGGGAAAGAGAAGAAATTCTGAAATCTCTCTAGCAAGAGGATGTGAAATTCTCAATTTCATGTACCTGCAGTCCTTGATTTATTTGCAATGTGATTCTGGATTTCTCACATCCTGTCTGAATAAATTAATTATTGCCTATTTTTTCTCATGCTTCTTCTTCCCTTGCTGCCCAATCAGAAATTCCTCCCTCCACTGGATAAAGGAAAATAGAGATGGACCCACTGGATGTGCTGGAGAAAATGAGTTATTGTAATTAACTGGCATTTTACACTCATTAAATAGATACATGAACTGGATTTGAAGCTCAATTTAGAATGGAGGCACAAGGACATTTTAATTAAACAGAATTTCATCCCCATTTCCACTGGAAACTGAAATTGTTGGTGGAATTCAAATGCTGATTAGGAAACTTTGGAAGTTTGGTGGAAATATCTTTTTTTTCTGTCACAAAATGTGATTTTTAAAGGAATATTTTGATGGCAGCGCTGCAGAATTGAAGTTGTTTGATGATATTTCTGAGTTGAATCCTTGCCTCCACTGGTGGAAGGGAATAAAAAGGAGATTGAACATTTGAAATAGAGGAGGAAGAAGGAAAATAAATGTATTTGACCAAAAGGGAGGGGAAAAGGGTTTTAAATTAATGGAATGACACAAAGATCAAGAAAATTGAGGAAGATTAACAGAACCAGAGGCAGAAAATATCTTGGAGATAGCAGAGAGAAAGAAGTTTGTGCTGGGAAGAGAATCCAGGGGGAAGCAATTTATCAGTGTAAAAGAAAGAAATGAATTCCAGATCAGGAGAATAAAGAGAAGCCAGAAGAAAGATGTGAAAAGGACGGGGGGGAAAAAATGCTAAAAAGTCTTGGGGGAAGGAAAAAAAAAAAGGAACAAGAGATGGATGGTGCCATTGGCTCTGATCCTTTCCTGGGAACGATTTCCCCCCAGGATGTCATTTTTAGGAAACGGTTGATTTTCTTTCTTTGCTCTTCCTGGCTGAGAGCAGGGAGGGGAGCCCTGAAGCCTCTGAGTCCCCCGTGAGTGGGAGAGCTGAGGAATTCCATCCCTGATCCTCCGGGGCTGGGGGGAGCGTCCCCACTGTGTGCTGGGCAGAGCATTCCCTAAAGGAAAACAAAGCACAGCAGAAATCGTGGGAAATGCTCTAAAATGTTCCCTCCTGGGTGATCCCGCCTGTGGCATCCAAATCTGCGCGGGGATTGTCACAATTCCTGCCCGAGGGGAAGCTCTGGGAAGGTTTCTGGGGTTTTGCTCTCCATCGGGGCCTGGTTGATAAGGTGTGAAGGTCTTTCCAAGGGAATCCTGCTCCTTTTGTCCTAAAATTCATCACTGGAGCAGGAGGAGAAAGCTTTTGACCCTCATGAAGGGTTAAAAAGGGACATGGAGTGTTCTGGAGAAGGGAATGGAGCTGGGGAAGGGGCTGGAGAATTCCTGAGGGAGTTGGGAAAGGGGCTCAGGGGGGATCTCCTGGCTCTGCACAACACCCTGACAGGAGGGCAGAGGCCGAGGGAGATTTTTATTTATTTATAAACAAATAAAAATTTATTTATTGAAAAATAAATATTTATGTATACATTTATTTATTTATTTCAAGGAGCAAGGGGCAGGACCAGAGGAAAGGGCCTCGAGTTGCAGCAGGAGAGGTTTAGGTTGGATATTGGGGAAAATTCCTTCCTGGAAAGGGTGGCCAGGATGGGAATCCCCATCCCTGGAGGTGTTCAAAAGCCATTTAGGGGTGGCACTGGGGACATGGGTTTGGGGTGCTGGGTGATGGTTGGGCTGGGTGATCTCAGAGGCCTGTTCCAAGGTGAATTCCGTGATTCTGTGACTCCATGGCACATCCTGCTCCCTTTATCACATTATATGATCTCCCAGCCACGGATCTATTTACAAAACACAAGGAAAGTCCCAGGAATTCACTTTGTAAAAGAAATGAACCCAAACCCAGCTTTTAGGGATCCTTCTTCCTTCTCCTGATTCCTCCATGGAATTTTAAGGAAGTGATTATCTCAGTGAAGCAGAAACTTGTTCCTATAGATTTTTGGAAGCTGGGCAGGGAATTTCCATCCTTATTAACAATAAATAGTGCCAGGAAACATCCAGAGGTGACAATGTCCTTCATCTTCTTCCCAGCCCACTCATCCTTCTCCAAAATAAACTCCTGGGCAGGAGCTGGAATGCGGCAGGAACTATTCTTAACTAAGATTGTGGATGTGGTCATCACAAAGGACAGGCAAAGAGGGTGTGGGGGATGCAAACCACTCTGGATTCGTTGTTTGTGAGCCCAAAAAATGGTTTTTAGGGATGTTTCATTCCTAAAATAGAGATGGAGCCTTTGGATAGAAAAACAGGAGTGGTTCTGGGATAAGGCAAAAGGAGCTGATTGAGGAGGAAAGGAAAGGAAAGGGTAAAACACCTTAAATTTTGCCCCTCTATTCTAAACCATGGAGGTAATCAGGGCAGGGAAAAAGGAAAGAGAAGGAAAGGGAAGAGGGAAAAGGGAAGAGGTAAAAGGAAAAAGGAGAAGCAAAGGTCCAGGAAGATGAAGTGGTGGCTGTTGATGTTCTGGAGCATCCTTTGGGTCCCAGAGCTCTCAGCTCTTATCCAGCCCCACCATCCCAAGGCAGATCCTGAGCTGCTGGAGGCAGGGAAATCCCTGCAGTGATCCCTGCCCCACCTGGAAGGTCCCTCTGGGCTTTTCAGAGTGGAGAGGAAAAGGAAACGGAACCAGGACCTGCCTGGCTTGGAGCTGAATTGGAAGATGTCCCCACCTCCTTCAGTGACATCTCCTTTTTCACTTTTGATATTTCTTTCCCATTTCCTTTTTATTCTGTACCTGCAATTATCTCCTCAGCATTCCCTGCTCTCCACTGAGGGTCTGTGCTGCCGTGGCTTTGATTTTCCAGGTGTTTTCTGGACACTGGGACTGATCCCTGACCCCCAAACAGGAGTGGGAATAAAGCAAACACCAGATTTGGCTCTGTGCTGGGCTCTTTGTGCTCAGGGATGCTGGGCTGTCCATTCTTCATCCCTTGGGAGTGATCAAACTGATAAAGTTTATCAGGGAAGCCAGGATTCCTCGAGAGTCCTCTGAGCAGCATAACGAGGGAGCCAGAAGGAAATGCAGAAATTCTGGAGGAGCCCTGCTGAGCACACAGAGAAAGATCCAAGCCTGAAATTTTGGGATTGATGAACAACAAATGGAGAGAGGCTGCCAGGGATGGTTTTGCCAGGAGATCTTCCCTGGATATCTTTGGGATCTGATACAGGATTGGAAGGGAGCTGCTGCTGCTCCCTTTGGTGCTGTGCAGGCAGGAAATATCCCTGGAAAAGCTGTGCTTTATTCCAAGCAGGACTGAGGGAGAGTTCATGGAGCACAGCATGGAAAGAGCAGATTGATGAGGCCTGGAATGCAAAAGTTTCCTAATTGACGTGGGAAGGAATTCCTGAGGAAACACCTCTGCTGGTGCTGACTATAAATCCACTTTGGGTAGGCCAAGGGGCTTGAATTTACCTGAATCTTCCTGGGATTTCTGAATGCTGAAGGTAAAATTTCCCTGGATCTGGCACAGGCAGAAAAAAAGGAAAGGAAAGGGAAAGGGAAAATGTAGCCCCTTTCCTTTTTCCTTCCCTTTCATTTTTTTTCTCTTCTCATTGTTCTTTCACTTTTATTTCTTCTGTTTCTAATTAATTTTTCTTTTCCTTTTTTTTTCCTTGCTCTTCTTCTCCCTTCTTCATTTCTATCTTTCCTTCTTCCTTATTACATGGAGCAAACCTTAATAATTCTTCTTTTTCCCTTCTTTAAGTTTTATTGAGTATCCAGGTGCCTGAAAACATTTTTTTTTTCATATTAAGTTTCACTGGTAGAACAGGTGGAAAAACTCAAATTTTTTGGAAAGGGACACCTCCCACTATCCCAGGGTGCTCCAAGCCCTGTCCAACCTGGCCTTGGACACTCCCAGGGATGGGGAATCCACAACTTCTCTGGAGTAATTAACTCCCTGTCTGCTGTTAACAATCCATGGCTCATTAGCACAGTGCTCACAGTTAAATAATCCCACATAATGCCATAAATATCTATTTTCAGGACAATTTTCATATTCCAACAATGGTGACCTCTGGAAAACTGGGCAATCTTTGCCTGAAAAAGCTAAAATTCCCCTGCAGTGACAGCAGCCCAAGGCACCGTGATACAAATTAATTAATATTAATATTATTGTTATTTTCATTACTCCAGCACCAGCTCAGTGTCTCTGTACTCCAAGCACACTTTGGCACACGTGGAATACAGTAGCACTTCAGAGCTTGACAGGTTCCTCCCTTTTTTCCATAGGAATTCCATAACTGGACTCTGATCAACAGGACAGATTTAATTGGAGCTTAATTTGTTCTCCTGACAAGCTCTTAGATACAGTGCTGGAAGCAGAAAAGAAAATAGAAGTTCTGACCTCCACCCTCCCAGGAGATAGAAGGAAAAAAAAAAAATCCTGGCTTTTCTGTCAGCTGGAGATCCAAATCTTCAGGGAACAATTGGGTGGAAAATAACAGGAATAAATGAGAGTAAAGGAGGTGGTGCCAAAGCCCAGCCATTCATTTCCATGGGAGAGAATTCGAGCAGAGAACATTCCCCTGCCTCCCCACCCTCCTCATAAAGCAGCCAACAAGCCAAGAGGGACCAGTTAAGGGACTCAAATCCCAGCCCATCAACTTTTCCAGGTTAATTCTTTGCCACTTCAGCCTCGGGGAGGGCTCAGAGCTGACCCAGTGAAACCCAAACCACAGCAAAGAAATCCGTGGAGCAATCCTTCCTTACACGGTGCCTCCTGTCCCCAGGGGTTTCAGGACACTTTGTGGAGTAGGGAAAGTGAAGTTCTGCCACCTGCTCCTCAGGACCCAGTGGTTGTTAAAAGTGCAGGAATTTTCTTCCCTGGATCAGGGCATGAAACAGGGTCTGGCTGAACCTGATAATCTGGGGCTGTCAGCTCCTTTCCTGAGATTTATTTGCCTGGGAGAGGTTGCCTCCAGCTTGGAGAAACCCTAGGAACGGGTGTCTATACATGGAAATATCCAGGACAGAAATTCCTAACACTGCCTGGATAATCCCCTCTTTCTCCATCCCCTTTTTTTCCCCATACCTGGTCCAAAACCTGCTTTTCTGCTTTTAGGAGTCATGGAAACAGATAAGGAATGGCTTTCCCTGACTTGGTGTAGAAATCAGGATGCCTTTGGAGCCTTCCACCAAATGGTTGAATCCAATCACATTTGGCTGGGAAGGAGCAGAAAATGACATCACTGAGCAGCAGAGCTCCAGTTTTCCCCGTCATTCCCGGGCTCCATCCAGACTTTTACAGGAAGAGCTCCTGTCCCCCTGGTGACCTTCACACTGTTCCAGAAGATAAACCTTTCCTAGGGGTGAGGAATCCTGATGGAGCCAATTTAGGTCAGCCCTGGAGCTGCCAGATGTCTGCTCTGGAGTAATTAATGAGGCTGTTGGTCCTGCCAAAGCCAGGACTTGCTCCCCTGAGAGGGATAACTCAGAGCTCAGCACCAGCCACGGGATCCAGAGCCTACCCAACAAAAAAAAAAAAGCAAAAAACCCCTTCCAGCCCCCAATCCAGAATGAGGTGAGCCTCACATGTTACCTTTTTGTCTGATTATTCCTTTGGAAAAATAAAATTGGATAGAAAAGCTCTGAAGATCATCAAGGAGTAACAGCATTGCTGTAACGTGTTCTTTGGTCTCTGTCACATGAACTGAACCTTTCCACTCCAAACACAGACAAACGACTTCATTTGGCCCACAAAAAGTGTTTTGTCTGCTGGGAACCCTAAAATGACACCGTGAAGCTCACTTTTCAATTCCCAGAAAGAAAGAGAGAAAGAAGGGAAGAAAAAAAAAATAGGGAAAGAGATGTGTCTTTGCCAGACAGGAAAGTATAAAAGTCAACATTTCCATGAAGACTAAACAGGTGGGAACTAATCAAGGCAGGGAGAGGGAGAAGGGAAGGGAAAGCTGAGGTTCAGAGCTAATTCTGCTGGGTTTCAGGCTGTGCAGCTGCCTCAGTAGTGGGGTTTACGAGCGAGGTCGAGCTGCTCGTTGCGTCTGCCTTGGATCCCAAACAGCCCAGTAATGAAGGGCCGTGTGTGAGAGGAATAAAGTCACCATAAAATAAAAGTGAAACCTGACAGCTCTGAAGATTAATTCTGTTAATCGACTTGGCCTGCAGCTCTCCTTCTGTTCAGCCTCAAGTCCAGCCTAACTCCTGCTTTTCCCTGGCTTGCAGGGTGTGTGGAGTCCTGTGCACACAGAATCCTCTCTCCTCCCTCCCTGCTCCTTTTATTTGGATCAAAACCCAGCTGAAACGAATCTTGCAGCTAAGTGGCTGCCTCAAATCAAACTAGAACAGGCTGGGGGTTTAATTCCTGAATTAATTCAATGATGGGGATGAGTTGATAAATCAGGGGATTCGTTATTAGGGTTGAACTGGTATTTAAAGAAGGGATAAAGAGGTCACAAAACCAGAGAGATCTGAGGCAAGTCAATGAATAATTGATTTGATGGAGACCAAAGTTAGTTGATAAGCAGAAAAATAATTCCCCAATGTCCAAGTGTGGCAGTAAAAGCTGTTCTTCAGAAAAGAAGGAATTCCAATTAAATAAGCCATAGGGAAGGGAGGGGAAGGGAAGGGAAGGGAAGGGAAGGGAAGGGAAGGGAAGGGAAGGGAAGGGTGTGATTGGTTTGAGTCTGCTTTTAAATAAAATCAGTCTCAGGGTATTAATCAGGGTAACAAGAGGAGAATACTTATAGCAGCATCTTCATTTTCCTGTGGTGATGTGGAGATTGCATCCATAAAGCAAAACCCTCAACAAACAAAAAGAACAGAAAATCATGGAAACCAAGGGAGAGAAAGCCTGGCAAACATGGGAAGAGGCATAAAGATTAAATTCCTCCAGCAAATCATTCTGGAGATGCCCCCAGAAAGATAAAATACCTTCTGTCAAACAGCAGAGCTGAAATGGGGGAACTCAGTACGAGTCTGGGAAGAAGGAAGAAATGGAATAACTCTGTTTTTACAAGAGCCACGTGGTAAGAAGTTCACAGCCCTGGCAAAAAAGATCTAAATTATAAAACTTTAAACTCCATGGGCTTGGAGCCTGAGTCTTGAGTGGTTCCTGAGAGACACTTGGGGGCTTTGACTCCGTGGTGACCTCGGAGTAGCTCCTCAAGCCAAGAGAGACTGGGCTGAGCTGAACCAGGTTTATCTTTGGCACCGTTTCCAGTCTCGGAGTAGTCAAGATTTAATCACTGATAGTGAATGTTGATAGCTGAAGTGGCAGGTTAAGGACTTCCAGACTGAAAGCTCTTGTAAAATAATCCATAACATGTTGGCAAAGGGACAAGCCCTCTTTATGTCTGGGTTCTCTGCTTAGTTTTACTGTGACTTTCCAGAAAGGAGCTGAAAACTCACCTTTATGAGCTGCTGGGTAACACTTTTGGTAGCTTGGTTGTCAATCTGATAAAAAAAATAGAATAAAAGAACATTTGCATGCGTGCAATTCATTCTGTGCATTAAAAGCAAGACAGGAGTGTCCCCAGGAAGTCTCATTGCATTTCTTGGTGGGTAAGGATGAGTTCCTTAAAGCAGAATTGGTGAGAGAAGAATCACAGAAAAAAAAAAAGTTGAAAGAATTTAAAGTCCAGAGCTGTGAGTTTGAATAACCAAAATTGCCCCATGGTTTTGTTTGTAGGTGGGTTTCTTGTTCCAACTCCCTAAATTTCATAGGATCACAGAATTGTAATTGGGTTGGGTTGGAAGGACCTCAAAGATCACCCAGTGCCACCCCTGCCATGGCAGGGACACCTCCCACCATCCCAGGCTGCTCCAGCCCATCCAGCCTGGCCTTGGGCACTGCCAGGGGTGGGAACTCCAGGAGTTCTCCAGGCAGCCTGAGAAATTCACTGGGAGATGATTAAACCCAGCACCAGTTTTGCCTAAACTTGGCTTTCCTGGCCTGCAGCTACCCTGATTTTAAACCATGTCCAAATTTTTTTTTTTTTTTTGTTTCTCTGCCAGGTGCCTTTGCCAACGCTCCCAATTCCATCCCTGTATTTGGGACAACAGGAACTTGTGTCCCACCTGCTCCATCCTTTGTTTTGGGAGTCTTTGACTGCCAAGAGGATTTCATTTTGTGCCCTATCACCCAGCATGCCTTGACAATCCATAAAAAAGGAAGGAGAAGGATTTTTTCTACAGATAGTGACAGGACAATGGCTATAAAGTGATAGACAGAGGGGGTGGATCAGATGTTGGGAAGGAATTCTTTATTCAGGGGGTGGTGAGGCCCTGGAATGGAATTCCCAGAGGAGCTGTGGCTGCCCCTGGATCCTTGGAAGTGTCCAAGGCCAGCTTGGAGCCAGCTGGGATAGTGGAAGGTCTCCTTGTCCGTGGCTGGGTGATTTTTAAGTTTCCATTCCAACCCAACCCACCCTATGCAAAAAAAACCCCCAAAACCACAAAAGGACAAAAGGGGTAAAGCACCAACAGATATTTATGTGATCTTTTTTGGCTGCCTTATTGATTCCCTTCTCTCAGCTGAAGTTTATTGAGGCAAAAATTAATCTAATTTTTATTTCTTCATAATTTCCTGCTTGTTGCCTGCCCCTCTTTGCCACCTCCTGTGCTCCTCAGCCCAGCAATGTTTAAGAAACCGTGGTTTGTTAACTTCCCCAACATGAAAATTCCCAAACACCTCCCAAACTCAAATCTCCATCCTCTCCACCATCTGGATGACCTCACCCAAAATTTTCCAAGGAAAACCCTTTCCCAGATCACACCTGTCAATCAAATCCCTGATGCCCAGTGCTGTAATTTCAGGTTATTTATTGCCCTGCTGGACTGCCAGGAATCTCCGGCTCTGGGCAATTTTATCCCAGGGAGCTGCTGTTCCTGGTGATCCAGTTGGGTCAACATGCATGAAAAATCCATCTGCAATTCCTTGGGACAGCTGTCAGCTTGTCTGGCACATGGACAGGCCACAGGAACTCGTGTCACTCAGGGAACTTCCTGCCTGTGTGTGTGACACATGGGACACCACGGGCAGGGACATCCAGCACTCCCCACTGCAAGTATCCAAATATTTTGGCAGTTCAGGAACAAGGCTCGATGTTTGTGAGAGGTGAGAGAAATTCATGGCATCCATCCAGCCAAATATTCCAGTGTGGGAGGCTGAGAAAACAAACAAGCCATGTAGTAGCGTGGGGCATCTGTGGAAAACAAATGCTGGGAGTGAGAAATTATTCCCATGAGGGTGGGGAGGCACTGGAAAAGCTTGGCCAGAGAATTTGGGCATGTCCCATCCCTGGAAGGGTCCAAGGCCAGCTTGGATGGGGCTTGGAGCAACTTGGATAGTGGGAGGTGTCACTGCCCAGGGCAGGCAGGGGCACTGGATGGGATTTAAGGTCTTTTCCAACCCCCAAATCATTTTGGAATTCTGTGATTCCACATCAGGGATGCTTCCCTCAGCCAAGGGGCTCAGCCAGGAGACCTCAGAGCCAAACTTGCTCCTCCTTGAATTCTCTATTTATGGTTTTTGGCTGATTAGGACTGAAAAGAAAAAGTGGAGAAGAATATTCTTTTTAGTGCCTCAGGATTTGAGTTTGAGATTTTAATTTTTAGCCATTCCACTAAAACCAGACGCTCTCACCACTGAGATTCTTTTCTCACTGGGAATGATGAAATCAGGCTCAGAGCTCAATCACTGCACCTTAAAACTGCTCTGGATGGATTTAGGGACTCATCAGATTCCAGCAGGGACAGGATGTATCTCATATAACAAAAATTGTCTCAAAATGAGACATTTCAGGCCACTCCAGCCAGCCCAAGGTCCCTTTACAGCAACAGAAGAGAAACAGAAGATCCAGAGAGTGAGACACCAAACAAATATGTCAGATCTGCTCCTGGAATCACCTGTCCTGAAGGGAAATTCAGATCTGGAAGTCAATATTTCACATTTCTCAGGTTATCTGTGGCTGCTCCTCTCCAAAGTGCTCACCTGCTCCAGCCAAGAACCTTTGGTTGTGTCCAGAAGTGGAATTTTAAGGATTTTAGGGTCCAAACAGGAGGTGCCCAGCAGTTGTTTATTTAGGACAGGAGGTTCTCTTGGATTGCTTGGAAATTACTTGGAATGGCTTTGGTCATTCATAGCTGAAATCATTGCAAATCTTTCTTTCAGCCCCTAAGCCTGTCTTATTTTTTAGTCAGATGTTAAGAGTAATTCCAGATTTATAATCCAACTTTTCCAATGATTACATATTTCACCAATCTAAAAATAAAGACCAGGCTGTCCAAACTGCACCTGAACTGCATCCACGGCTCTCTCCATGACTGGGTGGGTTTAAATCAGCACTGCAATCAATCTGTGGGATTTGCTGCAGAAATTCCAGTCCTGGAGCAGGAATTCCTGCATGAAATTCCCTGGCATGTGTTGTGGAACAGGTCAGAGCACACGATCCTAATGGTTCCTGCTGGAGCTCGAGCTCCAGACTGAGGAATAACTGCCAAGAGCACTGGAGGGATGGGAATTACTGGAGTTTTTATTTTATCATCATTACCAGCACCCGTGTCACTCAGAGCCACCTGAGACTTGTGGTGTAGGAATCAAATGATTTCATTTTGATTGATCTATTAGTCTGTTTTAGGAGCGATAAATCCAGATTTATAATCAATTAAAGTCATTTTTAACCGCACTCCCACACACCCTCCCTGTCAAACTCAAGGTAAACTTTAACACCTCCCCCTCCCATTTTATATCTGGGCTTTGTGATTTATCTTCAGGAGCGAGACACTGAAGGCAGAGTCAGTTTTTCCAAAGAAATAAACCTCTGGAATCTTAGGAAAGAGCTGTCATACAATACCCAGGGTGGACAGGACACAAAATTAATCACCCAGAAATAAATCAGGAGGGCGAGGGAGGGCAAATGAGCTCTTTGCTCCTTAGGCTGGGTTTTGTCAGGGAGGGATGTGCTCATTTTCCCCTAATTTGAGGCCCTTCCTAAACCTCCTTGGGTGTATCCATCCTGTTATGGGGAAGGTCAGGCTGGGGGACTGTAATGCTCCCTCCTGAAAAAAATCCATGGATTTTATTTATGGACTATTTTCCTTGCCTTGCCTTGCCTTGCCTTCTCCTAAATTTTGAAAATTTGTGTTTTTTTAAACATTAAATTGATCTAAAAGTATATGAAAAAAGGGTTTCAATTGCAATTTTAATGGTTTCTGCAATTTTACTCCCATAATATTTTTGTGATGCTCCACATGAAGACATTTTCCAGATCCACAAGGAGCATCCATCAGCATGATCTGGAAATTCATGTCCTTAAAGCTTGAATCTCCCTTTTTCATTCCTTCTCCTGGATTTTCTGGACATTCCTGTCCATTCTTTGCTTTATCTTTGACTTGTGATATAAAAGTTTTAAAACTGAAATAAAAGAGTTCTTTGTGCTCTGAAAGAGTTCTGTGCATTGAAAAAGAAAAAAAAAAACAATCACAAAATGGAAAAAAAAGGAATTCCTAAGTTTAAAAGCTATCAACCCTCTTTTAAAAAATATTTGATATGTAATCATTTAATATTAAAATAAAGAGAGGAATTGCAAATCCCAGTGTGATAATGGAACCATATTGGTCAGGAGAAGGAGATGTGCAGGCAGAATTTAATCTGTGATTAATTTACAGAATTTACTCTGTGCAAGAGAAAAAATTCCAGAAGATCCAACATCTCTGAATTCCATGGAATAATTTTTTTTCCTTATCCCTGGAATGAATTTTCCTGCCCAGGGCAATGGTGGAATCCCCATCCCTGGAGAGATTTAAAGCCCTGTGGATGGAATATGGCAGTGGCAAGAGAACAAGAATTGAGAGTTCTCCTTGATTGGAAAAACCTGGAAAATTAGAGGACAGGAGCTAAAATCAGACTTTGAGAGTTTTTAGTTACTTTATTATTAAAAGACAACTGGAGCTCACTTTCATTTCTCAAACTGTGCAAGAGGCACTGAAAATAAACACAAAAATTACCTTTTTAAAATAGGTATAAAACAGAAAATAACCCCCTATTTCTCTCTCAACATATGGAAAAATTATCCAAGGAAATCCAGTTTTTTCCATGCTGCTGTCTGAAAGGCAGGCAAAGGTGGCCACCACCTAAAAATTCAAGATTAAAGATTAAACCTTCTCTGAAATTCCATCTGAGAAAATCCACAGGGCGTTTGCTCTTTCTCTTCCATGCACATAGCAAGAAAAGCTTTTCCCAGACTTTCCAGAAGCTGCCATTTATGAGATGGATTGAATCCTGGTTCTTCCATTAGAACTGGGAAAATGAGGCAGGGTGGGACATCACATCTCATTTCATAGCACAGTTTGAGGCTCGGCAGCCTCGGAAATTTGATTTAGAGCAAACCCACCCTGAACCACAGCAGGCTTTGAGCTCTGGGTTTGACAGGGTTCTTTATTAGAGCGATTATTTTAATATCCCTGTCCTTGACATTCCAACAGAACGGAGGTTTTCCAGGGAAAATGAAGCTGGAGATGGTGGGAGGATGGAGTTTCTCAAGGAGAGGCTGTCACAGAAGAGCTTTTTGATGGGAAAGGAAGGCTCTGAGTACTGGAAAGGGAAAAAAATTGAGGCAGAAAAACAGGATCCTAAATAGTTTTGGGAATTAAAGGAATTCCTTGGTGAAACGTCAGAATTCTGCTGATAACTGTGAAAGAAAACCATGGAATATTCGTCATCCATGGAAGTGTTTGCAGTCAGAGCTGGGAGGTGGCAGATTTCTGAGGAGACCTAGGGACTCCAGCAGGCCTGGAGAGAAGATGGAAGTGGTTATCCAAAGGGATTTAGCTGAATATTCCAGGGTTATCCATCAGGTTATTCCAGGTTATCCATTAAATCCTTCCTTTTTTCCAAATGCTCCCCTCCATCGTTCTCCCAGGTTAAATAAGTGTCACTGTGGTTCTTTGAGCCACCTTTTCCACTTCTCAGTTTTCCATTTCCAAGAGTTCTCCCCCCATTTCTTGTCAGGTTTCCTTATTCTCCCAAAAAGTCAGGAATTATCCTGATTTCCTTTCCTGGCTGTTTTTGCAGCACCTTTTCTGTGACATCCTGATATGACCATACCCCAGATGGGTCTATCTGACAAATGCAACCTGAATTAAAAAATTAAAATCACATTTCCTGGTCATTGGGAAAAACAGGATTCCTGGGAATTTTTCCAGGAATTCCTCTGGATTTGGGGGGAGTGGAGAGAAGCAGGAGGAAGGGAAGTGCTCCAGCCAGACCCAGCCATTGCTCAGGTATTTCCTGGAGGGCACAGAGGGTCCCATCCTCCATAGGGTGGAATAAATCCAGAGCAGGGAGTCATTCCATGATTCTCCAGCAAAAATAAGGAAAATAAGGAAAAGTTCACAGTTTCTGGGTGGTGGCAGTGTCACTGCTGGGAGTCAAAGCAGCAAAGATAAATTTTTAGGATTGGCTGCAAATATTTTTCCCTGTGTTGTCCAATGTCTGTGGATTTCTTTCCTCTGGGGTGAGGATCTGAGATGATCCTGCCGGAACAGATTCCAATTAGCAAATCCAGTGGCAGGAAAACACCTCAGGAATCCAACATTTTCTTCTGCCAAAAACTGATGCTTAAAATCCATCAGCTTTTCCTCCAATACCTTCTGGACCTCCCAGATATTTTGATTTCCAGGTGACCAAACTCGAGGTCTCGGGGACAGCAGCTCTGCAGGTGTAACAGCTGACTGTTTGAAATTCCCTGCTGGAATTTTAGATGGGATATTGGGAAAGAATTAATTACTGTGAGGGTGGTGAGGGCCTGGAACAGAATTCCCAGAGAAGCTGTGGCTGCCCTTGGATCCCTGGAAGTGCCCAAGACCAAGGCTGGAGAAGGCTTGGAGCAACCTGGGAGAGTGAGAAGTGTCCAAGGAGATTGAACAAGGTGATGTTTAAGGTCCCTTGCAACCCAAACCATTCTGGAATTCCGGGATTCCATGATCTCCACTGGGATCATCTTTTCCTTGGACGCTGAAGGAATTCTGTTTCCTCGTCAGAAAACAAGCACCAGTGAGGCACGAATTTATTTCCAAGGATATCCAATCCAAAAGATCCAGAACTCCAGGACAAACCCATCCAATCTATAAAACTCCCCTCAGACTTTTCACTGTTTCCTGATCCTCAGAAAATCAGCGTCTGACGCTGACAATAAAACCTCATCAGGAAAAAGTATTTTGGGAAAAAAGGAAGCTCTCAGCCCTGTGAGTCACTTGTGTGGAGCTGGGTATTTAAATCCCAGGATCTTCAGGTTTGCCATGCTACACCCTGTCTGAAGGCCTGGAAATTTTGGGAATGCTCCAGGAAAGCTCCAGGAAAGGCCATTGTTGGGCTTGGCAGGGCTCCAGGTTCTGTCATTGTTGTTTGGGGGCCCAGCAAGGAGCAAAGTCCCTTTGGGAAAGACCTTCCATGGGCACGGGGGATCAGATGGGATCAGATGCCACCAAGACTGGAAAATGAACTCTAAAAATTTTTTTTTTTTTTTTTTTTTAATTACTTGAGCACCAGGGATTTGTCCTGCAGCCCACCAAGGATTTGGGGACATCTTGGCTTTACTTTTCCAAACACGTCCCTGGGGTGAAACTTCCTTTTTGGTTCTTCCTGAGGGAATGCCAGTGGGGGACATAAAAATAAATCCAATAGGAAATTTCCAGAGGCCTGTGGAGAATTTCTTACAGGATTGATCTTCAAATTTCACTTTTTCCACTTCCATTCTGAAAGACTCTGAATTTTCTCTTTTTTCCCCCAAACTCTGGTGATTTTGGATGCACATGGAGTGGGAAATTATTTGGGAGTCAACTCAGAATAGAAAATAACTCCTCAAGGAAGATCTGAAGAACACACTGGAAATTTCTTCCAAAATCTTCACTAGGAATCACATGATGAATTATAGAATCAGGATTCTTCTACTTTTAAATAGAGCACATTGGAAATTTCTCCCAAAATCTACATCAGGAATCACATGATGAATTTTAGAATTAGGATTCTTCTACCTTTAAATATATGAATTAGACCACAAGAATTTAACACAATTTTAGAGTGATTCAGAGGAAAATTAAGCCATATTAGAATTCATGATTCCCACCTGGAAAATATGCCTGGAAGTCCCTTCCTCAACCTTCACTGAGATATTTGTGTCTGCAGCAGCTCTAAATATCGTTATTAATACAAAAAAAGCCATATTGATATCAGAATTATTATTTTTAGCAATTTTAGTATGGATATCCCAATGGGAAATATCCCACTGGAGACAACACAAGAGTGATAGTGCCAAGATCCAGGGAATTTTACTCTGTGGTGGAAAAAATAGAAGGAAAAGATGTGTCAGGATAAGGAATCGACGAAACCAGGTTATTAAGATAAGGCAGACCATGGTCCATGCACAGAAGCAGTTCAATAAATACATTTATTTTTGAATTTTTTATAGTCATCCCAAGAAAAGCAGCTTTTAAAGGAGGATTTTGAAGAAAGTTTGGGAGGAGCAGCCACACTATCCTGAACAGAAGCCAGAAAAAACAGCTCTGCCAAAGTCATTTTTCAGTGGCAAGTGGAGTTTTCACCTAAATTATCTCCACCACAAAAAAAGGGTCTGTTTTCTGTGGAATATTTTGACATTTCATTGCAAACTTCAACACAGGAAAAGTGAAATGTTTCCAGCTGGGAAATTGTGTCCTGCCCCATCACCAGAGTCCCTGATGGATTGATTTGGGATAAACTGCCTGGATTCTCTTCCATTTAGGGGCTCCCAAGGCAAACAACATCTCCCAGGATGGAGGTGGCCATGGATTCCCACAGAACCAAGGATTAATCCTGTTTATTTATAACAGAGATCATTCAGTGCTGGACAGCAACAGAGCCTCTCTCTACCTGTGGTGACTTTTATTTTATTTTATTTTATTTTATTTTATTTTATTTTATTTTTTTTTTTGTTCTATTCTATTCTATTCTATTCTATTCTCATATTTTTTATTTTTTAAATTTTAATTTAATTTAATTTAATTTAATTTAATTTTTTATAATTTTATTTTAGCCTAACAGAGAAGATGTGTCTTC
>JAOTQZ010001283.1:1463478-1473515 GCA_026546895.1 Pogonocichla stellata
GTGATGGAGTTAAAATCACTGGTGTGTAGTTAAACAGAAGTGTGTGATTTCACATGGTGAAGGGTTTGAAATTTGAGATTTTTATAATATAGTAATAGGTGTGGGACAAGATGGAGGATTTTGGGTGGTGTCTTTTTGGTGCTCATCTTCCTTCTTCTTCATGGTTTCAGGTAATAGTTTTTGGTTAGATAGTTAGTGCCACACTGAGAGTCATGGGAATTGGGCTATTGGGTTAAAAGTATAAATAATATAAGTGTTAATTCTCTATTGGACTGTTTGGCTTTAAGAGGCCTTGTAGCAGCTGGATCTGGCTCCATTTTGCTCACTTCTGAAGTGTTGCTGAACTTTCTGTACTTTAGATAAGTTTTAATGAACAACCAAGCCCAAACATGAGAAAATCCATTTCCTTCGTGTGTTTTTTAACCCTAACTCTAAGTAAAAACAGAAGAAACTCGAATCAAACCACTAATTAAGTGGTGCAAAACACCACCACGGTTCCATCAACCATGACAAGACTTGCACCCCAGCTGGAGGGTGGGCAGCACTGGGGTGAAAGCACAGGGTCCTGTCCCCACAACACCCCTGGTGATGCCAGTGTTTGGGGAAAGCTGTGGAGCCTGAGTTTTGTTCTGCCTGGAGCCAGGTGTCCAGCACCTGGTGTTATCCCATCCCCTGGGAGTGCCAGCAGCAGCAGCTGCCCGTGGTGTTGTGCCTCTGTTAATCTGAGGATGTGCTGTTGTGCCTTGCAAAGTGCCCTCTGCACCCACAGGGAGCTCTGGGATGCTCCTGGAGGAGCTCATGCGTTCTCCTGACTGCTGGAAAGGATTTGACAGGAAAGTTTCACAAATAGGTATGTATAACAGAAATATCTTTGAATGTAAAATTTGAAAAAAAGAATAGAAATAATAGCAAGTTTTGATATAGGTAAAAAGAATTGCTGAGCCGGTCTTACTGGATAACTAAGAAGCTAAAGGGTAAAATGAGTTAGAAGGAGTTTTTATAACTCAAAGCAAAAAATAAATTCACTTCAAACAAAAAAAATATTTTTACTAAACAAAAAAATTTTTATAGGCAAACAAGAAAGCCAATGTTGCAAGTAGAAAGAAAAGTCTCAAAATTTTTCATTGCCAGAAAGCTAAAAAAACCTTCTAGCTTAAACTGTAGCATAATAACTTTTTGTGACTGAAAAATAGTAACATAAATATAGTAATGTTAGTAGTTATAATAAACCGTAAGTAATAGTAAAAGTATTAATTGGTTGTCACATTTTAAGATGCTCTGCAATAAAAAGTATATAATGCAATGTAATCAAAACTAGAGTTAACTTCAAACAAACTTACAGCTGTAGCTAAAAAAGACTGAGCTCTGGTCACTCACAACCTGTAAATTGCTGTATCATCTAAATACAACAAACAGCACTTTAAAAAGCCTCCTGAAGCCCTGCATCCCTCGTTTCCCCCAGGAAAGCACTGCTAATGCCCAGCTGGCCACTGCACACTGATTTAGCTGCTTTCTGCTTTGCCCAGCTGGTCTGGAGCCTGACCATGGGGCGCTTCGAAGATTTAAGTGGTTTCCCTCAATTCCCAGGGCAGGATTGAGGACAGCAGTTCAAACATCCCCAGCTCCCTGGGGTTTCCAAGTTGATGATGGCTCGGGCTTGGCTCGGTGCCACAGCTGCATCTCAGCCCTGAGCTGGTTTGTCTGTCGTGTTCTGTCTGTCTGGGCAGGGTGGCATCTCCCCGGGGTGATGGGAACCGTCACAGGGTGGGCCAGGGTGGCTGAGCTCATCCTGGGTGGGAAATCAGGAGCCTGGGATACCCTGACTCTGCAAACAGCAGCAGACTCCTCCTCTCCAGGAACTGCTCTGTTTAGGGCTACGTGCTGCCAACCTTTTCCATTTCCACCAGGGTGAGGTCGCCTCACACGGGGCACCAAATGTGAGGTTACGGCTTCTGGTGCTCTGGGCGCCAACTTTGTTTGGGTTATCTTCTAAAATGGGCGAAGCCGCCAATAGTTGCTAAAAAGTTATTTATTGCAGAAGCACATCAGTCTCAAAAGGCACAGTCACAGACATCAAAGTTTTAGTTTAGAGGCTTAAATAAAAGCAGGAGCTGTTCTCAGAGGTCTCGGTGAAGCCAATGTTGTGTGGCAGCTCCTATCTTCTTTTTGGGTGTTAAAATTAATGGTAAAAAAAAGCAAAAAAAGCAATGGCAAAAAAAGCAAAAAAGGTGATAAGCACTAACTCTGTCCAACACATACTCTTATATAGAATCTTCTCAACAAGCTAAAACACAAACTCAAACTACTACTCCATAGCTTATTAGAATTCTAGTTTCTTAACATGCTAAATTATGTATAAACTGCGCATACGACTTATCTTGTTCTATCTGAAAATGTAAGCAATATTCTTCCTATAACTCTATTATGTCTAAGCACTGTCTAAAACTGTAGTCCTAGAACCTCTACTAAAAATGTTAGTATGTTTTTCAACCTCCACTAAAAGTCGCACTTCTACTCTAGTATTTAAACTTTTTATTTACTAAAAGCATTAGAGTTCATACTAAGACTTACTGACATACTTACTTATTCTAAAACTTAAACTTACACTTTTACCTTACGTGTAAGTAACTTAATATACTTCAATACATCTACAAGCTTTAATTCAACCTTTGCACTCTGATTTCTCTCTGAAAAATTCAGAGACCCTCAACTCACTAACTCCAACACATCAGGACTTATCTGGGTGGGTTTTCAGCATTTCTAATATTCAGCTACATTTTTTGGTACTTGTGGAGTTCTGCATTAGGAGTGCCAACCCACACAGCACTGACCCAGCACTGCAGTGCTCACCACCAAACCGTGTCCACAGCAGCCACATCCACACGTTTTTGAACAATTCCAGGGATGATGATTCCATCACTGCCCTGAACAGTCTGTTCCAATGCCAGACAAACATTTCAGGGAAGAAATTTTTCCTGATATCCAATCTTAACATCTCCTGACCCAATTTGAGGCATCACTTGTAACCTGCGAAAAGAGACCGACCCTCACCCATTTATAATCTCCCTTCCTCCTTTCAGGGAGTTGTAGAAATAATCTCTGCTCCTCAGATTTGCTTTCAGATAGATATTCTTTACACAGGGAATGATCTTGTCCAGACTGGGTACCTCCATGGCAATGATGCCAGCAGTGGTGGTGAGCAGGTCAAGCATTGGAATAAATTGAACTTTTCATCTGGAATCATGGGAACCCCTTCAGCACAATGCCTGGAAACAAATGCACCAGGACACGTAGAGCTACTTAGCCATGGATGTGTGGGGGAAGATTTCTCTTCCTGTTTGGCAGGAGGCAGCCAGGATGCAGCCAGGATACAACCAGTTGTGCTGCTGGGGAGCAGTGAGAAGAGCATTTGGGAGGAGGTTTGGGGCAGATCTTTGGGGTCTGACCTCCCTGGGACCTTGCCATTGCTTCAGGGCTGCTCATTACTCACCTCTCCTTGCTCCTGTGCAGGTTTTGCAGAGCCAGGATTCAAGCCAGCATCAGCACAATCTGTTTCCTCCTGGAAGTTGCAGCACAGCCCCAGTGCCATTATTTTGAATGTCCTTTAAGCAGAACTGTTCACACCTCTGGATTCAAATCACTGAGTGCCTCTCAGCATTCTCACCGCTTATCTAAACAGATCGTATTTCAAGGTTTATTTTGTGGTCATAAAAAATTGCTGCTGGCACTCAAAAGAAAGCTCTCTGCTGGATCTTAGCCTAGAAACAAATGTGTTGGATTGGTTTAGGCTGGAAGCAAAGGGACTTCAGGAGTTTATGAGAAATGGGTCTCCAAACTGGAATGCTTTAAGCTGATTTCCCAGACTTACCAGTTCAGACAAAACAAATGCAGCACTTTTCCTGGCAAACATCTCCTGTGGAGCTGGCAAGGCTGTGCAGCACCAGGGCCTTCAAGAAGCCTCTGAGGAAGATGTTCCAGGCACTTTCAAAAAGTTGATCTTTGTTCAGCTCTGCAAAATGGGAGACACCAAACACAAGTGATCCCCACCTGTGCTGACTCTGAACCTACGTCATCTGCAGCACCCTGTGTGCAAGGGAGCCCTGGATTTTGGTTTAAAATCACTCCCAGATGCTGCTGAATGGAGAGCAGAGATGTCTTTGCAGAGGGACTGAGTGGTCCCAGGGCTGGGGAAGCTGCAGGTTGTCCCTGGTCCCATCCTGTCTCCTTGTTGGCCACAGAAAGTCACCTTGGGATGGTGTCCTAGGTTATAGTGTAGGGATGTGCCCAAAAGTCTGTATTCTATCACCATCTGCTGAAACCAGGTGGGGCAGTGATTCTTATCTCTGTTGTGATATCCTCTGCTAATGGGCCATCTGTTAAACCAGCTGGGGCAGTGTTCTTTTATCTTTCCCACAGCCCATCTTCCCTCCAGGAGATATCTCCTGTTAATGGCCATTGAGTCCCAGTGCATGACTGATAAAATTACATCATCCCACTGGAAGATGCTCCACCCAGGGGAGGACCCAAGCCTTTCCTACCCAGATAAAATCTAAGATTTGGAACACCAGAGTAGCCCTTACCCACTGGTTTCCAGAGGACAAGAGGATCACTGCTTCAACAAAACCACTTTATCTGCACTGCTACCACCACCCCAACCAGCAGGGTGTCAGGTTGTATTCTGACTCTGTCAGTGGTTTTTCTTTCATACTATTGCAGTATTTTATTTTTATTATTTTCCCTATTAAATTGTATTTCTGACTTGGAGTCTCTCACTGGTTTTGCTTTCAAACCCAGTGCAGTGGGTGAGAGCCCCGGAGTTTGTGTGTGCAGCGAGGGACACGCAGGGACAGGGGCTCGTTGCCATCGCTCAAAGAGGCCAAAAATAAAAGCAGTGAACTCGTTGCTCCGAGCTCCAGCTGTGTAAACTCCAACTGCAGCCTCGTGTGGCCAGTTACTCCTGGAAAAGGAGGGAGGAATGGCTCAGCTCCGGGGGATTTGCCCATCAAACCGTTTCACGCTGCTGGGCAAACAAAACTCTTTGAATGAAAAAAAATTAAAAAAAAAAGAGGGGGAAAAAAAAAAAGCCATTTTCTAGTTCCAAGCTCTAATAAATTGAAGCCCTGCACCTCTCGTGGCCTTGGAATGATTACATGAAATTTTTTTTGCTACATAATCATCAATAAATCAAGCATAGCCCATTAAACAATAGATGCCTCCGAGGCCTCTCTTCAAATGTGCTTTTGATAAGAGGCAGAGAATTTTTTTCTGGGCTTGTAACGTTTTTCTTTCCTCTGTTTGTTTTTTCTAAGGGTCAAATAATGCTGTTAAAAGAGCAGTTAATATATAGATGTATTTTTCCATATTCCCGGCATGGTGTTTGACTTTGGGGAGATTTATGGAATATCTTTTCCCAGTTCAACAATCGTGTGTTTTGTTGTACTAAAGAGGTATTTTAACAGGAGTGGGGATTCTTAATAAGTTCACTGCTGTCTCCTTTCCAAAACAGGCCTCAGCCGAGACAGGGAACAGTGCAAATCTAGGGATCTATGGATATAAAAAACATATATATATTTATATTTTCATCTTTATATATTCATATATTTACATATTTATATATTTATCTATTTACATATTTATATATTTATATATTTATATATTTATATATTTATTTATATATAAATATCTATTTCTATATATTCCTATATGTTTATATATAGGAATATATATTTTATATATTCTTTATATATTTTAATTAATTAATAATTTATTTATTTGTTCATTTATTCATACAGATGTTTGTCTGTATAACATTCTCATGTGGGTATCACTGGTTTATTTTCACATCACGAACTCCTAAAGGTTGGGATGTCCTGGCCAGAAGCCCCTGGTCACATTTTGGATGAGGCAGGACACACGTGACAAGGAAAGGAGGAGGGGTTAAGTGACCTGGGCCACATTTTGGGATGGGGTTCCAGAGGTTTGGGGTGGAGCTTTGCCAGGGGGGATGAGCTGACCTGCTCCATCCAAACACCCTGCAGATGTCAAATGTCTCCTGTGAAGGTGCAGCTTCAGCCCAGAAAGGATCCCACAGACTCCTCCACCCCTCAAATCTGACCTTTCTCCTCATCACATTGAAATTCCAGCCCTGGTTTGTGGGAGAGTTGTACTTGGTGTCATTGTAAAATCCCAGAAAGGTTTGGGATGGAAGGGACTTTCAGGATCATCCCATGGGCAGGGACACATCCCACTGTCCCAGGCTGCTCCAAGCTCCAGTATCCAGCCTGGCCTTGGGCACTGCCAGGGATCCAGGGGCAGCCACAGCTGCTCTGGGAATTCTGTGCCAGAATTCCCCGCCCTCACAGGAGAAAAATTCCTCTCGTGACCCGTTTCACAAAGCCTGGACCTGCTGTCCCTGGGGAATTCCAGCAGGATTGAACCTTCCTGGGGGAGGTTTCTCCTACACAACATAAAACAAACCATCACAAAAAACCCCCAAAACAAACAACAAAGCAAAACACACCATCCCTGTCCCAGGACCCTTCCAAAGCTGTGGGAATGGTGGGGATTTCCCTGGAGGTGCAGCCTAAAAAGTATTGAATATGCCCCAAATAATGGGAAAACTTCTTATCCCAAGCAGGGCACTGTTGTAGTTCATCACACAGAAGTTGGAGCTCTGTTTTAAGCAGAAAATTAGGATTTTTCTCCATCCCAAGGGGATAAATAACTTGGGCAAAGTATCCTGTAAGGAAACATCTTTCCCTTTAGGACCAGATTTAGGATATTCAGCATTGCCTGGAACAGCTGATAAACCCTCAGTCTAGAAATCATCCCTCAGCCCTTTTTCCATGTGCTTCTCCCCCCTCAGAGCTGTCAGACAGGACACAAAGGTCGGCTCTCCTGTTTTGAAAAGCTTTGTTTTGGATGATATTCATGAATTTTAGCTGTCGAGGGCAAGCCCTGGAGCCTGCAGCCAAAAGAAGCAGCTGTGGTGCTGTTTGCCTGGAACACAGTCTGCTTCTGGAGAGAACTCCCAGGTGGTTCAAGAGCAAATGAGTGTCAGGAGATCACATCTTGTCCTTTCCTGGGGTTTTATTTGTTTTCCTCTCCAGCTCTTCCTCCCCCTGGGCTCCTCGTGCTCTCTGGATGATGCTGTGCCCTCGTGCCCTGTGAGCACGGGGCTGGAGCTGGGCTGTGCCACACCAGTTAAATCTGCAGATTTCTTTGTGGGTTTGTAAGAAATGAACCTTCCAGCACTGGCAGCAGAGATCTTAATTCCCCTTTTCTTCAAAGTTGGAAGGAAATTCCGGGTTTCTCCTGATGCAGAGTGGGAAAGAGAGAAGGGTGCATGATAAAATTCATGATAAAACATCCTCAGTGTCAGCCACGAGAAGCTTCACTGCTCCTGCTGCCACTTCTTTCAGATTAAGCCACTATTTTGAGACTCTGAATGGAAATGTCATTGAAATTGAGCCTTGAATCTGATTTTTTGGTAATTAGTAGGGAAAATTCTCCTTTCTGCAGATGCCAAGAGCAGGAATGGGACAGAGGGATTGTGATTTTAGCTTAGAATCTTTTCTGCTGCCAAGTGCAGCACAGAAAGCCCAGCCTGAGATCACCCTTCAGGTATTCTCAGGCCTCCAAACCGAAAGGTTCCTTCACAGACACTTGGATTTTAATTTGTTCTCCGTGCAAAAACAAAGGGAGGGAGCAGTGAGTGAGGTGGGACTGGAGAAAGACCATCAGCCTTCAGCAGGAATTCACTGCTGGGGATCCTGCAGCAGGGAGCAGTGAGGAAACACAGAGTAAAAATTCCTCAGATATAAATTGTGACAACTTGAGGTGCAGCAGTGCCTCTTGGTTTAATTAAAATTAACTTCTTTTTACTTTCTTCCTGCCTACTGCAACCCCTGTTACTAAAAAAGCTAAAACCATTGCTGGCTTTGGGGCACAAATTAATTCAAATACATCTGGGTGAGTTTTACACACAGGATTCCATTAATTTGAGCAGGTACCCAAAGCCTCATCTCTTGTCCGTGGGATTTTTTTTTTTAGGTCTTGAAAATCTGCAACTGAGAGATCGTTCCATTTTTCCAGAAAAAAACAAAAAGGAAAGAATAGGAAAGGAGGAAAGAAAAAACAAGGAGAAAAAGAAATGAAGCTTTCATCAGGTTCAGATCCAAGTCCTGCCTGGGTTCAGGTTTAGTTCAAAAGTGGATGTCTAGGTCTTGTTTTTCCTGACACACTTCCCTCATCCCAATCCAAGCTGCTCTGAATTTGTCAGCGGGGAGCCTGAGGAAGAAATGGCTCTGTTTGAGTTGAATCAGAGCAGCAGCTCTGCTGCCTGCCAGAAATCCTGACCTTTCCCAGTCTGAGGCAAATTGTCCTGAGTCTCTCCCATGTTCCAGAAAATCTCTGCTGGCATTTCTGCTTCCAACCTCCTCCGTGAAAAATCAGCTTAGGTGACTTCACAGGTGTTTCTTAACACTTTCCATCCCATCCTTTTCCCTGAATCCTCAGGGGCTGAACCAATTAACTCAGCCTGAACTTAGCAGGAGGTGTGATGCTGGTAGCAATTAAAAAAATCTCAATTAAATGTATTTCTAAGAGTTGAACATCTGCAGAGCTTGCATGGAAAGTGCTGCCATTCCAAGAGGGATCTCCCCTGGCTGCTGGGTGGAATCTGGTGCAAGCCTTTGTGACCTGCTGCTTTCCTCTGGGGCTCTCCTGGATATTTTATGGAGCATGGAGTCCCTCAGCTGGGAGTGACTTTATGGAACATCTCACTTCATTATTTTCAGGGAAACTGCAGCTTTGTGTCCTGATGCTGGAGCGTCAGGTGTGAGGGAACAGCCTGAGCAAACACGGCTTCCATGCTCATTCCCCAGTAAATGAGCTCTCTGTGGAGTGGATCACTTCTAATTACACCCCAAAAATGCACTTTGGGGGGGTCATTGAGAGGCTGGATTAAATCCACTTGCAGGAGAATCTTTTATGGAGTCTTGGTTTTCCATTAATCTTCAGGTGCTTCTCCCAGGGGGCTGCAAGAGGAAGGGGATGGATGGCAAAGGAGAAGGATCAAGGGTCAGGACTATTTTAATTTCTAACTCCAAAGCAGGAGGGAAATCATTCCAGGATGATGGAACCAGCAGCAGGCTGGGATTTCAGGTGTGTTATTCCCATTTCTTCCCTTGCCTGCTCCGTTGTGTGTCCTTGGATAACTCCTGATTCCTGCCTTTTGTCACTCCCCTCTGTTTGCTCAGGCTGCTTCCCTCTGAGAATTCTCACCATGGAAATTCCCATCTTTTTCCACCAATCTCATCCCCACAGGATTTATGCTTTCCACCAGAGCTGAATTTGCTCACCCCAGATTTTTTGGAAGCACTGCATTTCTGGAGGTGACCCACACTCATCCCATCCAAATTTAATTTTCTCCAGAGCTCCATAGGAAAGGAATTCATGGAAGACCTTGGATAGCCACACTTCTGATTCAAACAGCTGAGCTGAATTCCTGACTTTTGCTTTTTTCTTAGAAAACTTGAAATAAGAAAAACACGTCAGGCACTTTGGAATTCCAGTATCTGGCTAATTCCTGCCTTGAAAACTTCCCCAGGTTCTGGAATATCCTCCTGACTTCATGTTGGGAACCTCCTGTCACCAAGATCTCCATGTGAGCAGTACTAGGACAATTCCTGAGGATTTCAGGAGAGTTCAACCTCACAAAATGCAGGGAATGGATGAGAACTGAACATTTTATAGCCATTTAAACAATCCTGTTTAATTTTGGCTGGAGACATAAAGTTATGAGGGGACTTTTGTGACTCTTTCCAAGCCAAACCTTAAATTAAGAACTGAACAACAGCAATAAAAAGGTTTGTTAGGCTGCCCCTTTCTCTCCAAGTCTTAATAAATTTCTCAGTGGTTGCATTCCAAAAGGCAAATTTTCGGGAATAACATTTAGGGATGAAAATGGAATAATTCCATTTCTCACACACACAACATCCCTCCTCCTCAAAAAAAAAAAAAAAAAAAAAAAGAAA
>JAOTQZ010001283.1:1533937-1545069 GCA_026546895.1 Pogonocichla stellata
ACATCCATGGATCTCACACACCAAGGGACCCTTGGGAGAGCAGGGATTCCCAGATATCCATAGGATTTACACAAAAAAGGACCTTTGGAAGAACAGGAACTCCCAAACATCCACAGGATTTACAGAACAAAGGACCTTTGGGGGAAAGGAATTCCCAGACATCCATGGGCTTTACACAGAAAAGGATTTTTTGGGAGAATAGTTATTTCCAGGACATTCACAGCACTTACAGAACAAAGGATTTTTGGGAGAAGGGAATTCCCAGATATCCATGGAATTTAGGAAAGCAATTTTTGGAGATTAGTGATTCCCAGGACATCCAGAGGATTTACAGAACAAGGGATTTTTGGGAGGAGGGCATTCCCAGACATCCATGGATATCACACATCAAGGGACCCTTGAGAGAATAGGGATTCCCAGATATCCATAGGATTTACACAAAAAAGGATTTTTGGGAGAATAGTGATTCCCAGAACATCCATGGATGTCACACAACAAGAGACCTTTGGGAGAACAGGGATTCCCAAACATCCACGGGATTTACAGAACAAAGGACCGTTGGGAGAAGGGAATTCCCAGACATCCATGGGACTTAGGAAAGGATTTTTGGGAGGAGGGGATTCCCAGACATCCATGGATCTCACACACCAAGGGACCCTTGGGAGAGCAGGGATTCCCAGATATCCATAGGATTTACACAAAAATGGATTTTTGGGAGAATAGTGACTCCCAAACATCCACAGGATTTACAGAACAAAGGACCTTTGGGAGAAGGGGATTCCCAGACATCCATAGGATTTAGATGACAAAGGAATTTTGGGCAGATTGGAGCAGCAGCTGAAGGCCAGGTGAAACCCCCCAGGCCATCCACATGCAAATCCCAAAATTCTGCTTTCTTTACCTCTGAGCTGAATTCCTGGCTTCAGCTGGAGCTAATCCTACCCCACATGAAGCATAAAAAATCCAATCCTTCCAAGTATTCCTGACCCAATCAGACCCAGGATCTATTCTTAGCCTGGCCTTTCAGCAAATTGCTCTGGTTTTATTCAGGTTTATTGATAATCTGGGCCCCCTGTGAGCGAAACAAATTCGACTCAAATTTGACCTTGCAAATTGCGAAGGTCATCTTTAATCTGGACTTCATAAATCAGTATTTTGGAGTAGGCACATTCCTAATGTTATAAGGGAAGGAAGGAGAAAACAGGATAAGAAAGAGAAATTTCCAGTGGAGCTCAGGAAAACAGGTGGAGGGAGGCCAAATCCATTTGCATGGGAATGTCAGGCAAAGAGCCAAGGGTAGAAGGGGTGGAAGGACAGCCTAGAAAAGTGAAGGGATGATCCCTGGTGTGGAGACAGCATTCCACTGGGATATGAGGAAATCAGCTCCCTGCCAGCCCAGGGAATGTGGGTGAAAAGCTTCCAAAGCTGCTGATTTGGAACAAGGAAGAGCAGCAAGAAGAGGGGAATCATATGAGGGTTAAATTATATTGGGGATTTCTGGGGTTAAAAATAGGGTTCAGAGATCTTGGACTCAAAAAAAACCAAAACAAACAAACAAAAAAAAAAACCCCAAATCAAACAAACAAACAAAAAAAACCCAAAAGCAAACAAAACCACCCCAAAACAAACAAACAAAACCAACCATGCAAAACCCCCCAAACAAACAAAAAACAAACCCACACAAACAACCACAATAACAACAAAAACAAAAAAACCCCAAAAAACGGCAGAGATTGGTGATGAAATCCAGTTTGGTTGTTTGGTTACAAAGCAATAAATTGCCCCAAAAATCAATTAAAATGGTCACGTAATTCAAGGCAATTCTGTTCCCTTTCATTTTCATGTCAAGGTTATCAATTCCATGCACAGTCCCTTTGGAATAGTTTTCATTATTCATTTTGCAACTCAAAGAAACTGAAGGAAAGAACGTGCCTGGGATTGGGGAATCTGATTTGGTGGCCACAACCTCAGCCCAACAAAACTCAGCTTCATCCACTGAGGAAATTTCAGATTTGATGAAAAAGCCCTTTGACTTGGGGCTTCCCCATCTGTTTATTATTTGAGGAATGGGTTCTCAGTAGGAGGAAAAGTGCAAGTGTTTTCCCTCTGGGATCGATGCCTCTCCCTTCCAGTGACCAGACTTTTGTTGTTTTAAAGTCTGGGGGAAAATAAACAGAAGGGAAACCCGATAGCACTTCCCTGATCTGGAGACAGTAGCACTGCAAGAAAATAAACCAAGCTCCTCGCCCACTAAGGGTGGGATGAGAGACCTTGGCCTTCAACTTCTGTCAGGGAAAGTCCTTTTGGAAATTGGGAGTGGGGGATGGAATTTTCTGGTGGAATTTTTTTAATGGTAAAAGTAATGAAAGTGTGAAGTGGATGGTCAGGAGTTGCCTGTGGGTGCTTATTGATTTACCAGCGTTAATTGAGCTGTTATTTTCTCAGGAAACAAATAAAATCTCGAGATTCTCCCTGATTGCAATTTTCTGGGATATTTTAATTTGCATTTTAACCCTCAGGATGATCAGGAGAGCAAACTCTGCCTCAGGCTCATCTCGTGATGGAGGCCACAAAAAGCAGCTGTCAAAGAGCCATCACCAAATAAAGATCTTTGCAACTGGAATTCCTGGGAGACTTTCAGAGCTCAGGAGCTTGGAGGGATTTCCAGAGGGATTTGGGAGTGACCTGGAAAGAAATTGCCACTTAATTTAGGAGGATGACATCATTAATGACAGAATGTGTAACAAAAGGCAGGAGGAGGCTGTTGCAAAATATCCTGGCCTTAAATTGAGCAGATATGTTGGAAATGATAAAATTTTCTAATTAATTTCTGTTTTTTTTTAAATTAATCATAAGCAGGATATGAATTAGAAGCAATGTGTTAGTCTAAAATCACTTTTAGCCACATAGCTGAATAGCTTTACACAGATCTTATTGGGAAAATCACTGAAAATTTAAGTTTTTCTAAACAAACCCTGAGGTGCTTCAATAAGCAAGGTCTGGGAGAAGGAAATGGATTGTTGGAATTGGATACTAGGAGTGCAGGATTTATGGAGCACAAGGACATTTTGCAAAAAGCAGAAAATAAAGGAGAAGGTAAAAAACCTTCAATAGATTTGTGTCCCTGCCAGGAGAAAAAGATACTACAAGGATTAAAATGAAGAGCAGGATACTAATGAGTGAATTAAACAGGATTATGTAATTTAGAGCCAGTGAACATTAATTTCTTTGGTAAAAATGCAGAAAAAGCTGAAAAAGTTTTGCATCAGTGTCCACGTGGAGGCTGGAATTTTGTTGGCCACACAAAAAATGGGATTTCACAACTGATGGAAAGGCAACTTTGTCCTGTCCCTGTCCTGCTGTGACCACAAACAGCTTTGGGTCAAACATAAACACCTCGGGTGACATCACATCCTCTGGAAATGGAGAGATCCCCAGAACAACAGGAGCTGAAGGGAAAAAAGAGAGAGGCTGCAATAATAAGGGAAAACTGGGAAGGGGATGCTGGGGTGGAAAATGAGGCAGAACAAAACCAGAGCTGGAGCTGGTGTGAGAGAGGAAAAAGTGGGAGCAGGAGCAGACGTGGCCTGGTGAGGATGGGAAGGGGTTTGGGGACAGGGAATGTGTGACTGGGAAGGGACACAGAGTGATGGGAACACGGGTCTCACCTCCAGCAGGACTGATAAAATAATAGGAAGAAAGGCTGAGAAGGATTTCTGGGGATCATCTGATCCATCCCTTTTGACCTTGGGGCATGAAGAGGGAATTCGGCCCAACTGACCAGGGAGAACCAGAACAAAAAATAAAATTTTACTGTTTCCTGAAGTGTGAAAACTCAAAGTCACCACACCCAGGTTGCCACAAATCTCGATGCAGCATCCCAGAAATTATGGCTCTGACTTCCACTATTTTAGCCATATCAGTTGGATAATTTTAGTTTCCTTCTGATTAGGAGCCTTTCACAAAAAAACTCTTCCAAGCCTTTATGCAATATTATGTCTTAAAAAAACAGTGATTCTAGGAAGAGAATTTAACGAAAAAATACCAATTATCCTTGGTATTTTCCCAGGTTTAGGTGAGTTAGAAGGATATCAAGGGAGGAAAATGCAATTGAAGCCCCTCCTAGATAGGCAGAGAAAAAAGAAACGGCGCTTGAAGCAGGACGAGGCGTGGGGAGATGAAAAATGACAGAAGGAAAACGAGGGCTGATGATTAGGAGATATTTCCTGAAAACCACAAGCACCAGATGACTGCGACTTTCCCAGGGGAAAGGGTGGGAAATCTCTTCCTTTTGGCTTTTTTAACGTTGGATAAAGCCCTGAGGGACAATTCCACAGAAGCCACTATCGTCGGTGCCAGCTCAGGTTATCGCTCCTGGCCTGGGAATTATTGGCCCAGGCCATGTTTTGTGTTGAATTTTGTATTTCAGCAATGATTTTCCCAGCTTGCATAAGAACTTTTCAGCAGCTCCAGCCACCTAATCCTCCAAAGACGTTTTTCCAAATGTTTGGCTATTAAAATCCAGGCAGTAAAAACTCTGGCTGGATAAAATAAAGATTCCAGTCCGGCAGATCCTTTGCTGGGGCAAATTTGACACTTTAACCTGCTTTAATGCCACTGGTAATGGCAGTAATAATCACTTTTCAATTAAATTTTTCAATCATTTTATCTCCCTGAGAGAAACTGAAGGTTATTAAGACACCAAACCTCATATAAAAGCTGCATTTTGCATTTTATTCATATTTTCTCTTTCCAAACCTCCGCTTCCCTTTCCCTGGGAAATGCCACATTTTTCTAAAGGTCAGCTGGAGAAAAGAAAAGGCTTTTTATTAAATGCAAACCGTGTGGATTTTCACTTGTGCTGCATAAGAATTTGCCTGTCATTGTGAAGTGGATATAAATATTTTATAAGGTAAAAGAAGTTAATATTTTTCGGATGGTGAACGACAAATGTGCCCTGCACCAGGTTCGTGGGCTGGGAGTGCTCTTATAAAGCTCTGCTGATTTTAAATTAAATTCCTGGCTTTAATTTTTTTCCTGACTTGTTTTTTCTTCACTATTTTGGGAGTACAGTGGGAATCCCATCCAGGTGGTGACCATGCTGTCCTTGGAGTCACAAATTTCCATAACTGGAAATATTCCCTGTGCCCAGCACTTTACAGAGGGAGTTGCATCTCCTTTGAGATGTTCATAAATTCAGAGTCCTGCTTTTTATAAAATTTTATATTTCCTTTGGTATTTAATGAAGAAAAAGGCAGCTTTCAGAGGGTTTCCTTCATGTTTAAACCCACAGTCCTCTACAGATATTTTTGAGGCTGTTTGGCCAAATTTTCTCCAAAAATTCCAAAAACAGGACCAAGCAGCCCATGGAATAAAAGCTGGGACTAAAACCTCCCTCTTTTGAGGGCAACCTGGAAAAATCCGTGCTCAGGATTTATTCTTCCCATGCATCTGCTCCTCCATCCTCAAATGTCAGCTTGCCCTGACCTCCCAGGCTAAGCCCAGAGGCCCTGCCCTGCTTTTGGGCTCGATTTTGGTGGATTTTGGTGGATTTTGGTGGATTTTGGTGGTTAGAACACACTGGTGTCCAGACCCTCATTCCCAATGGGAATGTTCATCCAGCACCTCCAGAGAGGAGAGACCTCAGCTGCAAAAACAGAGATCAGCTTCTTGCCTCTGTTTAGCAAAGGAGCTGGTTCTGCTTTCCTTAATTCCATGGAGATTCCATGCTCCTCCTCAGGAAAAGGAAAGTTGGATTCATGTTGCTCCTGAAGTGAAATTCTCAATTTGAATTATTTTTTTTTTCTGGATGAAGCACTAAAAAAGCTCATTCCTGGCTGCCAGTGACAGAATAATTTGAATTATAAGGAACCTTAATGATCATAGAAAAAGAAATGAATTATGAGGGACCTTAATGATCATCTAAATGTTGTTAAACCTTGTAACAATGCATTGGAGCTGGCAAAGAAAGTGATTTATTATCTACTCAGCTCTTCCTCTGAAAAATTTTCATCTTTCATTCAGCATCTCTACCCATGCAGCCAATTAGCCCTGCCTCCTAATTAGCCCTCTAATCTCAGCCATCAGAAAGTTCCAGCTGAAATTTAGCAGCTAGATATTGGCTAATAGAGATAAAAATCAGAATTTTCAGTTTCCTGCCCTCCAAAAATAGGTGGGATGCATCCAGGGGGGCCTTGAACAACCTCTTGCTCAGATGCCACAAAAATCTCCTGAATGGAGCAGAATTCTATTGGTCATGGAGTTCCACCCAGGATTTCTCCCAGTTTTTTAAGCTCCTGTTAAATTTTATCCTGCCCTTCCCTGTGTTCCCAGCTCCTTCCAACCTGGGGCTGATTTCAGAGGCTTTGAGTGCTGAATTTTAATCTCTGGGGTTATCAAACTGCTGCAAGGAGGGGTTAATCCCCAAATTTCCATATTGGGATTTAAAAAAGACAAAACCTGCTGTTCCCAGAGAGTTTTGTTTAATTTCAAGCTCTATAAGGACTCTGTTATTAGATTTTTAATACCTTGGGTAATTAAAGACCCTTCTTGGTTTCTCCTGCGTATTTTTTGTTGGTGGTTCTGCTTTCTAGAGGATTCACTAAACTCTGCAGAGTGTAAATGGGATTTATCCCACCAGGAATTGAAGAGTTTTGCCATAATCCAGAGTTCCCAGCCCATTTTCTCTGCTGCTCTGGCCAACCTTGGAATTTCCAGGAGTTTCCCATTTATAGCATCAGTTTTATCCATCCTCTGGTTCATCTCCTAAAACTGAAGAGATTGTTTGGTTTATAAACTTTATAAGGAAAATGTTAGGATATTCCACAATGTCAGGGAATTAAAATTATTCTGTCTTTGGGATGTTTCAAGGACAAAACAGAATCCAGATATTTTGCTGATAAAACAGAATAAATTCCCTCAAAATGGAGGGCAGAGAAGTACAAAGGTGGCAACTATTTAGGAATATTTATTTCAGGAATTCAGTTTAATAACCCAGAACCTCCCCACTGCAGCTACAGGAGAGTTCATGTTCACAGGTATGGAAAACAGAGATTTTCCCTGCTGTAATGCCAGGAAAAAAAGAGACTTTTTGCTCCTCAAATGCCATTTTATTCCCTATGGATTTGTGGTTTGGGGATTTTTTTTAGCACCTCAGAACAAGGGTAAAAAGTTGTTCTTACTTCACACTACAAACTTGATCTGTGCTGGTTTTGCTTTCAAATTTAATTTGAATTATTCAATTTTATTTATTCTTATTTATTTTAATAATAAACTTTTAAATACAAAATTTTAGCAATATTTTTTATATTTTACATTTATTTGTGACTCATTCAAATTTAATTCGAATCATTTGATCACTCAAATTCAATTGGAATTATCTCCTTGCCATTAGAGGCATCCAAATCCAACCTTCACAACCAATCACAAAAAACTGAGGCTGAAAATTAATAGGGCTGGGATCCCTCGTGGGACCTCCCCCTCTTACCTAAATATCATTTTCTTTTATTTATGGCCCCTCAGAACCTGCAGGGCCTGGGGGATATTTTGGCTGTGTTTATCCTACACGCTCCATGTGTTGTTTTTTAAATCCTGTCATGTCCCATATAATTGTAATTTGTCTCCTGAGAATCCAGGCTCTGTTTTCATACAATTTCCCATTATTTTTGCTCAGGGTATGCATTGATACCTTTTTATTTTTCCTTTCCAAACTAACAGCATAAACAAAACAAACCCTGCCCTGCTCAGAGCTTTGTTGGCATCTTCTCCCCAAGTCGCACTAGGAATAAATTTATTTTTCAGGCCAGGATAAAGCAAAAGGATGTTTGTAGAGAAAGGAGTCAGCACTTTATATTTTATGCTTCATGAATGCTTTTCTGCAGGAGTTTGGGACAGTTCTGATCAGGGAGTTGCTTCTTTTAAAGGCTGGGATTCAGTTTTTCACTTCAGGCAGAAAAAAAGGCTCAGGACATATTTCTTGTGTCACTGCAAAGTGAATCCTCTTGGATTCAGGTTGGACATTAGGAAAAATTTCTTCTCTGAAAAAAGAGATCCCAGGGAAGGTGTGGAATCACCAAAAACCAAGTGGATGTGACACTTCACACCCCAGGTTTGTGGGATTTGGTCCAAGGCTGGACTTGGTGACTTTGTGCATTTTTCCAACCTTAATTATCCTAAAATTCTATGATTCCACTTCCTAAGTCATAATTCCATTCTCCAAAATATCCTCCAGATACCTTCCCTCAAATTACATTAAATTTTCAGGAAAATCTGCCAGGGATTTTTCCCACCCTGCTGCAGCCACCCACGTTCATTCAGCTGCATGATTTTCCATCCCCACTGATCAAACCCCATCAATGCCTCTGATTATCAATCATAACTTGGAATTAATTGCCACTAATTCCTGCTCATAAGGAAGCCCTGATGTGCACAGAGACAATTCCTGCCATCCTAATTTTCCAAGCAAATCCCACCCCTGTGTTGGAGCTGCCCTGCTCAGATCCCAGGCAGGAATTTACAAGCAGAAGTAGAGTGAGATGAATTTCACACCAAGTGAATAAGTTGTAGTCAGATTTAATAAAAACCCACTTAATTATGTGTTTTGTTTTGGCTTCCAGTGGCTCCCTGCAGACATTGGGCCAGCTCCTCATCTGGTGTAAATGAATAATCCTGCACTGGTTGTAATTAGGGGCTGAGTTATTTAGGACAGCTGAAATTCAGGCTCTAAATAAAAATATTTCTGCTTCAGCTGAGGTGAGAGAATGAGAAAATTCCATGCTTGGTTCTCTTTCTAAAATGTAGGGTTTAAAATTTCTGTTGTTTTGTACAAAAATCAGTCCCTGAGCTTGCTATAAATCAAACATTGTCAGAGAGGTTTAAAGATGGCAAATGGATTAGGAAAATAGAAAAATCACAAAAATTTCTTTTCTGAAATTTCTTCTTCTCTCTTCATGACTGGGTTATAAACTCAGTGGAACTTCTAAAGCTTGAAAATTGATAAGGAAAGATGGGAAGGGAAAAAATGCCCCAAAACCTTAATTTGTAAGGAAAAAATGCCCTGCTCTTGAAAGAAACACAATAAAAAACGCCCTTGGACTGATATTGATGTGGAAACACAATTCCATCTGTCTTCCTGACTCTCCTCACATTCATTCAGGACTGCATTCCTCACAATTTTGGAGAAGACTGGAAATATTCTTCTGCTCCCAGAACAGGTGAGATGCCTGTCCAAGGCTTCCCAGGAAACCTGGAGCTGGGATTTGAGCTGGTGCAGCCACTCCTGGACATGAATTTGAATTCCTGGGCTGGATTTGAGCTTAGCCCAGCCCCTAAACCACCCAGAGCAGCTGCTGGGCTTGGCTCTGGAGCTGTGGGAATTGGACAAGAAGGGAGGGAGAAGGAAGCAGTGAGAGGGAGGGAAACGAGGGGAAATGCAGGTGCACGATGCAATTTTGGTTTTTAGCCGTGGGACAGGGCCACAGCTCACAGAACAATCCTGAAAAGGCAGCCAAGGCTGGGGCTGTCAGGAGCTGTGGTCACTGCTGGAGGCAGAGCAGCACAATGCTGGCACAGGGATTTCCCATTTCCTGACCTTGCTGGGCTTGATGTCACCAAAGTGTCACCGAACCAGCTCCGTGTCATTGAGCAGCAGCTCCGTGTTCACAGAGAGAATTTGGGGTTTTGAGGGGTTCAGGTGCTTGGGGGGTTTGACAGCTCCCCCTCCTCAGCCTCTGAGCTGAGCCTAATCTTTGCTGAAGGGCTGGGGTGAGATCCCTGTTTCCTGATGGGAGATTGTGGAGGTTCTCAGCCTCCAGTGCTCTAAGGAACCAAACTCCAGAGCTCTTGGCTCCTACTCTGAGCTCTTGGCTCCTACTTTGTCAGGTTATCTTCTAAATAAGCAAAGCAGCTAATAGTTAAAAAGGTTATTTATTACAAAGCACATCTTATTACCAAGCACATCAGTCGCAAAGGCAATAGCAAAAAGCAATGGCAAAGCAATAGCAATAAGCGAATGGCTAAAAGCACCAATTCTCCCCAATACAAACTCTTATATAGGATTTTTCCAACAAGCTAAGACGCAAACTTGGACCACCACTCCTTAACCTATTAGAATTCTAATTTCTTAGCACACCAGGTTACATATAGAACTACGCACACAATCTATCTTGTTCTATCTGAAAAATATAAGCAGTATTCTTACTATAGCTCTATTATGTCTAAGTCCTGCCTACAAATGTGGGCCTGGAGCCTCTTGCTGAAGATATAAGTATGTTTGCAACCTTCACTAGAACTTGAACTACTACTGTGGAATCCAGACCTTTTACTTACTAAAAGCACTAGAACTCACCCTAAAATTACTAACTTACTTCTACTTAAATGTCTACTTTATGTGCGAGTGGCTTAATATACTTCAATCCATCCAAAGGCTTTAATTCAATCCCTGTACTCTGATTTCCCTCTAAAGAACTCAGAGAGACCCCTGACTCACTGACTCCAACAGTGTACCAGGAGTGTCCTGCAGGCAGCATCTACCACCAGGGGTCATTTAGGGGCCACTGGGTGAGTGAGACCTGGAGACTTGCAGACATCCCTGGGAACAGGACAGTCTCAGTGTGGGGATAGGAATGGGCAAAATCACAAGTGCAGAGGCTGAGGTAGGGTCTCTTCATCACTGTGGGGGAGAACACAGAGTGCAAAAGGGGATACGAACAGAACCACTTCCACTACCCTCAGCCCCCCACCCTCATGGTTATGTGGTCTGTGTGATGCTGGGAGAGGGATAGTTGGGACTTGAGTGATACCCTTAGGTCTGGCCAGCCAGCAGGGTCAATAACATTCCTGTATTACTCCTGCATCTTCACCTTAATCATCTGTTCAGGGTGACTTTGGCTCACTAGATTTTGTACTGAGGGCACTTTTAGTCCCTAGAAACAGAAGCAAGTGGGGAGAGATGCCTGTGGCATGCAGCAGTGCTTGTCATTATGAGAGTTGGGGCACACGGTGAAGGGGGTTACTGGGCAGGGCCTAATGCCAGAGACCTGCCAAAAGTGCCAAGCCCCTCTTCTCTACAGTAGGTGGTCATGGCGGTCGTAGCACCACTGTGATTTCCCCCCCCGCCCCCGCCCGGGAGTACT
>JAOTQZ010001283.1:1555959-1580845 GCA_026546895.1 Pogonocichla stellata
TCCCTTTTCTTATAAAAATAAGGAATATTTTTATAGGAAAGGGAAGATTTTAAAGGTTTATCCCTGAACTCTGTCCCATATTCAGTGAAAAGAGACAACCATGGAGCCTGGAGGTAGCAATAATTCCATCCAGAGCCATAAATTATTCCAAAGGAAGCTCTGACAAATAACTGAGTCTCCTTCACTGCAGAAGGAGAGAAAATAAGATTTTGGAATCAGGCTGGGAAGGACATTTTATAATAAACCCTGGATGTGATGGAAAAGCAACCCCCAAGGTGAATGAACAACCAATTCCCTGCCTGTTCACTCTCATTCCCACTCCCTGCTGCTTCCCATCCTTTCTCTTCATTTCCCAAGGGATTAAAATAATCAGGTCAAATGTGGGGCTCCTGTTATCACCTGGTTTTATTCCAGGTCCTTACCAGAACTGATAAGGGATTCAGTGCTCTGAGGGTTTTATGTTTTTATGAGTAATAAGGAAATTCTCTTTTCCAAGAAATTGTAGATCCCTAAATGCACAGGTGGGAATGGTTGGGATTTTGGAGCATTCACTGGAGGAAGGTTTTGGGTTAAAATTGGGGAAGGGCCATGGAAACACTGGAGAAACTGGAAAACATGGATGGCTTCAGGAAGAGCTACAACCAGCTGTCCTGGGGGAAGCTGCTACCACCAGGAAAGTGATCAATAAATGATCAATAACAGCTTAAACCTGGGAATCTCAGCAAGTGATGGAATCCTGGAATGGTTTGGGTTGGGAGGGGCCTTAAAGATCATCCCATTCCATGGGCAGGGACACCTCCCACTGTCCCAGGCTGCTCCAACCTGACCTTGGGCACTTCAGGGATCCAGGGGCAGCCACAGCTGCTCTGGGAATTCCATCCCAGCCAGGAATTCCTTCCCAATATCCCATCCAGCCCTGCCCTCTGGCAGTGGGAGCCATTCCCTCAGCCCTTTTCTCATATCCTGAGAAGATTCCAAATGAAGAGCAGGGACTGTGGTACCTAATCCACCCATGCCAGGAAAATGTGGCCACCCAGGGAAACTGAGGCAGCTGGAAAAAAAGAACCTAGATGATGCATCCCAGAGACCCAAACACCACCTGGGGGTGAGATGGATCAATGGAAAATCCTGCCTTGTTCCCACTGACAGTGACTGACAGTGCCCAGACTGTTGCTTTGAAAGTGAAATCCGTGGTTTAGGCAAGGACAGAAGAAGATGAAATCCCAACTTCAATCAATCCTTGGGCATTCCCACAATATGGGACTGAGAAAAATGTTGGATGGGAGCATAAGGACGTTGTAGGTAACACCTGGAGCAGCTAATTTATTGGAATGATGGCATTGATTTATTGGAATTGGCTGCCCCTGGATCTCTGGAAGTGTCCAAGGCCAGGCTGGATGGGGCTTGGAGGAACCTGGGACAGTGGGAGGTGTCCCTGCCATGGCAGGGGTGGCACTGGGTGACCTTAACATTCCTTCCAACCCAACCCATCCCACGATTTTCTGCTGCAGGAACACTACTGCCAAAACAGCAGAGCACGAGCTTCTCCTCAAGGACATCCATGATCCATGGAAAAAATCCCTTTCCATCCTCACCTGGAAAATCCTGATGCCCCCAGACCATGTCCAAGGAGCCCAGGGAAGGCCAAGGAATGTGGGGTTTGTGGGGAGCAGGCAGTGGAAGATGGGAGAGGAATCTCATCAAGGAATCCAGAGCCACCAATGGAAGGAGACGGGAATGCTTAAAAAAAAAAAAAAATGGAGGGGAAAAATAATCAAAAGGCCCAAACATCCCCGGGTTTGGTGGAGAAACTCCACACAAAGAGAGCCTTTTTGGGAAAGAAAGACAAAGCGCTACCTTTGCTGGAATTCAGGGATACAGACGTCTCTTTTTGGGAATTGTTTACACCTGGACACCAGGGAGGGAACGGAACAGCCAAAAAAGACTGAGGGAACGTTGAAAAAATCCGTGTCGGGCCTGTGGGTTTTGTTTTATATGATTTGTTTATTTAAATGGGTTTTTTTTCCCGATGAAGCAGCCACTGTTTGAAGAGCTGGAGCGTGGTGGGATCAAGGAACATTTTTAGGTCAGTGGTAGCTCTATTTATCATTTTTAAGACAAATTTGATTATCCTGATGGGAATTCAGGTCTTCAGGGAAAGCTGCCCAGTTGTCATATTAATCATTGCTTTTAGTGTTTTCCTTAGGCTTTGGGGTTTGGGTTTAATAGGGAATATTCATTTTTTTTTCCCCTTTTAATTTAGCTTTCAGTTGCCCCAGGGCTTTGGCCTGGGAACCTTTGCAGAGTGTTTTTCCTTCAGTTCCAACCTTGGAATTCTGGGAAGGCTGTTCACTCCTGGCACAGCTCTTGCTGCAGGTCCATCCCTCCTTCCACTGGTGGGGAACTGGGATTCAGGGAATTCTTTCTTGGAAGAAGAAATAAGGGAAAAAATGTCGGAGTAAAAATCAGCATTTACAGTTCCAGCGACGGAGCACATCACGTTGTTGTCCTTCCAGCGGTTTTGTGGGACACTGCTCCTGGCTTTTTCTATTTTCATGGAATCATGGAATGGTTTGGGTGCCAGTGCCACCTCCTGCCATGGCAAGGACACCTTCTGCAATCCCAGGGTGCTCCAAACCCCGTCCAACCTGCCCTTGGAGATTCCAGGGGGAAATGGGGTTGGATGGAGGGAGGAGGAGAGTGGAGGACACCGAAACCTCAGCCTCATCCAGTACATCCCAGTGCTCCGTGCAGAGACACTGGGAATGAACGAATGGGACCTTTGGAGAAGGGGGATCAGCGTTTTTGGAGGAGTTGGATCCTCTACAGCAGCAAAGGATTTTGGTTTAAGGACGCTTCTGGATTGGGAATCTCCACGGAGTGGAAAAGCAGGAGAGGAAAATCCAGCTGCAGCAGGATCGACCGGCAGCGCCGCCGTTCCCGCTCCCTGAAATGAGAACAGGAAAGGAGTCAGGAAAACAGTCCGTAAAACTTAACTAGTGGCCATATTTAAGAGAAATTAGAGGAAATGGCCCCACATCCTGTGGAATTCACCCTTGCCAAAGTCTGCAAAGCCCAGTCCCAGGGTTTAGAAAGGGAGCGGAGGCTTTAACGGCCAAAAACGTCGGGAAGGAAAAGCGCTCCATGGCCACAAGAGTGAGGCTCCTGTTTGGGCTGGGATGGCTGGAAGTTTGGCTGGGACACAGGGCAGGAGTGCCCCAGGTATTCCATGGAAATGTCTCCATTGCAGTTTCAGACATGGAAATGTCATTAGTGCTACAATTACAGCACCGAGGGCACCCAGGAGATGCGGGGTGGGAAACACAGCCAAGGTTTTGGAGGCAAAATCCATCACCCCTCACTAAAGCTGCCTGAAGTTAGGCTTGAAATGATCCAAATTTTAAGCTCAGCCCAGTTCACTTCGTAAGAGGTCACAGGGAAGAAATTCAGGAATTTTTTGCTCCTATGGAATGAAATGGCACCACAAGGGATGGGGTGGGAACATCAACTCGTGGTTGCAGCACGTCCCACAACAGTTTTGGGTGCTGCTCCCAATTTCCTAAATATTTTCCATGAATTCCCTTCATGATTCAGGTGTCTGATGGTTTCCACCAGGAGCAAAAGTTCAGATTCAGCTCCTGCAGAATGGTGCTGGATTCAGTCCAGGAGCTACAGGAGTTAAGGAGACAGCAAAACTGTAAGTTAAGGAAAACAGCAAGCCGGAATTCCCAATGTCCTCTTCCAAGGTTTTGGACCTGCCTCATCATCACTTCATCCCTCCCTTCCCTCACCCAAGATTAAAACCATGGGAAACACATTGCAGACCTATAAAGAGGTTTAGACTCAATATTAGATTTTTTTTTTTCATGGAAGTGGGATGTAAATAGTTGGAACAGATTGCTCAGGGCAGTGGTGGAATCACCATTTCTGGAAATGTTCCAAAAATTGTGGATGTGGCACTCGAGGACTCGTAATGCTGAACATGGTGGCAGTGCTGGGTTGATGGTTGGACGTGATTTTAAAGGTCTTTTCCAACCTTTACAATTCTATAACTCCATGATTTTCTGTCAGTGGGATGCTCAGGCCATTTTTCATGGCTTGTATGAAGTCTGAAAGCAATCTTCCCTTCTTCCCTTTTTTCCTTCTTCTTCCCTTCTTCCATTCTTTCCTTCTCCTCTTCCATTCTTCCTTTCCTCCCTTTTTATCTCCTGCACTTCTTTTCCCTTTTTCCCTTTTTTTCTTCTTCCTCTCTTCCATTCTTCCTTCCTTCCTTTTTTCCTTCTTCCCTTCTGCACTTCTTCCCTTTTTTCCTTCTTCTTCCCTTCTTCCCTTTTTACTTTCTTTCCTTATTTCCTTCTTCCTTTCTTCCCCTCTTCCATTCTTTCCTTCTTCCCCTCTTCCATTCTTCCCTCCTCCTTCCCTTTTTCCCTTCTCTCCTTCTCCAGAGGTTCTCCTCATACAAACAGAACCTTTGCACCTCCTTGTCACCCCCAGGAAAATCCCCATTAATTGGGATAACGGGTGATGCCCATAAGGGACGTCGCTGAAAAAATTCCAGGAAACTTGGATTGCTAAATCCGTGAAAACATCCTGCACTAAGTTCTTCCTGATGTTCCGAGCAGGACCATGAGGATGGTGAGTGGGGCAAAGCAGATCCCAGATGGGGAAGGATTGTCCCTCTTCATTCCATGAAAATGAGGGTTTGTAAGAGGCATAAAAATGTCGGGATAATCGTGGTGGTGCAGACGGAGTGGCTGCTCTTTGTCTCTTCAGAACAAGCCATTATCCCAGTGCTTCCCTATTTGTAGGAAGGGAAAACTCATTTAGGATGGAGTTCTCAATGGTAGACTTGGAATGACAGAAGGACAGAATCACTGAGGTTGGAAAAGCTCTCCAAGGTCGAGTCTAACCCTTCCCCACCACTGACCCTGTCCCAAGTGTCACATCCACAGGGATGTTAAATCCCTCCAGGAATGGGAACTCTTACTGGCTCCACCGGCCGGCACCAGCCTGGAATCAGACTCAGCACAGACCCCAGACATGATCCCTCTTGCCCAACAGTGGGATCAGGAGGTAAAATCTGGATCTCCTGGGCTGTTCCACACAGATTTCCAAGCAAACCTTTGTGACTCTTGTTTGTGGGATTATCCCACCCTGGAAAACATTCCGTTTTCCAGAATATAAAATGCAATTCAGACCAAGGGCCGCTCATTTAAAATGAGCTGTTCCAATGCTGAAGTTGAGGCTTCTCCCAGTGTCCAGGTCCTGCTCGGATCTCCCTCTGGTGCAATTTAAATGATCCATATGTTTCATTCCCAAAATCCCTGCAGAACTGTTTGCATGTGCCGGCGCGTTCCGTGTCCGACACCCAGGTTATTTTTATGAGTCCCATGCTCAAGGAAGTGAGATCTGCAATTGAAATGTCATCTGCTGTCTGATCCCAATTCCCAGCTTTCTGACATCTCTGTTCCCCTTAACATATTCCAGATGACTATGAAAAAATCCCAGGAAAACATCCGCAGTTTATTTAATAAACTGAGGAGGATTTGTTATTTTCATTTTCCTGAGGGCTGAGGGAGCCCTTTGGGCACCGTTTTTCCGTGTTTTCCTTCCAAATTGCTGACACTTCGTTGGTATCAACATGCCCAGATGCCTTTTTTTTTCCTCCCCTGGATCTGCCTGCTGAGACTCCTCTCTCCTTGGTGTTGATGTGTATATGAACTCTAGAATTCCCTGGATTTTACGGCTCCCGTGGCGTTGTTAGATTTCATAAATCGCGCATCACCTCGGCTCATATTCCCGGTTTGGAGAGTCACTCTGAGCGCCGGGGAGCAGGAATTCAGCAGGATCTGGGCAGATGCTGACAGGACCACTCAGAGCCTGAGCCCCACTGAGGCTGTTCCCTGTTGGGAGGGATGAACCAGGAAATCCTTACAAATATAAATGCTTGGATTCCGAGAATATGGAAACCAAAAGCGAGATTGAAATGAAAGCCATCTTTGAGATACCAAACCTCAGTCACTAAACAACTAGGAGACAATAGGATGGCCAGCTGAAAGTAATCCCCTCTTGATAGAACAATGCATTCTGCTGGAGAGCAGCTCCAAAGGTCAGAGCAGACCCTGCTAGGGTCCAAAGAGCAGTTTTTAGAGTTTAAAGTATAACACATGATGGTAATGTAATGGTTCTTATAGGCTGTATGTAAATGCTACAGGATTTGTATCCTGTGTTAGATTGGTCAGTGGAAATTAGAACATTCAACACAGAAGAAGATTTATTGTATTGTAAACGGGAAAATCTCTCTCTTACCCTCGCTCTCTCTCTTGCTCTTTCTCTTACTCTTGTTTTCTCTCCCTCTCTCTCTCTGTCCTGCTCTGGGCAGGACTCTGTGCACCCACGCCCTGACAATAAACTGTAACTTTAAGATCAGCTTATACAGAGCACCTGGGTTTGTCCTGGGGAACCATCCACGACACAAAGTCTCCTACAGAGGGTGGGTTGAGATGGGATATTGGGAAGAAATTCCTTTGTTTTCTCCATGACCTGATCATGTTTTCAAGGACATCAATTCTGTCTGCACATGGAATTGAACAGGAAGATGCTTCAAGGAATCCCTGACTCAACCCTTCTCCATTGTTGGAATTTTCATGGAATTCTCCCGACCTCTTGTCATGGAGGAATCCTGTTGGGAGAATAAAACAAGGAAGAGGTTGGGAATCTCAGTCTTATTTGTGTCAGCTCTTTCTAAATCACCCATCCCACCCAGAAACAGGCACAAATTTTCCTTGGCCATCCTTTTATTATTAATTTATTAATAATTATTAAAAGCTCTGGATACCCTTGAAAGTGTCAACTCTACTCCAGCCAGTTTTTCCTCACACCAATCCATCAATGTCCAGTTCTTCGTGCTCTGCAGAAATGAGATAAAATCTTATTTTTCTTCATCCCAGCTCTCAAAAGTGACTCATTAATGTTCTCCCGTGGCTTCAGGTCTTGACAAAAATAAATCAAATTAACAAAGAGCAATTTTCCATCCTCGCCCTCTGCTTTTCCTTCTCTGCCTTTTATTTGTTTTTTCCCTTGGATAAACTATTTGGAAAACATTGCAAGAACACTTAATTTGGATGACATGAAAGCAAATTTGCCTGGCTGATTAAGGGATGTTTTCCCTTCAGGAACACACGAACAAATTTGGGGATAATTTGGGGATAACAGAATGTTTGAACTGAGGGGAGAATTTGGCCCAGCCTGGATTCCAGGGCCAATGTTGCTCCCAGATGTTGATGGCAATGAAGGGCACAGAGGCAGTAGCTGAGCACAGGGAATGAAAAAAAACCTCCCCAGATCTCCCCTTCAGGGCTTCCAACCTTTCATCTCCACTGTTCACTTGTGGAAGAATTTACATTTGGTGACACCTTCCTGAGAAAATCTGAAATCCCTTTGCTGAGAAATGCTGGTCTCGTCTAACCTGGGCTGTGTTTTTTTGTTCTTTGTGGCTGCAGTGTGGGAGCAGAGAGCTGGAAATCCTTGGGATCATCATGAACCACAGGAATTGTTCTCCAAGGCCACTTGTTTGAAGGGAATGTCACAGCTTGGGGACACTGGAGTGACTTTGGGCTTTGCACATTTTTTTTTTTTTTTTTTTTTGGAAGATGAGAGTTTTGACCAACAGGAATTTACAGGTTTATATTAATGTACAAAAAAGGGAAGTTGTGCAAGAATTAGGTGTTGGGTCAGGCACTGGGATGGATTTTCCCTTATGGGATCATGTGGGATTCCTCATCCTGTAGAAAATCTGACCCTTCCCAGCATCCCAGAGCCTGCTCCACACACCAGCACTTCCCCAAACCCTGCAGACAAATTACTTGATTATTTTTGATCCCCCAAGGACTGGAAAATGGGAGCTGAATGTTTTTTAAATAAAAATTAACAGCATGGAGCTGTGCTGGGGACGGATTAGGTTGGATATCAGGAAAAACTTCTTCCCCCAAAGGGTGCTGGGCACTGACCAGGCTCCCCAAGGAATGGGCACATTCCCAAAGCTCCAGGAGGGTTTGGACAGGGTGAGATTTTTGGGATTGTCCAGTGCAGGGCCAGGAGCTAGAATCCTTGTGGGTTCCTTCCAACTCAGGATATTCTCAGGGGTCACCAGAGGTGCAGGGAACCAGAAAGTTCTGATTGACAGATCTTAGGAAATCATTTTCCTGGATAGGCTAGAAAAGGAAATAAATTCTCTGCTCCCATCTCTTATTCCTTATTGCAGCTCCTTTCATTCCTGCACCAATTCCAAATATCCTCTGGTTCTGGGATGGGGAATCAGGAGTAGGAATGGTTATTGAATCTTCTGTTGGCAGCCACTCAGTGCTGGACATTCCTCACCTCTCTGAATTTCAGTGTCACAACCACCTCTCACTCACCTTCCCACATAACCCAACAGGTCCCATGGGGCATATTTGGGATAATCTTCCCAAAAATATTCCTGCATAATGATGCAACCACTGGTAATCCTGGAGCTGTGTCTCCCTTTTCCCTGTTCAGCTCCTCCTTTCACAGGAATGCCCCTTTCAGCCTGTCAGAGAATCACAGAATCATTGAATTGGAGAAGATCTCTCAGTTCATCCAGTCCAAGCTACGATTCTGTGATTCCATGGCAATTTCCAGCCATCCTGGATGTTTGCAGGCCACCTGAGTTTTGGCTGAGAAAGGATTGTGATGCTGAGCAGCACCTCTGAAATCCTGGAAAGAGATCTTGGCTCTCTTGCAGGGACCATTTAAAATCAGAAATATCTGCATATATGTTTTTTACCTAATTTTAACTATTTAAACCTCAATCATCCAGCTTGGCTTTGGAATTAAAGAGAGAGACAAGTTATTTCCCATCCTGAGAGGGAGAATAAATCCCTTTCTGGATGTATTTATTCCTCTGCAGTGATTTTAGGGGGTGACAACACAGACAAAGTGAACTGAAATCAGTCCAAACTCATTTCACAACATCCAAGCTCTTCACTTTGAAGCTGAGCTTAATCCTTGTCCATCCAGGCTCCAACATTTCCACGTGCTGGAACCCTTTAAATGAACATTTATTTAAAGGTTTTACTCTTTTCAAGCCTGGAGTTAGCAGAGATATCCACATATCAGTGTAATGACCAACAACTGCATAAATTAGGGGCAGCACTTGTGATAAGATTTTATCTAATCTAAGTTTGTCTTTCTGGTGTTAGAGCCCTGATTTATCCAGTGGTTTTTTGGTTTTTGTGTTTTTTTTTTTTTTTCCCCTGAATTCTCATTCTTTCAACACCAAATTTCCTCTGCTGTTTTAACAACACAGCAGGGATTGATTCCATGCAGGAATCTGGTGGCACTTTCGTATTTCTTGTGTCTTTTTTATTAGGGCTGACTGGGGATATGGTACAAGTTAAGGGCAACTCTGTAATGGCTTGCACATGATGGCTGCAGGAAAGGATGCTATGTTCTTACCTTCATCCAGCTCCAAGAAAGGGGGGAAAAAAATGTTAATCATTTATTTCTGCTTCAAAAAATGTGCAAATTCCATATTGGGGTAGTGCCTGGGAAAAAAAAAAAAAAAAAAAGAAAAAAAAAAAAAAAAACGAAAAAAAAAAGCTTTGGAAGGGGTAAAAAAACAACTGTCCCTCTCCCACAGGGATAACAAAGAACACAGTCCCTGGAAAAGGTTTGTCTAAACAAAATAACAATGAAAAGGAGCAGCAAACCCAAACCAAAACACAGGGCAGAAATCAGAAGAAAGCCTGGAGGACTTCAAAGCCACCTGTGCGTGTGTGGGGCTGGGGGATGTGCTGTTTTTGTGGCCACTCTGGGCTTAGATCAGTGTCAGATGTGGGGACAGGGGGACAAATGGTCACTGGAGTGACCAGCAGCCAGCAGGGGTGGGAGGAGGACGAGGCTTTGTCTCCACTGACTTCATCCTGGAAGGTCCCAGAACTGTGGAACCACAGAATTCCCGAGCTGGCAGTGACCCAGGGAGGAAACTCCTGGAGATAAAAGTGCCTGGCTGGGGGGTGGGACACAGAGGATGGGACAGGTGAGACATGCAGGGAAGAGCTGGGACCCCCTGGCGTGGTTTAGCTGCTTTTTCCAGGGCTGGGAGTGGATGAGGAGGATGGTATTTCTTGTTCAGACTCAGATGTTTATTAATTCTTAATATTCCAGACTCACAAACGGTGAGTTCTGCAGCATTTCAAGGTAACAAACTAAAAATGGAGATGTATTTCTCTTTTTACAAGGCCTTTTAAGGGTAAACTGCCCCATTATGAAATGCCACCTAAATTAATTTTACTTTTAACCCAGTAACCAACTTCTCATAGCCCTCAATGCAGACTTTTTCACCCAATCACACAATATCACCTAAAACCATGAAGAAGAAGGTGAAGAAGAAGGACAACCCTCCACCCTAAATCCTCCATCTTGTTTTATATACATTATTATGTTCTAAAACTTTCAACTCTAAGTTTTCCACCATGTGATATCACACACTTTTATTTAAATTATACACCCATGATCTCAGTTCTATCGTTTAATTTTGGAAGATTTCTCCATGGCCTCAGGTCAAATGCAGTGTTCTCCTGGGGGTCAGCACAGAAAGTCTAAAATTCTGAATTTCCAGGGTTCCAAATTCACTCCCAGAGGCAGCACTGAGGTGTGGGAATCCCTCCTCGTGTTTGTCAGCCTTTGGGTGAAGGATGCAGCTGAGAAGGTTCTGATTTTAATAAATAATAACAATAACAAAAACAAATAACAGTAACAGTAACAATATTTTTTTTCAATTAATAATTTTATAATACTAATTTTTCAATTGAACCTTGTGCTCTGTGCCCCTGATTGCAGCAGGACAGCTCAGCCATCTCCAAATTCCCAGGAATTTGAGGTGACAGGAACTTGGGCTCTTGACTTTGGGCTTAAAAACTCAACTCTGCCCATGGCAGTGAGACCAGACCTGAACCCTCTGTGACCAAACTTGTGTGACAGCCAAACATAAATCACCCAGTGGTGCCAGGCCAAAAACAATAGAGAAGAATCTGAGTTTTATCAGCTTCTCCAGATCTTTGGATGTGTCCAGTGGGAAGCAATTTTTCCTGGGATTACCCACACGTGACCACACAAATGTGTGTGGCTCCGTGTCACTCTGTGAGAGGATTCTGCTGAATTCTTGCTGAGTGTGCTCAGAAAAGGGCAGGTGAAAGCTCCTTGTATCCAACAGGGATCAAATTTTCACTTCTGCCTTGTTTATCTTCCCTAGAGAAAAAAAGATATTCTCTGTATCCTGAATGGAAGATTGAATCCCTACGGATTTCAAGGATAAAAGTTTTTAAAGTTTTCCATAATTTCAGTGCATCCACACCACAGCTGCAAATTGATTTCAGTCAGCTCTCACCTGATGGTTTCCAAACTCCTACGAGAACAGCCTCACTCATAAAACCTGCCTTTATTTTGGGTTGTTTACATTTCTCACCATGATTCCACAGCTGATTTAAATAAAAGTCACTTCTCTGACTTCCAGTGAGCAGTGATCTATCAAACTTGAAGTTTAACCCCAGTGAATCACAATCTGCTGTGTTCTGGTGGTAACTTAAACCAGGAGGTAAAATGTCAAAGAAATAATGAAAGCAAAACAACAAAGGGAGTGGTGACATTTTTTGAAGAAAAAAAAAAATTAAATTTTTTGCAGGTTGGTGACTGTCAGGTTGCAGATCATACTCTGAGCTATGGCTGCTCCTGAGAACTTCCTTTAGAGTTTAGGCCTGGTTTAAATCATGGAAGTGTTGAGAGAAGGGAGTAAAATTTTCTTTTATTGGATGCTGTGCCTGAATTTCCCTCAAAATGTTTATGGCCACCATGGCCTGAGATCATCCCTTCAGCCAAAATGGGGTCACTGGGTGTTCTGAAAGAGAGCAGGTGGGTCAGGGGAGAATCCTGGAATCATCTGAGGTGGGAATGATCCCTAAGATCATCAAGTCTGCACTGCCAAGGTCACCACAGTGTCCCCAGGCGCCACAGGGCTTTTAAACCCTCCCAGGGATGGGGACTCCACCTCTGCCAGGGCTGGAAAACCCTTTCCAGGAAGGAATTCCTGCTGGTGTCCACCCTGAGCCTCCCCTGGTCATTCCCTCTCCTCCTGTCCCTGTCCCTGTTCCCAGATCCCAAATCCCCCTGGCTGTCCCCTCCTGGCAGGGAGCTGTGCAGAGCCAGAATTTCCCCCTGATCCCCCTTTTCTCCAGCTGAGCCCCTTTCCAGCTCTCTCAGGAATTCTCCAGCCCCTTCCCAGCCCTGTTCCCACATGGTCATCACTGTGTCTTCCACAGATGGACCAGAAAAAAAGAAATAAATGATTTTCATATTTTCCAGCATCATTTCCTTCCAGCTGTGGAGTGTCCCTCCGTGTTTCCCAAGGACAGGAATTGTGGACACTGAGGACTTGACAGGAGCTTCACCAAAACACCACAGGTGGGATTGATCTAATTTTGTCTCAATTCTCAGACTACTCTGGAGACAATGATTTTTGAAGAGTCACCATGCTCTGAAAGTTCTGTTTAAAAAAGTTCCTATCAAGTTGGATTGAAAAGAGCCTTGCTCCTGCAATTTTCCTGCTCTAAATGAAAACAGCCCATGTAAGCTTTGGATGACATGCAACAAAAGGGTCTTGCCTGTCAGCTGCTCATAATTAAACCAATCTCTCTTTTTTTTTTTTTCAAAACAATCCTCTTTTTTCCCCTCCTCACATTCAGAATCCTGCCCAAATCCTCTTTCCCATTGGTACAACCCATATTGCCTTTACAGTCAGGAATTTTACAGCCTTCCAAGGAAAAGATCTGATGAAGAAATTTCTTTTCAGCCCTCTCTAGGATCTGTTTTCTGCCTAAAACTCCAGCCTCCTTGGTGATTCATGACCCGAAAGCATGAGCTGGGTAGTCCAAGCAGTAATTGCAATATTAATTAAAATGCAGATGTAATTCCAAAGCAGCCATCCCAAACAATTCCAAGTTTCATTTCTAGACAGTTGTTTTGAGGCTGCGTTTTTCTCGTCCGGAGTTTTGGATGGATTTGGGGCTTTCGTTGTTGTTTCTGGAGGATTATTTGTTCTTTTCCACTTCCATTTGATCTGGAATCTTTGTCTTTCATTATTGCAAAGCCATTTCCTCCCGCTGCTCGAGCCCTTGAGTTGATTAAGTGGTACAAAGCATTCCTGGGCCACTCAGTAAATAACAATGCAAACATGTTTATGTAACACTTTCATGTGCTAATGAGGTTTTTATGTTGGAGTTGAAGTCTGGGACTCTTCAAGTCCCGGCTCTTTGATGTGAAGGGAGCACATTCGGTTTTCATTTCGTGTTTTTCCCTCGGTGTCCCTTCTCCACAAGGGAATGCTCCGGATCCCCTGGAGCAGCTGTGGCTGCGCCCCAACCCGGGACTGAAGCAAGGAGGGAGGATTTTGTGGATCCCCCAAATTTGGGATTGCAGTGGGACACTTCTCCAGGAGAAAACTCCTGAGCCAGGCTTGGTGAAGCCATCACAGAACATTAATTGGAGCTGCCTTCTGCGGGTCATCAGGATAAAATTTTCACGGGTAAAGATTCGGGAAACTTTTTTTTGAGTGATGATTTCAAGAGCAAGCACTGAGCTCTTCCCTCTGCTGAGCAGGAGCTGGCCTGAAGCTGTGTCGGGGGAGCTTTAGGTTGGATTTCAGGAAAAGATTCTTCCCCCAGAGGGTGGTGGGGCACTGAATGGTGAAATTCCCAAGAATGCTCAGGGTGGGATTGTTGGGGTGTCTTTGCAGGGCCAGGACTTGGATCAATGATCCTGGTGGATCCCCTGCCAGCTCAGCATAGTCTACAACTCCTTAATTATCTGATTTCCATCTTGGTCAATTCCATATAAATTCAGCCAAGGACTTCCTTAAATTAAGAAAAAAAAAAAAAACCCAAACAAAAAAAACCCCACAAATTGTTACAACCTGAGCTATGAGGAGGAAAATTTCTAAAATTCTAATAAATGAGTGTTTTTCACAAACTAGACATAGAGGAAGATTTATCACACACACCTCAAATAATTTAGACTTGGACTTTTCCTAAATCCATCAATGCTGGAGGCAAGTATTGGCCACATGGAATGGGTCTGATCCAGGCTGAAAATTCCAAGGGCACCTAGAAAGCAATTTGTGCCAGGAAATTCCACATCAGTCCCTGAGCCCCACCCAAACCCTGAGTCTTTATTAAACGTTTGTGTTGAATTCTTCCAATCTTAATGAGTACAATTAACATGAGGAGTAGTTAATAAAATTTAAAAATAAAGCTTTATATGACAGAATAGTAGTAATTAGGTATTAAGAAATGAATGTGATATTTCATGTTGCCAGTCCAGCCAATGGGAATTTTCTTTCCCGTTCAATTCTGTGAAATCTTGGCAAAGAGCTTGATCTGGTTTAAACAGAACTATTGAATATTATTTGTGCCAAATGAGGGCCATGAATCAAAGTTTTTTTTACTCATTAGGATCTGTTGGGAGTTACAACAAACTTTGGCATCTGGAACAAAATCTTGAGGATCCATTGTCCAGGAAAATTCTTCTTTAGTCCAAGAACCTCCAGGAAGCATCTGAGGAGCAAACCTCAAAAAAAAAAAAAAAAAAAATCAGAGTGATCCTGGCTCCTGGGGGTCAGGCCACACCGACAGGCTGAGATTAAAGCCTTGCTCCCCTCCTAATCAAACCTGGATCCAGTTTCTGGAAATGGGAGTGTTCCATGGGCATCCCCCAGGAGCAATCTGCTCCTTAAGTCGTGAGATTTATCCCACAGGAAGATCTGAGCTGGTGCTCACCCCACACTCACCTCAGGCCATGCCTGCTCCACATGGGATTTATTTCTGCTGGCTGAGATCTCACAGCAGGCAGGTTTTATGGAAAAGATGTTCCCCAGCTCTGCTCTCTCTACTCTGGAAATATTTTTTTCCAGTCTGTCATCTCCAGGCTGTTGAGGGTGGTCCCTGGAGTGCTGCTCCTGTGACAGGGGAGGCCAAGCTTGGTGTTATTTAATGTAAATGTCTTATAGAGGGTTCTACACCTTCACAGCAGCAACATAGAATGTCTGCAAGGTGATAAAGCCTCTAAATAAATGGTTGGCAAAGCAAGGAGGGGGAAAAGGTCATTCCAGCCCACCACCGACAAGCAGGGAATGAGGAAACGCTAGAAATAAAGATTAAAAAAAAATAATTAAAAAAAAATAAAAGTAAAATTAAAAATAAAATAAATAAATAAAAACACCAACGTCCTCTGTGCTTGGTGAGCTTCTCCTTATCACTTCTCTCACCTTGATTCACCCTCTCAGCACTTCCCAGAGCACCCACTTGGTTTCCAAATCTCATTCCCAGGATTTTTCCCTGCATGAATAGGCTGGTGACACTTTGCACACGTTCTATTGTCCTTCAGGTGATGGGCAAAATACTTACTCCAGAATTTCTTTCCCTTGTGGTGGGTTCTTTGTGTTCCCAGCTCTTCTCAGTCTGAATAAATGGACACATTTAATTATTATTAAATGGACACACCAACATCTCTTCTGTCTGCAAACCCAGAGGTCTTCCCTAATTTGGGGGCTGGAAAATTTGTCCTGTGAGGAGCAGCTGAAGGAGCTGGGGTGGAGAAAATTTGGTTATTTTCCCTGGAGAAAAGGAGGCTCAGGGGTGCTGCTCCCTACAGCTCCCTGAAAGGAGGCTGTGGGGAGATGGGGCTTGGTTTCTTCTCCCAGGTAACAGGTGACAGGACAAGAGAGCCTCAAGTTGCACCAGGGGAGGTTTAAATTGGGTATTAGGAAAAAAAAAAAAATCATAGAAAGTGTTGTAAAGCATTGGAACAGAGTGCCCAGGGCAGTGGGGGGATCAGCATCCCTGGAAGGGTCAGAAAGTCAGGAAACGAGTGGGTTTGGCACTTGAAGACAAATGGTGCTGGGTTGACAGATGGATCTGATGAACTTAAGGGTTTCTTTCCCAACATTAACAATTCCACAATCCCAGATCTTCCCTGGGAAGTCACTGTGCTGCTTCCCTGATCCTCCTTCCCAGAGGAAGAATTCCACCTCCCTTCCTCTTTCTGCTCACAGGTGCTTCTCCTCCATCCACCTGGACCCTCTGAGCTCCTCATTCCCCCTTCAGAGTGGGCTTTGTCCACCTGGAGAAGACCCTGGGAAGGTCAGGACAGGTGGAACCAGGATGATGAAACCCCTGGATATTACCCAGGCAGTGGAGACCCTCCACAGCAGCAATTTTAACAGCAGGAATCCTTTCCAGCAATGGGATCTTCCTTTACTGCTTTGGCTCAGGGACTGTAGAAGTCTTTGCCAATATTAATTGGGATTTTTGCCTTTGGGATTGGCACAGAGTGGAGGCTGAACTTCAGAGCTTTCCCCTCCACCTCCAGGGCACTCTGTCTGTTGGAGCATTTTATTTTCTGTGGCTTTCTACTTGTGCATCTTTCTTATTTTGGGAATAAGCTGGAATTGGGAGGTAAAGTAGATACAGCAGGAGTGGTTTCATGATAGGTTAAATAATGAGCAAGGCAAGATTTAGAGTGGAAAATATTTTTTATATTATCTGTTCCTATAAGTATGTCAGGCAGTAATTTCTCCCTAGAAATGAGGTCTCAGGGAAATTTCTCTTTCCCATCAAACTCCAGAGTCATGAATTGTCATCAGTCACTGCTGTATCAGTGTTCCAAAATCACTTTTGCTTGTCTAAAGAGAGATTGTCCATGAGATAACACCCATTGCCAGGTGAATTAATTCTTCCTTGAGGCTTTGGTTCAGTCAGGTTCATCAAAACACACCCATGAGGCTGCAGGGGTTATCCCTGACATTAATTTTCTCCCCAGAAATGACAATTATGACACCCAATCTTATCCCACTTCATTTCTGCTGGCATGTGGTGGAGATTCTGTGCTCAACCACTCTCATTTCAACAGGCAGGGGTCTTGCCCAAGTGACCCCTGGGCAAATCTCAACCCTTATTTCTCAATTATTTGGTTTAAAACTCATAAAAATAAATAAATGCATCGTGATTCAGGTCATCCTGTTAAGAATTGGGCTTTCACTCCAGGCTTAGCAACTCCAAGCAGGTTCCCTGTCCTCGAATATTTTATTTTCTGAAATAAATGGTGCAGCCAGACCTAATCATGCTGATAAAAAATAAGAGAAGGAAAATGTTGTCAGAGGTCCAAACATACGAATTTTATGTCATGAAAAGCTTTTATTCTGGTTCTTATTCTCACTCATGCACAGATTTATTGGGGAAAAAAAAGAAAAAGCCCTGAAATTTATTCATTTTCCACTTAGATTATTGTGGTTAAATCAAAAAGAAGTGTCAGGGCTTAGGGAGCTGAAAGCAGCTTGGCTTTTTCCATTGTGATTTGGTCACATGGTTCCCATTTGTTCCATGAAAATCCTCCTGGGTTTGGTTATTTTCCCTGTCTGGAATGAGACAGAATTCCAGCCCTGCTGCCAAATCTGTACCGTGGAGGAAACTCCAGCATTTTGGGCCATCTCCCTGGAATCAGCATGTTCCACAAGGAGCTGCTTTATTATTATTATTATTATTATTATTATTATTATTATTATTATTATTATTGCTGTTGTTGCTGTTGTCATTGTTATTATTATTATTATTTAGTTTTGTTTTTGTTTTGATTCTATTTCTATTTCTATTTCTATTTCTATTTCTATTTCTATTTCTATTTCTATTTCTATTTCTATTTCTATTTCTATTATTTCTATTTCTATTTTCTATTTCTATTTTTTCTAATTCTACTTTTTTCTATTTCTACTTATACTCTTTCTAGATCTAATTCTGTTCCCACCTCTATTATTTTCACTATTACTGCTATCACTGTTACCTTTTTGTTTCAAGGAAGGTTTCAACGGCGTCTGGGAAGCCAGGATGGAGCTGCACTTTTGGAAAATAATTAATTAGAAAGAGCCTCAGTGCAGCCTGAAGCCTGAGTGGGCAGAGTGGGCTGAGGGAGGGAGCAAAGCTGCATTAGCATTCTCATTTTGCACGTGAGGAGCTGAGGGGCAGAGACATTAAATGAGTGGCCTAAGGTCAGAGAGGGGAATTGGTGGCAGGATGCAGACTTGAACTGAGGACAGCTGATATCCATCCTAATTCATAAGCTGCAAGTCTTGCCCTGCATTACTTTTTCGGTGTTGCCTGTCTTCATTTTCCTCTCTGAAACAGGCTTAGATAACCAAAGTGCTGTAGTGAATCTGTCTCAGGACAGATAGCCAAAGGAAATTGATGTTTTTTTCTGATTTCTTTTCCACTTGCTCCTAGTGCCAGCTTTAGTGAGTTGCTTAACTCTTCCCTGTTTTGTGTCATCTATCCCTGATTCATGGACAACAGCACAGCTTTCCCTTCTATAGATGATGGGAACAGCAGGAATCTACTATTTCTCTTTGAAGGGAAAATTTGAAGTTAAAATAGAATATCAGAGATGTCAAAAAATTTAAATAAAAATATTTAAAATAATAGTTTTTAAGTAATTCAGCTTTCTTTAATTTTTTCCCCAGATTTTTGGGGACTATATACACCCTCAGCCCCCTTGAAATGAGGTGCTGTGGGCATTTCTTGGAGGATCTGCAAGATGGGAACTTTGACTTACCTGGTTGGCTCCTGGGTCCATGAGGTGGCTGAAGCCCTGAATTCCTGTAAACTCCTAGCACTGCTTTAAGTGGGGAAACCAGGCAATTCCAGGACCCCACCTCCAAGATAGGCTGGTACTGGATGAGGTTCTGCTAATAAAAAATTGCCACAGGACCTCTACTTTTGCAATACTTCTGCACTTTTTCCATCAGAAAATAACTCATGTTGTGTTTTGGACTGATCAGTGAAAGATTCCACTGGAACTAAGAGATGCTGATCTGGGTTAAGATGAAAATGAGGGCTTGACAAGGCTGGAAGTCAACTGTGTCATTGAAGTTATTCAGGTAACACCTGCAGAGAAACAGGCTCTTGCACAGGGTGATTCAGCCTGCCCTGCAATAGCTGTGCATGAAAAATGAAAAGCAGCACCCTCCTGGATCCATATCTGATATTACCCACAAACAAGGCAGAGTTAAGCCAGTCTAGACATGTAACTTTTAAAATTTAGGGGTTATGAGTGTGGATGGGTTGGTTAATCAGTGGCCTCAATAAAAATATTCGTAGAATCATGGAATCATGGAATGGATTGGGCTGGGAGGATCTTTAAAGCTCATCTCATTCCATTCCCCTGCCACGGGCAGGGACATCTGCCACTAAACCAGGTTGTTCAGACTCTCTCCAACTTGGCCTTGAACACTTTTAGGGATGGGGAGTCCACAACCTCTCTGGACATATTCTCCAGTACCACCTCTTGAGAGTAAAGATAAATTTGTGTTGTGTTCAGGATTTATCTCCTGTATGCATTGTCTCCAACCCAATGTCAAACTCTGCACATAAATAGCCATAAATATCTTCCCCATTACCAAAGGAAACCAATTATTTTCTGGTCTGCTCTTGGTGAATACCAAGACCCAAATCAGCCATGATTTTGCTCAGCAGAAGTTTCCTTTGCTGACAATTTTGCCTCTCACATGGAGCAAAATCTCACTTCCAAAGAAACAGAGGTACTAAGACCCACAGCAATGAACTTGTGCCGCTGTTCACTTGGGAACAGTGTTTCAGACTTCTGTACATCATATAACCTACCATGCAATTGTACATTAAACAAATGGATTCTGAATCATCTCTGGACTAGTAAGCTTCTAAGCCTAGTGGTGGACATGAAGATAAAAAGTCCCAATGGGCAAGTGTTAAAAGGGAGTTGTAATTTTTGTTTCAGCTAATTGCCATTTGTGTGTCTGAAAACAGAAGAAAGCACAAGGCAGAACAGAACAAAATGCAGCATCCTTCTCCCTGCAATGCACGTCTTTTCTTTGGGATTAAAATAGGGTTTGCATTTTAAATTTTCATTTACTAAACAGAAAAATATTTTACTAGGATGGAATGGTATTAAGGAGAAATGATTCCTTGTGTGCCCTCAGGCCTGGTGGAGACAGGATTTGATTTGCTGTGTTAGGCTGGAATCTGGATTGATACACAGAGATGAGAAGGTGTTTAATAAAATTTACATTTCATTTTCTCACTTGACACCAGTCTCCTGTCACTCACCAAATGAAGGGAATACGACAAATAACTTTTGTCAGCACCTAGACACGGAGAGACAGTCTGGGGAGGGAGACAGGGGTGGGATATTTTTAACATCACTCCCTTTGACGGCTGCAAGACTTGGCACCGCTTCGTCTTTAATGCACTTTGGAACAGAGAGGTGCATCAGGAGAAAAAGCACAAATTAATCCAACCCATAGGCATGGGCAAATGACCCACTGGGAAATAAAGATGACCCTCACCCAAAGCAGCAGGGAATTTGGGAGGTGCCCTGTGCTCAGCTTGTGTGCAGCTCCTGGCTCTAACAAATGCAGGCTGACCTGGCTTGAGTCCATCCTTCACAGAGCTGCTCCAGAGACCCTCTCTCACTCCACTGTCTTGGCTGTGTCACAGCTTTCTGTTCTTCTTTCCCAAAATTAAAATGAATGGATTTATTATTAAGCCCTTTCATCCCTGTTTTTTCTTTTCCACCTGACTCTGGGTTTCCAGTTGAGGTCCAAAGGTGAGGGCTCCAGTCAGCACCTACATGCCTACAGGTTTAACTGCACAAATCAGGAGGGTTTTTTGCAGGAGGATTGAGTATAAATATTCTCCTTCTTTTCCTGTATTACCCTTTATCTGTTCAGCTGAATTTTAAGTCAGGTGCCTGAATCCCACAGGACTCCCACAGAACCTGGAAAGGGATGAAGAATGTGTGGTAGGTCTGGAAAGCAAGGTGAATAAGTATGGCTTCCTATTTGTTATGCAAAAAAAACCCCAAAAGAAACCCAAATAAAACAAAACAAAACAAAACAAAAAAAGGGGGGAAGATAACAGGCAGAACACTTAAAATAAAAGCAGAATTAGTTCCCTTTTTTTTTTTTTTTTCCCCAATCAGGATATAGATAATTCAGTTTAACATTATATTAGTGCTACAATTCTATAAAATGTTCAGGGATAATAAGTCATTAGGAGCAACCAACAATCTCAGAAGTCTCTTCTTGATTAAAGTAAAATCCAGGGAGGGCTAATTTAATAATTTCCTTTTTCTTATATTTGTCCCCAAGTATCCAACACTGGCAGCCCTCAGGTCTAATACAATATGGAAACTGTTCAGAGGCTGACCTTGCGTATGTGCAGCCTTCTGCCATGGCCTTACTTCAAAACTACTTTTATTTTCCTCTTGGTTAGTTCTTACCCATTGTTTTTCTCATCTTTGTGAAAGAAAAGAGGAAAGAAAAAAATAAGAAAGCAAAAGGAGAGCATAAATACCTCCCCAAATAATCCTTCTCCAACAGACATTTCAAAATCCATCAAAAAATAAAACTTTCCCTGTGTTTTTTTATTTTCCTTTGTGGAAAACTCATAAAGGCATGGCCATTGTAGTTCACTTTTTGTTCTATGAAAACTGAGAATTTTTAAATACTTTGGTGAGAGATGAGGAGGTTGTTGGCAGCTCCTTGGAGCTCCAGCCCTGCACACAGAGGTTCAAGGCAGGGAAAAGCTCTGGTACTTCTCAAAGGTTCTTCCAAAGTTGGCCTCAGACTTCTTGGAGCTTCAGTGTCCCTCACTGCAGTCCATCACATCACCCAATATTCGAAGTTTTGTGCCTCAGGTAGCACCCACCTGCCATCCTCACTCCCCCCAAAACACAATCCTTATATTCACCAGAGAAATTCCCCCTTGCTGGTGTGTTCCAGAATCTTGGAATCATCCTTTGGGATATCTGGTATTTGCTCTTGCAAAATAATACTGCTCAACAAATTATCACCCAGCATTTCCCACATTTCAGTAGGTGGAAAGCTGGAATTATTTCACATTCTCACAAATGCATAATGATTGCAATAAATTTTATCTAAAACCTGTGAATCTGGATAAACAATGTGTCCATAATCACCCTTGCAGTGTTGTATCATGCAGCTTCCTTGATCCACTGAAGGTTTCCTCTCACAGTCCCTAGTCCAGTGAAGATATTTTTGAGTGCAATTCACTGTTAATCAGGTTATTCATTGCAGAGTCAGGAGCTCAGAGAAAAACCTTCTGACTGGACACTTGCCTCCTTTATTTGCCATTTATACCTCTCATGCTATAGAAATAAATGCCATAATAAATGCCATAATAAATAGGGACTGGAAGTTATACCATATAGAGATGATCAAAAGGTTTATAATCTCATTGCTGTTATTTGGTTTTTCTTTCTTTCTTTTTTTTTTTTAATTTTGTCTTAGGCACACAATTCCTTCAACCCAGACTGTAATTAATTTTACTACATCACCAGTTATCTCTGCTCCCTAACCAGGCTTGTCATTTTAATTTTTCACAGGCTTTCTTTTTCCTATCCATGTGCCTGTTCCTGTATCTTCGTGAAGTCTCATCAGCTCTGGCCCAAAGCCTTAGGCAAATTTGTCTGTAATGCACTCCTCTACTTCAGACATAAGAGGAAAAAATATCATCCCCACAAAATGGGGAGAAAAATAAAAAGAAGGAAGAATAATTTTGACCATACATTGTCTAGCAATTCAGAAAAGCTGTGAGAGCTTCGTTTAAAGTAAGGCATTCTTTCAGCTACATTCTTATTTATATCAATAAAGGAACTCAGAGGTATTACAGATGGGACTACAGAAAAAGGTTACCAGGTGGAAATCCCAAATCCAGCAAACTTAATGAAATTTTTGCCACTGGCTTCAGTAGAGCCAAACTTGTCAAATTTCACTGACATTTAACATGACTGTCCGGAAAGAGTTGGGGTCTCAGAGGATGGATCTGCACAGGCAGATCCAGAAAATTTTTATTAATTTATTATTTTTTTTATTTTTTTATTAATTTTTTATTTTTTTATTAATTTATTTATTTTTTTATTAATTTTTCCTACACTTTGAAGGCTTCCTTCATGACCAGTGCGGGGAAGTTACACTTTGTTAAACCCAAGTAGATTTGCTGGAAGTGTTTTGTGTCCCTCACAATGTCGCTGTCTGATTAGGAACAGTGAATAATGCACCAACACAAGCTACCTCTTGAAAGCAGCGAGAAGAAGCAATTTATTGAAAAGCCATGGCATTTATATAAGAGAGATCGTGCAAAACAAAGTAGAAAAGTCTCATTGGTCCAAGAAGGCAACACCTCTTTGAAAACATGCTTCGTGCAAAACATCATGAGACACTCACACAGCTCAGTGGTCAACACCAGGTGTCTAATCTGTGTTGTTCTTTCTTCCTTCTCTTGTTATGTCTCTGAGAAAGATCCCCAGCCTGGGAAAGGTCTGAGGTAGAGCTGAGAAAGCCAACAGCCTGGGAAAAATCCAGGTTGGATTTTTCCAAGAGCCTTCAGCAGTGTCCACAGCGGGGGGTGGAAATGGATGAGCTTTAAGGTCCCTTCTCACCCAAAATCATTCCAAGATTCCAGGATTCCATGAACATGCTGATGGTTTGTCATAGGACATTCTTCTGTATTTTTAGGGAAAGGCAAATCTGAGAAGCCAAGAACTTTCCTATATAACACTTTTTTTCTCTATTGCCATCAACAACTCCTGAAAAATTCCCATCAGATTTCCCACTGTTGCCTTTAATATCAACAGTTTATGCACAAATATGTAAAATTAAACCCACATTACCCAGCCAAACCCTCCCCACTCCTTTCCACCCTTAAATAACAACATCCCAACCACCACCCTGCTCTGGGCTTATGGAATTAACTTGGGAAATCACCAGCTGACCACAGGAACAGGAGGTAACAGAGCAAGAAATTAAGTTTCCCTTTCTCCACTCTCTTCCATCAGCTATTTAGAAGCCTTCCAGGTGACCTTTGGAAGCCAAGACATTTTAAGGAGAACTGGAATTCCAATATGGAAGAATCAGTCAAAAGACTGATTCTTAAGCAAGAGACATTAGTATTGATCAGAAAAATATGAAATTGCTGCTGAGGAGATGTGAAACAACTTCACAGCCAAATATTTTACGTAACTCAGAGCAGAAACAAAATCTGTGTGGCACATTTTTATATTGAATTGCAATTATTAGAAACTGTGATATGTGCATGAGGGAAAATGCCTCAGAAAGATGAGAATTGACAAGATTCTAAATTGGTTTAATTCACTAAATCTCAGCCTTCTAACTAATACCATATAATAACCAGACATGTTTTATTTTTCCTTACATTCCAGTCACTGAAGATAAACAAAGAAAGCAACTGAAAGCAAACCCAAATGACCTGCTCACATGTGAACAGCCTGAACCACAAGCCTATAAACGACCCTGTTTTTAAGGAAATCATCGTTAGCTGCGTATTTTATATGGTAATTGTACATCCCCAGTTTATGAATAACAACAGCAGAGTTCTTCCCTTCTGATTTCAGTGTCACTTGAGCTATGCAGATTTCTAAAAGCTTATGAATATACACAGCAACAGAATTGTTCTGAACATCTGTAAGCAAAATATGAAAAGATGTTTGGTGCTGAATGAACATCCTGGGTTGTCTCATGCTGGCCAAAAATGGTGTATTTATGTATTAGAGGAAAGCACTGAAAATAGCTCCAAATCCTGCACACCCTCCAGAAGGCTTTTTCAGATTGTCCTCTGTATGGCTGTCACCAGAAAATGGAAAAAGAATTTTCCATTCATTCAATTCAATTTTAATTTCCCTTCCCTTCCCTTCCCTTCCCTTCCCTTCCCTTCCCTGAAACTTCCCTTCCCTTCCCTTCCCTTCCCTGAAA
>JAOTQZ010001283.1:1590513-1603034 GCA_026546895.1 Pogonocichla stellata
ATTTTTTTTTTTTTTGTCTGGATATTCACCCAAATCCTTTTTCTGAAATGACACACATCAGAAATAAAGTGATTTTTAGAAAATAGATTGAATTCATTCCAGTTCTGTGCCTCGTGAGCACCAAGATGTCACTCATTCAAATAAAGATTTGAGACTAATCCTGCTTCATTATCCCAAATTTCTGTGCCACAGGTGAGTGGGAGAAGGAGAGAACCAACCTATAAATCAAGATTTTCTTTTTAGAACCAAGAGAAACGAGATCATTTTTGTCTATCCTCTGCCATGCAACTTCACATTTTTGTCCACAACCACAAAAAAAAAAGCAGCAAGATATTTGGTTAAATCCTAATCTAAAATTTAGGAACACATATGAATCCAGCAAGTGGAATTGGAAGGAGGAAAAACAATTCCAAACTCACGGCACATTCCCTGCAGGTGTCTTCTCTACCTGGGGTCGACTCTTCTTTCCATTGGGTCCCATCTTTAATACAGAGAATTTTTCAATGTGTGAAAATTTGAACTCATCCTCAGATATTCATGGAAAATCCGTGATGGAAAAGCCTCTTGGGGTCCCTGCCTGGGGAATTCCTGTTTTGGAGGAGGCAGAAGTGAAAGCAAAGTAGAGAAAATGAGGATGTGGAGTTCAGGGCTTTGCTCTTTGTGATGAGCTGACCCTTGGAGATATCTCTGCACCTTTCCCCACTGCCTCCTCTGTGATAACCTCACCCTGCTTTCCTGGAAAGTCCTGCAATTTGGAGAATTACTTTTTTAGACTTTTTTTTTTTAAGCTTACTCTTTGTGTGGACACAAGGAGGGAATAAGATCTCCCCATCATCTTTTTTTTTTTTTTTGCAGTTGCTGAGACCTCAGCGCTGTCTCTTATCTCTCCCCCTCCTTTCCTCTCTGATTTTAGGCAGGGAAGCTTTTTTGTGGCTTGTGATAGGTGCAGGACATTCTGTGGATTCTCTCCTGCTCTGTTTGGAGGTTTGGGATGGCAGGACTGGACTCAGAGGACCTCAAGGACTCCTACTCTTCCTATGCCCTGAATTTGGTTAATGTCCAGCACATCCAAAAGGGAGAATCTGCTCATTCTCTATTTTAGGAATTAAGAGCTATTTGCAGTTGCTCTGGAGTCTTGAGTCAGTCCAGAGTGTTTTAGCAGATGCTTTCTGAGGTCTTTGAACTCTTGCAAGCCACGAGGGAAGGAAAAAAAGCAGAGGATCTCTGCATTTTAAGGCCAAGGGCTTTTCGGATTATTTAAAATCATCTCCAACGTAAACCAGCTGCATGATTTCCATCCAGCTCCTTCTGTCCTGAGCTCAGCTGCTGGTGTCAGACATGCCAAGCACTTGGAGATGATGACAGGTGAGGGGAAGAGCTGCAGATGGATAAAACATCTCTGGTAGCATCCTGGTGCTGCCTGTGGAGCGGGACAGGCGATGCTGTAATGGAAGAGTGGCCGCTGCTCCCTGGCTCCAGAGCCTTGGTGGTCCTTCCAGCAGCTCCCTGGAGCATTTCTCTGGCATTTCCAGCCTCAGGCTTGGTGGCCTTGGAGGAACAAGGCAAGGTTTCAGATTGCTGCTGGCCACAGAAGATTGGGAATCACCGGGTTTGCCCAGGAATCAGCTCAGCAGCAGCGCCGTGTCCCCCAGGGGACACTGATGACAGCACAGCTCAGCCTTGCCCAGCTTGCCTGTGGTCAACCACACAATTTGTTCGTTATGCTGAGCCTGAGCAAGTTCCCAGTCGTGTCCTGAGGGGTGACATCAGCCATGATTTGGGGACACCACGGGAGATGTGGCTCTTGTGCTGACGACAGTGCTGGGAGCTCCTCTGTGCTTTGGTCCAGGCTGGGCTCAGGGCTGGCTGCCCTTGGGACATCCCTGCAGCCTCCATCCCCTGCACTCTGCCTCCCAGAGGACTCCCACAAGATTCCCTTTCCCTCCCCTGAGCAGGAGATGACCCCTATTCCCTCTTTTTTTTGCTGTGTGCAAACCCCTCCTCTGCTGCTGCCCGGTTAAAAACCTGGAGAGTTTGAAACACCCCCTGGAAATTCTCCCAGGACAATTCCTGGTTCACTGCTCTTCGGAAACCCAAGTTCCCTGCACAGAGTCAGCTGGATGGACCAAGATGGGACACAACAACCTTAGGGAATGCCTGAAGGTCACAACCCCATGAATGGTCAAACCTGAGGGAAATCCAAGGAAATGTGGAGATTCTGGGTGGAAGCGACACACTTGGATCCCCACGTTGTTGTTGGAGGGAACAAACTCCTCGGGCCCAGACTGTCTGACCTATTTCCCCACGTATTTTAGGAAGAAGTGATGACATCACTGAGGGGGTTCACAACACCCCCACTCTGAAAATGATCCCACCACATCTGAAGGGACTTGAAAGGGGCTCCCGGGCTGGTGCTCCTCTGGAGCACACTTAGCAGTGCATGACCCAAGATTTCCCTCCTTGCATGAGTTCAGCTGCTCCTCTGCTACTGCAGGATTTTAAATGGGGCTGCTCAACAAAGTAGGAGCTGTCTGATGAATGAAGCTGTGCAGCCACAGCTCCACTGGTCCATCTGAGCAGATTTAAGTCGAGCTGTTGAAAAGTGAGCAAGTCCTTGTGCTGTAAACATGGGAACAGAGCAGTAAATGACATGGCCACCCACTTCTCAGTCTCTTTTCACTGCCAGAGCAGTAAAAAGGGACCTTAGAGGGAGTGTGAATCCAGCTCTTGGAATATTTTTCCATTTGCTCGTATTTACGTTAATGAACGCTGACACTCCAGACTCACATTCCCAGCTCAGTACTTCACCAGACTGACCAGCAACAAAACCAAGGAGATGAGACTAAACAGATGATTTGATGAGGCTTTTATGATGATGATGATGATGATGATGATGATTATTATTATTTTACTCCTCTAGGCTGTGGAAGGAAAAGACAGGGGGCACACGTCTGGTTTCAAAAAGATAACAGCTCCGTTTAGAGACAGGTTTAAGGGCAGGAAAATGAAGAAATTCAAGGAAAATTGTTGTCTGCACACTCATTTAAAAGGATTAGTTGGCAATGTTTTCCAGTGGGTAAAATGTTCCTCTGAGAAAGGTCAGCCTGCCTGGATGAAGTCCTGCTGCCTGACAGCAGATTGCTTTACCTTCCCTTCAACCAGGAGTGAAAAGATGCTGGAAAAGCCTCTTTGCTCATTGAGGCAGCTTTTCATGGGTCCCTTACAGCAATGCAGATGGACACAAGGTGGGCAAGAAATGGAAAGAAACGACTTTGGTCTATGTGTGGGTCCATTGCACCCCCTGTGCCCCCACTAGATCCTAAAACCACGGCACCAGTGACGGGAAAGGGCTGTGGATTGCATTTCCATACATTTATACAGAAATAGGAAATTCTGTATATATTCTGTGTCCCATATCTGTATCCTAATCTATATCCTATATTAGTATTCTGATATTCTGTATCCATGGGCTGGATGAGCTGGGAATGTGCACTTCCAAAACCCAAATATATCCAGGGATGAATCAAAATCAGGGCCAGCAGGGGAATGAAGCAATTCTCACACTCCACTCCATTCTTGTGCTGCTTCCAGCTCTGGAGTCCCCAAAACAAGGATGTGGGGCTGCTGGAGCAAACCCAGAGGAGACCATGGAGATGTTCAAGGGCTGGAGCCAGGCTGGGAGAGCTGGGAATGTTTCCCTGGATGGGAGAAGGCTCCAGGGAGAGCTCAGAGCCCCTGGCAGGGCCTGAAGGGGCTCCAGGAGAGCTGGAGAGGGACTGGGGACAAGGCATGCAGGGACAGCACACAGGGAATGGCTTTGAAGTAACAAGGTCAGGTTGGATATTGGGAAGGAATTGTTCCCTGTGAGGGTGGTGAGCTCTGGCACAGGGTGCCCAGGGAAGCTGTGGCTGCCCCTGGATCCCTAAAAGTGTCCAAATCCAGGTTGGACAGTGGGGCTTGGAGCAGCCTGGGATATTGGAAGCTGTCCCTGCTCCTGGCGGGGCTGGAACTGGATGATCTTTAAAGTTCCTTTCCAACCCAAACCTTTCTAAGGTTCTCTGATGACTGGGCTGACTCCACATGTCCAAAAGATGGGATATCCCCAAAATATGGGATATCCCATGTGAGCTCTGAGACACCAGCAGCTCTTCTTCCTTAGCCTAGACAAACACAAGCTTCATCTGCCAAATGAACTAAGGCTGGCTTAGTTAAATCAGAACTAACTCCTTTACATTCAACACACAGGACCTTGCTCTGATGAGGTGTGAGAGCAGTGACCACATCCCAAAATCTCTGCTCTCCAGGGTTTCACATCTCCCAGTGCCACCCCTTCAGAAATGCAGCCCAGAACTCGATTCAGTCCATCCCTGGTGTTTGGAGGTTGGACGTGGGAGCCTTTTCCCACCCTGGGATCTCCAGGTGTTCCACAGAGCAGCTCAGGGCTGTTCTGCTGCTTGGCTGGCTCACCAGCTGTCAGCGTTTCCAGATGTCACCCCCAGAGGTGACCCTGCAAAGGCCACGGGCTCAGGAGGGGACAGCAGAGTCCTGACTCCCCTCCTGCCACGCTCAGCCTTCTCCCTTTCCATCATCACCCTGGTGCTCCTAGGAAGGAGATCAACCACCTTGTGCCTCGTTTTTCCACGGGGGGTGAGTCAAGCAGAGTGACTGGAGTGGCTGGGACAGATCCCAAGGACAGGGCCAGGAGGGGCAGGCAGGGTTTTCCCCTCTTCCCTCTCTCCCAGGGAAGAGGCAGGAGTGAGACACTCAAAGCAGGGATGCACTCGGGCCACTGAGGCAATGGAAAATTTCCTGCTGCTGCAGAAAGTAGGGAAGGTCAGAAACATTTTATTTATTATTCCATCAAGCATTCCCTCTAGCTCCGTCCCGGTCCTTAAAAAAAAAAAAAAAAAAAAATCTGCCAGGATATTCAGGGATTAACTTGATAAGATTATTGATCCGCTGCCTGCTAAAACAATAAATACTGATTTTATAGCACAATTATCCTGACCCTTGGCCCTGCCCTAACCTTTCCCTGTTCCACAAGGGATAATTATCCCCTAAGGAGCCTTATCCCCTCTTCCTTGCTAACACATCCTCCCAAACACATCCTCCTGCTCCTCAAATATCCCCTCTGCAGGCAATTAACATCATTAGGTTACACTCAGAACAATTTTTTCCTCCCAAGTTCTTATTTTGTTAATAGTCCCAGACCTGCAGAAGGGTTTCCCTGTCTCCAAATTTTCCTGTTCTCCTACTCTGTCACCAAATTATTAAAATTCTTTATCCATACAGTTCTTTCCTTGCTGAATCAGGGGATTTCCATCTGAAATGGGATGGATTTTAAGCCTCTGCTTAAACCTGTACCCACTGTCTGTTGAGGAAAACAAATTATATAAATTGTCATTTGTAATAAATTATAAATTTAAATTCGAAATAAATATTTATTATTACAATAACTATATATAATTAAACAATTATTATAATAACCATACATATACATATACATATACATATACATATACATATATATATACATATACATATTATTAAATAAATAATATAAATTACCACTTGCTCTGTGATAAAGGCAAGAAATAATTTTCTCTCTCAGCTTCACAGTGAGGTACAAAGAATCCTTGACTTTTTTTTTTTTTTTTTTGGCTGTTAATTGTTTCCAGGGCAAGACTTTGGACCAGGCCATGGAATCATCCAGCAAGGTACAGCAGTGTGTGCAAATTCCCAAATGTTTCCTGAGGACACCAATTCTTCTCCAAGCCATGACTCCCACATCCAACAGAGCAACTTCCACCACTTTGAAAGGCAGGGAAAGGCTTCCCTCTTGGAAACAGGGGGGGATTGAGAGCCAAAAATTGGGTTTTGAATGATTAAATTCCACCTTCTAGCTGGGTCAGAGCTGGTGCAGAGCAGATTTTCTGCTGCAGCTTTTTCTCCCAGCAGCTGGGATGTGTCCAAGGATGGGGATTCCAAGATTCCTCTGCCCAAAAATGAGATTTCCAACCTGCTTTCCCCAGGCCAGGAGTGCTGATTTGTGCACAGGAGGGATGCAGGCAGGTTGTTCTGGGAGCTGCACTCTGCCTGGGATTGGTAATTCCAGTTTCTCTCTCGTTTGGGGCAGAAATTCCCCACCTTTGCTGATAATAAAATTCCTCTGTGGCTTCCAGTGGTGGCACAGCAGGTCAGGACACGAGACAGGACAAAGGGAAATGGCCTCAACATGTGCCAGGTGAGGAAACTGCTCACTGGAAGGGTGGTCAGGCTTTGGGTAGAGGAGGAGGAATTGCCCTGGAATTGTTCAAAAAATGAGTGGATGTGGCATTGCATGGAAAAGTTGGGTGGAATTGGGTTGAAGGTTGGGCTTGATGATCCTGGAGGTCTTTTTTTTGTAGAAAACATATTTTAAATTATTTTAATTAATTTATTTAAATGGTTTGTAATTTTATTTAATTTATTATTTTAATTTAAAATTATTTTATGATTCCATGATTTTTGGAGCATGAAGTGTTTGCAGGCCTGCAGGAAAACAGACAAATGATTTTAGGCTGGGTCTCCCCTCTGGAGCTGGAATTTGAAGGATTTTAGGATTTTAGGATCTCTATTCCCACCTGCCTTTCCAGAATGGACCAAAATAATCCTGCAGGGTCTTTCAGTTTTTAATCAGTTTGGATTAAATCCAAATTTACACCTTTGCCTTCTCCACCCCACAGTTACCTCCAGGGGAAATATTGAGTATTTGATGGCATGGTAAAATAAATTGATCTCTGTGAAAGGCAAAATTCCCCAGCCAGCTTTCAGCAATAAATTCAGTTCTAATATTGGAATTTTAAATGTTGACAAAAAGCCAAAAACACCACTCTGCCTTTTCTCCAAAATAAAACCAACTCAGCCTCACAATTTCTGATGATTTTTTTGTACAATCTGGTCTTAAAAAAATTGGTGAAGGAGATTCCAACTTTGCTTTCATAAATCAGCTGCAAAAAATAAAAGATATTTTAAAAGTAAAAAAAAAATAAGTCTCTTCTTGGAGATGTTTTGAGGGTTTGGTTGTTTATTTTTTGTTTGTTTGTTCTTTAGTCGTTTGTGTGGAAATTTTTGTCTCAAATCTTCTTCATCTTCCTTATTTTAAATTAATGTCATCACTTTTTACCCTTGCTGTGATAGAAGCAAAGGGATATTCCCTTTATTCCCTTCCTGGATGGATACTTCCAATCTGATATTAATACACTGGATTCAGCAAATGCAAAAAAAAAAAAAAAATTAAGGAATCCTAGGAGAAGCAATTCTGCAGGATTTGCAAAGATTTCCCAGCTGGAAGAAGTTTTCCCTACAGGTGTTTCACACCCATTTATATCAAATAAAATCAGAGGAATGAGCACCCTTTGCTTTTTGTCACATCAGCAGCACAGGGTGACAATTCTTTGGCAAAACAATTCTTCTTAGGAAAAAAAAAATCAGATTTGGCAGCACTGAAATAAATTGTGAATTTCTTGTTTTCAGCAAAAAGCTCATTAAAATCTATGAGTAAAGTTGAAAAGGAAACCCAGGTCACCTCAATAGTTTTAATTATAACTGTTGAGAAATGGAGGGTTGCTTTCAAAATCAGTTTTTAATTTTTGGGATTGGCCTTAAAAAAAGGATTAATCCAAAAATATTGAAATCCAAACACTGAGGCAAAATTCAGCATTTCTCTGCAAGACAGGAGAGTCTGAACTCACTTTCATCTCTCTTCTTCCAAACTATCAATAAATTAAAGAGGAGAAATTTGAGTCTCCAACACTCTGGGCATTTTAAAAATTATTATTTTTATATAATTCACACTCCAAAAGCTGTGGGCTGTTCTTTTTCAAAGAAGACAAGTCTGGATGAGGGAAAAAAATGCAGTGGTCCCAGTGCCAACCATGGTTGGCATCTTCTCCCTGGTGGCAGAGGAGTGTGCACTCACAGGAATTTGGGTGGCTGTGAGGAATTCCAGGAGGAAATTAAAAGCCAAAAAAAAAAGGAAGGAGAGCTGGGAAAGCCCCGTGCTCTGTATCAAAAGCAACACTCGTGTTTAATGCCTAAGGACATAAATTTTTTATTATTATAACCAGGCCTCGTTAAATCAGTCAACAAGGCCGGAGAACAAGGAAATTAATTACAGCCTCTACCAACGTTTAAAGCAAAAGGCTGGAAAATTCATGGGGTGGTTTGGGGCTCCTTTCTTCCTTGTCTCCCACAGGGGATTCCCAAAATCTGCTCTGGGCTGGGAGAGGCAAAGTGCTCCCTGAGGGAAAGCAGGAGCTGCAGCAGGGAAGGAGGAGCTGCTCAGGCTGGTGTGTTTTGGCAGGCTGCACTCTCCCCACTCTCCTGGGGTTTAGGATTTCCCAGATTCTCAGCAGTGACCCACTAGATCAGCCCTAAACCCAGACAGCCACAGGAAAAAAAATCTGAAAACTGATGAAGCCCACGCCTTGTTCATCTGTGGCTCTTTTCTCCACGTTGTTTTTGTGTCCCCCTCAATCCCATCCTTTTCCTGCTGCCATCCAAGCTGGGACAAGGCCTGGCACATTTGGTTTATCGAATCATTTTGGCCAAGGAGGGTGGGTTCCATCTGCAGGGGGGTCCTGTTGGCACAGCTGGGAATTGACACCTCCCTGCTGGGCACAAACCCCCAGCTCCAGCTGCCAAAGCATCCACAGAATCCTGGAATGCTCTGGTCTGGAAGGGACCTTAAACATCATCCAGTTCCATAGGAAAGGAGCCTTCCACCATCTCAGGTTTTCCCTTTTCTCCTTTGAAGTTTAGGGATTTATTATCTTGTGGTCACTGGTTTGCTCTTCTTCCTATTCCACATAATCCCAGATATCCTCACCTTTTATTCTTCAGTGTCCATGTTGTTCACATTATGTTTTCTCCACTTTTCCCTTGTTTTTTTTTCCCATTTCTTATAATCAGCAGGAACTATCAGTGGAGAGGATTTCCTTTAGGAGGATCCACTCTGGTAAAATCTGAAGTTTGGGAGGCACAGGGGAGCTGCAGCTCCTCATTTGGGACTTGGCCAAGAACTGTGCACAGTTCTGATGTCCTGAATCCCTCCCAGCTCAGGGCTGCTGTTCTCCAGCTCCCAGGGGTTCCAAAGATGCTGAGGAAGCAAAGGAGACCAAAAAAGCAAAGGAAGTGAAAGCAAACCCTGTGAAATACAAACCCTACAAAACAAGGAGAAAGCTCTGTTTGGCAGCTGGGACAGGAGAAACAGAGCAGGGAAAGGAAGGAGGGAAGGGTCTCCTTTCCATCCATCTGCTCTGTCCTTCATGGCACAACTCCGTTTGATTTATGGCTCTGTGAGGCTCTAATTCCACAGTGTTGACACCTGAGAAACTCTGGGAAGACAAATCCACAGGAGACAAGTGGATTCAGCATTCTCTGGCACATGAGGAACATTCCTGGGGCAGAGGAGCTGCTTGGGGGCTGCAGTTTTTGGGGCTCCCATCCCAGCTGTGGGCTCGGATCCACATTTGCACCACGACTCCAGGTGGAGTTAAACTTCCAGATGAGAACATCTGGATCTGCTTGTCCAGGTGAGCAGCAGCCTCTCAGCTCTCTGTGGGCACGGTGGGGGTGCAAGGCTTGGTTCCACTGCACACAGAGTCATCCAGAGCTGTTTGAGAGACCCTGGGATGCTGAGAGCATCTGCACAGGCTGGGAGATCTGACCAAGGACCTACAGGACACTCGTGTCCTTCTGCAGCACCAGCTGGGGGCCAGTCACCCCAGGGCATCTCAGGGGGTTCTCAGTGTCTGTATTTTGTGGAATCATGGAATATCCTCCATTTTTAAGGGGCCTAAAATTATCATGGAGTCCAACTCCTGGCCCTGCAAAGCCCCAGTGATCACACTCTGTGCCTGGGAGTGTTGTCCAAATGCTCCTGGAGCTCTGGCAGAAAATAAAATAAAAACCATTGCCAGGAGCTCAAATTTCTAAAAGAAATGTCTAAAATTTCTAAAAGTTTTATCCATGAGTGTCTCAACACAATTTTCTAAGAGCAGGTGTAATAATGGCTCACGGAAAGCAGAGACTTGGATGTGTGGATCCAAGTGCTCAGACTATTAAAAAAACCCTTCTGTGTTTCAGACCACGCCACAAACTCCCAACCTGAGCTCTGTTGTCTGTCAAAGTCTGTTCTTTCCTCAAAAAACCTCAGCTTTATAAATAACTATAACAACTATAACTATAACAACTATAACTATAACTATAACTAAACTATAACTATATAAATATAAATATAAATATAAATATAAATATAAATAACTATAAAATAATCATTATTATAAAGATAATTATATATAATTATATAATCATAATAAATATAAATATAAATAATCATTACTTGTACTCCATGTTGTGCTCTTGTTTTACATAGATCAAACCCCTTTATTTGGTTTAGGGGACAGCTCTGTTCTATTCATGTTACAAAGCATTATATTTCTTTTTCTGCTGTGCATCTCATTACATAACAACCAATCAATACCTTTGCTATTACCTATAGCCTATCCTAATCACTAACATTACCATATTTATGTTATTATTCTCCAATCACCAACAGTTAGTGTGTTACAGTTTAAGCCAAAAGTTGTTTTTTCAGTTTTCTTGCAGTGGAAAATTCTGAGATCTTTTCTTTACTTGCAACATGGTATTTTTGTTTGTGAAAATTCTTCTGCTTGGTGAAAACATATTTTGTTTGAGGTGGGTTTATCCTTTGCTCAGAGTCATAAAAGCCCCTTCCAACTCACTTGCTCTTTGCCTTCTTAGCTATCCAGTAAGACTGGCTCAGCAATTCTTGTCTTCTATATCAAAACTTGCTATTATTTCTAAACCTTCCTCAGATCCTACATTCCAAGATCTTCCTGTTATACACACACGTCTGTGAGACCCTCCTGTCACACCCTTCCCAACACAGAGGGATCTCAAACTGCCCTGCAGACCTGAGATTCCAACCTGAATTTCCAGCCGAGGTGCCTGGGTTTGTTTTCCTGCCCAGCAGAGAGAAGCCACCCACCACTGCTGTCTGCAGCACTTTGCTGCATCCCCCCTGGAGGTGCCAGTTTCTCTCCCAGTCTGTGAGCAGGGAATGAGGACACCATCCAGCCCCCCAAACACAGACATCCCACACCGTGGAGGGTGTCTGGGAATTCACAAAGGGCTGGCGGGGCCAGCTCAGGCTCCTTGGGAAGTCAAAATCCTCCTGCAGCGGCAGGTGGGGACCAGATGAGTTTGGAAGGACTGAAGCACCGAAAGCCGGTCCCCCGATTTTTGGGAAATGCAGGATTTTTAAGCCCATCCTGGTGAGGCTGAGCATTTCCCCCATCCCTGTTTATTCCCCCTTCCCACCCAAGCCAGAGCAGCCTGGACACTTCTGTCTGGGCTCGGGCTGCTGCTGGTGATTCACGGCACTCACACCACACCCAGCACAGGGGAGCGTCGAGTTTCTGGGGCTTTTCTGAAAATTCCACCACTCACACCACAGCCTCCTTCACCAGGGTGGCACCAGCGCTGCCATTCAGAGAGGGGGTCACTCCTACACCAAAAAAAACCATGGGGTGCCCACCAAAAATGCAAATACAGAGCTGGGAGAGGCGCTAAAATACACCCAAAATGTAAACGCAGAGCTGGGAGAGGCACTGAAATAAAAAACTTTCTGGTAGCTGTTTCATTTTAAAATTTTCTTCCCCTTTGCAAAGCTAAAATTTAGCCCTGTTTTTCATATCAAGCCTGTTTGGGGGTTTTGTTTTTCCGTGTATTCCATCATGCAGCAGGTTATGTGCTTACAAGGAGTTCATGTTAAAAGGCCATAAAAATGAAAAATGAGCGTTGTCTTTGCAAAAAAGGAAAAAAAAAAATTGAAAAAAAAAAAAAAGAAAATAAAGAATGATTTAGCAGAGGATAATTTGGCTTCTCCTTAAGGCCTGAGTTCTGCATGGATTTGTATTTGAATTTTGCACGGGAGTTATGCAACTCCCTGGGCAGTGCTTGGAGCTTAAAGGATGAGGTGGTGACAAATGCAGGCAATGACACGGGAGGAAAAAACGGATTTTGCTACGTGAGCCGTCAGGTTTGTCCCGAGAGCAATCCATTTTGGGAAGGGCTGACGCAGCCAGGAATGACCATCTCACGTTCTGCTTTCTGTCCCCCGGCAAGTGTGGCCCACAGACTGCCCAGAAAAAGGAGGAGAAGGGAGAAATCCAAATTATTGCTGACGTCTCCTCCAAAAATGTGAGATCCCGGACTAATTGTGGCCAGATGTTGTAGTAGGGAATAAGAAGGAAAATCTGTTTTATTCTCACTGAAGGTAACAAAAAGTGGAAGAGTTTCACATCAGCTGCAGCTGAGTGGGAAAACCAGGTTTTTTTTCCAGAAACTGTGGAATAATGAGAATGAATGCGTGGATTTTGGAAGCCCAGTCCTTCTAAAGGACTCAAGGCTCTTGACCTGAATAAATTAAATAAATATTAACTGAACTTTCCAGG
>JAOTQZ010001283.1:1625600-1642211 GCA_026546895.1 Pogonocichla stellata
AGCAAGGTCCTTTGGATGGGACAGTTCCTCAAGCAGTGGCATCTTGTTTAGTCAGGGCTGATATCTGAACCCCGGTGTCCACTAAAAATGGTTTGCGTGGGCCCGGTAACCTTACACTGGACATTTGTGGCTACTTCCTAGAGAAAGAGGAGAAAGCAAAGAAAATTCCTCTTGGACAAGCAGCACATGTAATACGACGATTGGCTCCATTCCTAAGAGGTTCTCCATGCCAGCCATACAAAGAGTGAAACCTTAGGAGGGAGATGTGATTTCTGCCTTGGACTGAGCCTGCAGCGTGCTTAGACCTGGCTCAGGTGTAGCTGCCTTCGCAGGTGAAGCGCCGGGATCGCGTAACTGGAGGAGGGGATTAAGAAATGAGCTCTGCTGGGAATATAAACCATGCCCACACGGCAGCTTGGCTTTCCTCAGCCTCCACAAAGTGCCCTCAGCCACCCAGCCCTGACCACACAGGAGGGTTTCTCTCTCACCTGGGGGCCAGTGTGGCATTTTGGGTCCTTGAGGGAGTTTTAAGCCCGCTTCAGGCCAGTGCTGAGGGTTCCTCATCGCCCCTGATGGGCTGAAAAGCAGCCAAGCCACAAATCCCCAGCAGGAATCTTTCCTTGCAGCGCCCAGCTCGTGTGAAATGAAGGCTGACAGATACACCCTGACGCTGGATTTTGGACAGGGTTGTGATGCTGCAAGTGCTGTGCTCCCTCCCCCAGTCCTGGGCATCCGAATAAATGAGCAAAAATGCTTACAAAAAGCACATTTTTACACCAGAGAGACACATCCCCCACTGAGACACTGCAACCTCATTTCTGCCTGCACGTGTGGGTTGGATTTTGAAAATACTTACATCTTTTAGTAATTTTAGCTTATTTAGTTTAGTGTATTTATATTTTTGTATATTTAATCTCTTCATTCCATTGAGCAGGCTCATCAACAGTTTGTTAAGGAGTTATAAGAATTAAGGAAAATTAGGAGTTAATTTAAGTCTGTGGATTTCCACATTCACTCTGCAGTGGATTCATCATTTTCCTCTCTGTGTGTGTGGCTGATTCTTGCACTTGACATCAGCCATGTAAAGTCATGTTTGCAAATTCAGCCCAAATGATCACTGGGAATAAAGAGAGAGTGATTGTGGGAAAGGCAGCACAAATTTTGGGAAGTCAAATCCATAAAAGGGAAAGACCTGTCGCCTTGGGCTGTGGCAGTAAACAAGAAGAAGCTCCCATAAAGACTTTGGAAAGAATTTTGAGCCCTTCTAAACTGAAAGGCCAAAATGCAGCTGGAAAATGAGGCTGGAAAGTCTCGATGAGCCTCCTGTGGGACTAAACCCCACCCAGAGGGAAGCAGGATGGAAAACACCAGATGTGGCTGATGTGAGAGGAGTCCAGATTAGGTAAAGCTCTGCTGTGGCTGGCGTGGAATTTGGTGCAATGCAAAGGACAAGGTTGTTAACATCAGCTCTTCCCTTTAATTCTGGAGCTCTGGAAACCTTTCATGGAGGATGGGAAGGATGAAGTGGAAGGAGAAACTGGTATATTCTTAGCACAGGAATAAATTTATCTCACGTCACTAAAAGTTTTGTCATTTGTGCCTCAGCTCCCTTTATATTCCCTGTATCCCCACCAGGATTTTTTTGAGGATGAATCCGTGGATCTATTGCAGGATTCCACTAAAAGATGGGATTAATTCTGTGCTGGAGGCCTTTGGTGACAGTGACTTCAAAGAGAGCCTGAAATGAAGATCTCAGTTCCTGGAATTACAGAATTTCCTCAGCTGGGAGGGACCCACCAGGATCATCAGGTCAGACAAATCCCACTTGTTTTTGGAGGTGTACAAGATCAGGTTGGTTAATTTTGAGGATGAAGTTGTGTTTCTTTTGAGGTTGATTTTTTTTTTCTCCATCTGGGACTACAAAAACTCTTCCTATCCTTTTGCCACCACATTTGAATTCTCTGTTCTCAATAAAAGGTTGAAATCAAACTGCAGCCTTTGCATCAGTGGAGAAACCAACAGGAAAATTCCCTCTTCTTCCAATCTGATGGATTTCATCTGGTTTATGGGCACTCAGTACCATCATGTTTTGCACCCCTCAGTTAATCTTGGGTGTTATTGACCTTATAATTCAAAACAAGAGGAAAGACATGATTGTTTATTTGCATATCTCGTATCCAGGATTCCAATTCCATTGTCCAAAAACAGACTCAGAATGGATCTGGTTCTTAAACTCATCAGACCTTCTGTATAAACAGGGAGTTACAGCAATGCTGCAATCAAAAGATCCCATCAATTTTCCCAATTAATCTGATTGTCACAGATAAAGTGTTGTTTTACCATGATCCAACCCATCATTATCTGTTTTCTCCTGCCTTATCATTCCTTTCTTATGCCATTTATTTGATGCTTCATTCAACAAAACACATGGATGGGTTCCCCTTTGCTGCACCCCAAGATTCTGTCCCAAAAAACCCAAAGCAAATTTCAAAGCTAAGCAAGGTTAAAAACAGGTTAAAAACAGGCCAGTCCTGAAGGGCATCAGCACATGTTTACACGGCTACAATGATTTTCCTTTCCACGGAGGCCACAGTTTCCAGCTCTGGCCTGTCAGGAGTTTCTTTAGGGCAATTATCCCATCTCCACAGCCCCTGGCAGCTGGAGGCACTCTCACCCTCCCAAGCTGCACATTAATCTGGAAGAGGAGAGGACGTCACAGGGAACCCGAGGCCAAGGGCAAATCCAAACACCTTGGATGCACCACTTCATCACAGAGCTGGCCAGAAACCTCCCCGAGCGTGCCAGAGAGGGATGAGGCCATGGAATGAGCTCCCCACAGATGGATGATGTGGGAGTGAAGCCGCTTACCACACGACGGTTTGAACCCTCCCCAAAACTCAGCGGTGCCGCCGCAGCAGGTTCGGGAGGATCTGGGGAATATTTGTGCCCCAGCTGCCAGGAATTCGCTGCTCTGCCAGCGCAGAAAGGAATATTTTGGGGCACAAGTGTCCAAGCTGTGCCAGTGAGGGAGTTGAAGCTGATTCTTCCACATCCCGTGGGATTGTGTTGACCCCAGTTTCTACATGAAAGGGGACGTGACTCACTCTCTCTCTTTGGTCACTTCATTCTCCACTGCAGAAGAGTTTCCCACTGAAAATTTCATGGAGGCTGGAACATTTCTGAAGGGGGAAAAAAAAAAATCTTCCTTTTTAAACATTTAAATGAAATTAAACAAGAAATTTTATCAGGAGTTGTTTTCTAAATATCCATTACAAAAAGACAAAAATCAGCTTTGAATCCCATGATGTTTTGAATAGACTCAAATTTGTTCACCTGATAAATGGGAAGGAAAAAATACTTTATTCTGAAAATATGGCGTGGGGTATTTTTTCCTGAATCTTTTGTGCCCATAGATTCTGAATATGAATAACCATAAAACTTTAAAACATTGCTTGATACTCATAACCTGCACAGAGTTTTCCTGTAGAGTCCACCTGTGCATCTCCAAGGAAGGGAGAGGAATATTTTAAATAAAGTGACAAATAAGGGACAAGGATTGAGGTCACATTGTAGGGAAAAATTACCTTCACCTTCTGGAGTCCTTTTGAATTCCCAGCTATGATTTGCAGCCTTGATTTGTGATCCAAAATTTGGTTTTCCTACCTGCAGAGCATTGAAGCACCGGCTGCTCTGCTACAGAGGATGCTCCCAAAGTGCTCCCAATGCCTCTGGAATTAGAATGTCTGGTGTGAATAAATGACAAGCATCATGTCCTTTTTTTCTGCTGGCCATGGGCGGCTTCCTCTAATGCTTGATAACCCTTTCCATAAAAACTTTCCTAATTTCCAATCCAAACCTCTCCTGGCACAGCCTGAGGTCGTTCCCTCTCCTCCTGTCCCTGTTCCCAGATCCCAAATCCCCCTGGCTGTCCCCTCCTGTCAGAGACGTCCCCCCTGAGCCTCCTTTTCTCCAGACTGAATTCCTACAGCTCCCTTCTTGTCCTCCAGCCCCTTCCCCAGCCCTGTTCCCTTCCCTGGACACGCTCCAGCCCCTCAATGTCCTTCTTGACATGAGAGGTCCCAAACTGACCCCAGGATTTGAGCAGTGGCCAGCACAGGGGAACGATCCCTTCCCCAACCCTGTTATCCACACTATTGCTGGTACAAGCCAATTATCACTTCCCAGCACTTCCCAGTGAATCCCTAAAGCCGAGGAGAGAAAGGAGGAGAAAGACCTTTAGTTCTCTTCCCTTTAAACATCATTTCCTCTGCATGCAAGTAACATGAACGCTGCAATTACACGGCCAAGCAGGCTGAAGACAGAACAAGGAGGGGGGAAAAAACAGGAGGAAAGATTTACAGCTCTTCCAAAAGATGGAATTGAAATATGTAAAAGAGGGCAGAGCCTATTGCCAAAATGCTGGAGGTTTTCTTTTCCTTCCACCGAGCTTTGTGAGTGGTGTTTTGGAGCGGGGGGGAGAACGGGGAAGCGTTGGAATCTCAGGGTTTTTATTTCACCGTGAAACTTTAGCACGAGAAATTTTAATTGTGGATCCTTGTGGACAAGACCTTGAAATCCTACCCAGCCAAAGCTTTCTGGTCCCGGAGTGTTCTTGGAACTGGCTCCCGGTGACTTGGGTGCTTTTTCCAAGTTTGTTCCTTCGGACGCGGGATGGGTTCGGGGTTAGATTTGTTAGGACACCCCTTGCTCAGGGGCTGTTCCACTGCTTCTCCTGCAGGCAGAGCCTTTCCATCTCTTTTTTTTTTTTTTTTTTTTGAGGCTATCTCTGTGGGAGTTTGCTCTTTTCCCTGCCTTTGGAAAGCAGCAGGCCTTGAACGCTGTTGGCACCTAATCAAGAAACTCCGGAGGAGGAACACGAGCGCGGCCGCTCCGAGTAATTGATTGTGGCTACTGGTTGACTGCAGCAGGATTTGTGATAGTGTGAAATCCTATATCTTGGAGGGCCTCAAAATTATCAGGGTATTTAATCACGGGCTGGGCATGTCTGGGCTGTATTTATGTGTATCACCATCGGAGGGTCACTTGGGCAAGGCGCTGAGATAATGGAAAGAGAAAGGACTTGGAAAATAAGGCAATAAATCCTCGTGCTGAGCTTTTAAATGTACAGAACTCCTTGGGAAGCTCCAGTAGCCAACTAATGCACCTCCCCGTGATTAATCTGCATTTTAGAGGGTGAGTATTTTGGTTCAGGTAGAAGTTGGAGGTGCCTCTGTGACATTGATACAGACCAGATGAAAAGTTGGCTTAGTTGCACTGGAAGGTGGGTCAGGAATCCACAGGAGAAATCCACATGAGCTCACATTGTTTGGAGATTTCTATTTCCCAAGCCCAAATATATTATAAAAACAGTCCCTCCTGCAGAATTGTCCTGGTTCCAGATCCCCCAGAAAACCTGCTGAAAGCTCTCAGAAGTCTGAAATCAAAAGGTGTTTTAGTTAAACATTTAGCAAAATCTTGTTTGTGTTGTAAGGTTTTTAAAACAATTCTTGAAGAAATACCAGCATTTCCCAGACCTCAATATAGATTATTTTTAATTCTTTTCTATATTTTCACACAATTTTTCTCTTTGTTTTTCCTGGGGTTGTTTTTCTTTTTAATAAATGCAGTGATTAATTTCACTTCTCCAAACTATTTTTGTCACGAAGTTTCAATAAATCCACATTTCAGGAAGCGAAACACCTTGATAACTACTTGGAGAACATTTTTAATAGCATTGCTAACAAGGTTATAAAAGTTTTACAGAGAGGAATTTTTCCTGCCATCCCTCATCCACCTTCTTTCTGCCAATAGTTACAAATATAAGTTGCAAAATCATGCGGGGATAAAAAAAAAAAAAAGCAGATGGCACAATTCATTATTTACTAATCCCATAAATATATTGGGCATACAGGCTGGGATTCACCTGCCCTATTTTTATGTTCCCAGAAATCCAAGTTTGAGTGATTCACCCCCACTGATTGTAGAGGTCTAGAGAGAATAGGTCAGGCTTGGATGTGTAAAAGAAGGGGAAACCCAAACTTTGGCTGTTTTAGCATCTTCTGTTTCTCCATCACCAACAATCCAAAAAATTCAGTTTCACCTCCAGGGAACCACTCCCAAAAAATTTAATTATACCCCATATTCAGGTCCAGCACATGCCCATGAAGATCTAAATGAAAAAAATTTCCCTTGATTGGGTCAAATGTTTTTAAACACCCACACAAAAAAAAATAAAATAAAGTATTAAAATTTATTTTCCAGTGTTTCCTACTTTCACAAACATCTCCCTTGCTGACCCAGGAATCACATCTTGGCTCATCTGGCTGGAGTGTTGCTGCTTTTCTGGACAAATCGCTTGGAGAACCTGCTCCTGACTGATAATCCAGTGGAATTTAAGAGCAGAGACTGCTGCATTCAAGACACTGGCTGGAGGAGATGACCCTGATTATGCCAAAGAATAATTTTTGGAGGTGTCACCAAAAAAAGCAGAATTGGCTTCAATTCCCACCCCAGTCCTGAGGATTTGGAGCTGCAGTCCCACAGCAGGCCTGGACAAAAGGAGCAGGAATCAACTAATTTTTTGTCCCTTCATTTCTAGATATAGCTGAGCTAGGAAAAGAAGGAAAGGCTGCCTGGGGCAGGAAAAAAGAGGCAGAATCTTTAATGGAATGCTTAGAGGATCCACCTTGAAATTCCAGAGGAAGGAAAGAGCTGGAGACTCCTTGGCTTCCATAATAAACAGCTCATCAGAGTCAGCTCGTCGTGTTTGTTTCAAACTGACAAAAATTTGACTGATTTAGGACAGAGAAATGTTCCAATCCCTGTCAGCCAAAGCTGGCACACCTGATTTCCCCAACATTATCTGTCTTTCTATCTGTCTGCCTCCGATGTGCTGAGTCATTCCTTTTTCACAGAAAGCAGCATTTTCTCCTTGAAACTTGCACTCTCTGCTGAAAAAAAATAAAAAAATTAAAAAGTCATGGAAAATGCAGCCATAGCACTGGGAACTGCTGTGCCAGATTCCCACTTGGCCTGGATCTCTATACCTCTGCTGACCTCAATAATAATTTCACTTGAGGGCAAGCAAAGAACTTGGTGTTCAGTCCCAGAGTGACTGCAGCTGATCTGCTGAATAAATCAGAGCAGACCAACCAGTTGCTCCCTCAATTCCCAGTAGCCCGTGGCCAGTGGGTCACTCCCATGCAGTGGCACAGCAGTTTCATTGGAATCTTGCATTATTATTGGTGGGGCTGTTATTTTTAAAGGCTTTGGCTCTTTTCCAGGGGTCTTTGCCAAGTTGCTCAATACCGTCACTGGCATCAAACCGAAGCTATTAAGTTTTTTCCTGATGTGAGCATGAGCTACAAATGTGGATTAATTCAGGGGGGGAAAAAAAGTGAAAACCCACTCCTTTATAGACTCTTGGTTTTTGGCAGGGATGGCTTAGAATTCATCCTATCACTGAGAAGTCCACCAGCCTTAATAAAACTCCAAATTTATGCCCCCAGATGTGCCCGTGACTTTGCTGAACAACACAAATAAAATTTGAATTTTGCCTTCTCTCAGTCCTTCAGGTACCTGAGTAGTTCTTCAATAATTGAAGTTAACAGAGAACTTATCCTTATTTTCCACAGCCAGGTGCCATTTTCCAAAGAGAAGGGAAACAGCAGAGCACCTTCAAGGCACTTCTTTCATGAAGGCACAGGAAAAGAGGTGGCATCACTCCCCAGCCTTGCCCAGCTTTTCCATGGTTTCTCTAATCCTTAGGATAGTGGTGCTGTGCAGGCTGAGCCTGGAAACACTAATAAATATTCAGCTTGTCTGCTTTTTGCTGAATAATGGAATATTTCACGTTCAGTTGGAGTCAGGAGCAGATTTGGGGCAGAGAGGGAGGCAGAGGGGGTGTGGGATTGAATTGCTTTCCCTGCTGGGGCTGGGGTTTAGTTTTGTGGGGTTTTTTGCTGTCACAGCTCTGAAAGACAGAGGAAGGAGAAATGAGGAGTGGGGCAGCGTGAGGGAAAGACAAGAAATATTTCTGTGCTGATGCTGACTAGCTGATATGCAGAGGAAAGAGAGGGAAAGAGAGGGGAGCACACTAACAAATCTCTATTTAAATCCCAACTTCCAAGTGAAAATGTGTTGGCTCCTTCTAAATCCCTGCAGAGATTTGGAGACATGGAAGCCAGCAGACACCCTATGATCATCCACCCTGACCTTTCTTAACTCAGCCTCGAAACTTTACCCAGGGATTCCTGGAATGGAAGGAATTATCCCCACTATGTGCGTGCATTTCTAAGATGCAGCTTTAATAAACTGATGATGGGGATCAGATTCCCGGTGATGCCATGGGCTGGTTCCTGTGTTCCTCTGCAGGAATGCAACCAATGGCTTGTGGTTGAGTTAAAGCACATTCATCCCTTCTTCCTGCAGCTCCTCCTAATTCTGCTGCTGCTGACAGAGCTGCCTGGTCCTCGCAGGCACGGGGAGATTCATATCCCCATGAATCACGGAGCAGAGCCAGAGCTGTGCTCCAAAGATTTCCCAGTTCTTCCCGGAGCTGAGCAGGTCAAGGGTGACCAATTTTTCTCTTGTCAAAATTCAAGCTTCAGCCACAGGGGCTCTGTGCTGCAGATCCCCCTGGGATGCCATGCCTTGGGTATGTGAGGATTTGCATTCTGGAGTGTTTTAAAGCCCCAGGTAATCTTGTCTCACGATCCAAAGACAAAGGTAGGCCCATGGATATCCTGAAAGAGGATCCAGGGTCAAAAGCCACAGCCTTCACCCCATGTAGCAGTTTTACAGAAGATTTACTCCCTGTCTTATCCATTCCACCCCTCCTCTCCTGAAAAGTCAGTTTTGTTATGACAGCTCCATGAAATGTCTTCTTCAGCTACCCCAGAATTTCAGCAAGCAGAAAATTAAAATTTGACCATTTAGCCAGGACTTCCCACCAGAGCAGCGGCTGCACAATTCCCAGTTCTGGGATAAAAAGCCCCAGCTCTGCTGCACTGGAAAAATGGCATTAACAGAGCCTGGATGATTTTTGGACACACAGAATCATGAGAGGCTGAGCTCAGGCAGGTAAAACTCTCAGCACAGGGAGCATGAAAGCACAGCCATGCATCCTGCTCATCCTGGACTCACTGCACATGCCCATCTCTGTCTGGGGTTTTCCACCTGAAATATGGGATCACTCCACTCCTGCCTCTCCCCATCTCAGTGTGTTTAGGGGGACTCAGCTCTCCTGAATGTGTAAAACAACGAAACTGGAACGAGAAGGACAGGTTGGTGGAAATCCCTGCATTTTCTACTCACCAGATTCTCCTGGGTTTTTTTGTATAAAGATTGTTTTCCTGTTCTTTCTGTTGAAAGTAACTTTGACCATTAACCATGGAATCTGGACGGGACTTTTAAGTCTTAGCTGGTCACTCTTGGCTTAATTTTTATTCTGGGGAAAAAACCAGACACCTCCAGAAAGAAGGAATTGCCTTTTAGGGATGGATCTCCCACTCCATGGACTGTCTAAAGAACCTTGGTGAGATGAATAATGAAGTCAGATGAGATAAATTTGACATTTAGGATCCATTTCCCAACAGAAATCAAAGATGTGTTTCATTTTCAGCATCACACACTCCACATTTGTAGAAATTCTGGCTTTTGACCATTTTCTAGCATAAGAAAAATGGGTTTCATCATTCTAGAATAACTTCTTAATTCTCCCAAAACTGGAGAGAATTTAGATTTCTACTTCTTCCGGAGTTACCACTTTTAACTGATTAGTGAAGAATAATAATTTCTCATTCACTGATTTGATTTCTTACCAATTATCAGTTTCCAGTCAGAACTGGAAGTTGACCATCTCAGCTTTATTTAACATCAAGCCTGTCCTGTAAAATTCTGGTTAGCGAGAGAGAGAGAGATAAATTATCCTAAATTTCTGATTAATTAGGAACCATTAATCTGAGTCTTCTCCATGTGCACCAACATTTGCTTTTTCCAATTGCATTGCTCCTGTGAGTGTTCTCCATGCATGGCTGCAATTAATAATTGGAATTTTCTTTTTAATTGCTATAATTTGCCTGGGGAAAGGAAGTCTCTCAAGTGTGGAATTCCAGCTCTGTACCTCTCCTGAAGGAAGAAGGCCTCCACCAAGGATATATTTGTGGACTCACAGTGGTGAGGTAGATTCTTTCAGGAGAAACTCCCAAGGATCAGATCCTCAGGTAGGAATGAGAAGTTCTTCCACCTGTTCTTCCTAATCCTATTTTACATCATCTGCTCCTACCAGATCACTGTAAGATTGGCAGTTGAACGTATCACTGTAAGTTGATTTTATCTCTGAATATTGACAGTTGATTTTATCACTGAATTTTGGCAGTTGGTTTTATCACTGAGTTTTGGCAGTTGACATTATCACTGCTTTAAAACAGGAGATAATGTTTGTTGGAGTAATTTCAGTATTTTATCCTCTCCACAAAGGGGACATCAAATGAAATAATTTTAATATTATCAAAATGTCTGTATTTCATAGAGCAAAATAATCCTGCTCAGTGCTCCGTGTGTGATGCAGCTTTTCCACATGGATTTTATTTGGATCCCAGCCTGAGCTTCACTCTGGAGAGGAAAAGGGGCAGAACACTTTACCTGGAAGAGCAGAGAGCAGAGAGCAGTGACTTTGATAATTCCAATTAGGAATTCACAGGCTGCTCAAAGCCTGAGGTGCTGTCAGTCTAGAGACGAATTATTGAGCTCATGGAGGTGGGATTGTCAGGAACATTAATCCACAAACACCAGAGGTTTATATCCAAAAAGGAGACAGAGGAGTCCTTTATTATTTGAATAAAGGGAGAGGCCATGGGGCATTCCCCTGGAGTCTCTCCAATTTTTGAGGATGCAGCCTCCCTTTTATCCCAATTTCCATCTGCATTTCCCTCTGTCTTTCCCCATGGGCTGAGGTACTTGACAGGCACAGACTTCCCAAACACCTGATATCTGAGATTCCCCTCTAATGTACAACCCTCCCTTTTAATTTTTAATTCTTATGGAATTCATAGTTTTCCCCCATTGCTTCTTTCATCTTCCAATATCCAATTTTATTTACCAGCAAACCTACAGTTCGTTTGTAAAGGCAAATATCTTGTTCCATTCATCCATCAGTGGAATCCCTCCCATTGTTTCTTTTATCTCTCAGTGATGGTTTTATCTACCAGCAGACCCACACCTTGTTTGTAAAAACAAATCCAACATCCCTGTCAGGATGGAAGAATAAATGTGATTTATCCGTGGATCCACAACCTGCACACATCCCCACTTTTCCATGCAGACACCTCCCAGTGCAGAGATGCTTTCAGCACTCAAAGTGCTGTGATCAATCCATCACTCCTTTGGCCACCACCCCTCTCCCCCTCCCCTCAAGGAGGGCAACACTCAGTGTTTTATTCCCTCCAGCCCTCATTTATTTCTTTGGGAAGAACAAACCTTCTTTGTCTGGGGATTCCCTGCCAGGGTCTGTGGGGCAGAGCCCACCACGGACCCTGGGGTCACACAGATCCCACAGACATGGAGAAGCCAGGCAGCCCTGACTGTGTTATGGGAGCTGGCCCCACATCCATGCCAAAATTCTGGATTTCCTGGCGCTCTCCAGCTCTTTGGACCACGGGGATTATACATTGCACAAGGTATCAGATGCCAAACTGACTTTTGGAACAAAAAAAAGTGCACGGGAAAGAAACAAATCAAAATGACCTCTTCAAGAAAGGATCTTACAGAAGTGTTTTTAACAATAACAGAGCAGGAAACTTTGCCTTCTCAGACATTCACCCAGCTTCTCTGCCTGCTGGCATTCCTCAAGTGCACTTGGACACACGCTGGGCCACCAGGATCCTCTCGGATTTCACAAACCGAGCAAGGTCAGCCCAGGGCAGAGGTTGGATGAGATTCCTCGCAGTGAAACCCCCACTGTCCATCAAAATTGGTGCTGTTCCATCCATTGGCAGCGAACTTGGTCTCAGTCCAAGATTATTCCAGAGCTGGGAGCAGCTGGAGTTGTTCTCCTGGACAGTGGGTCCCACCCGTGTCCTCCTGACTCTGTTGAAGACTCGGTACAATTTGTACAACATTGGAATATTCACCCAAAGTGGCCCTGTCAAAGTCGTTTTTAACTGGCATTCCACACTCTGCAAGACTTTTGATAAGTAAAATGCTGCACAGGGTATCCCTCTTGCTGATTTCCCTTTTCCATGGAAATCCTTGCACACTTTCCCTGCTTCCAGCACGAGCAGCGCTGTTAAACTCGGCTCAGAATTTGCCCCAGGCAGCACCCACAGATATTTCAGGAGTTAAACTGTGCCCAGTGTGATTCAAGTAGCACAAATAGGAATGTTTATGGTGTAGAAATCTACCTCAGCTCTTCTTGGAGTCAATGAAAGATGTCTTTGGATGTAAGACACAAGATCTGGTGAATGCAGCCACTTTAAAGTAAAGGAAATGGTGCTGTTCCATCAATTGGCTCAATAAATTCACTAAGTTTACTTTGTGGATTCTGCAGCACTTTTAGGAGCCCTGAAGTCGATTTTAGCATGATCTCAGGCTGTGGGTTGATGGACATTTCAAACCATTAGAAAGGAATCAGTTCTATTTTCCTCTGCCCTGTGCTGTTGATTCTCCCCAAAGCCACCAAAAGCTCAGAGCCTGAACAGGAATTGACTCCTCATTCTGTGTTCAGCAGGGAAAACTCAAAACCAACCAGGATTAGAAACACAAATAGCTGTAAAGAGCACTCTCCACCTGCCCCCTCTGGTCCCAGTGGCCTGAGGAGCCTCTCTGCAGAGGCTTGTTTTCATTCCAGGAGCTGTCAGCAGCATCCTGGATTGCAAATTATTCCACACAGCCCCCTGTGGCACCCTGGGGGATTTGCCTTTGTCACACGGGGACCCTGCACTGCCCTGCTCCCCAGTGCTCCCAGCCAGATCCCTGCTTTTCCTCCAGGCTCCTTCTGCCCATGTCTGCATCTCATCCCCTCCCTGCCCTCCATAAATGGCTTTTTCCTAGGAATGCTTTGCTGCTTTCAGGAGGGTTATAATTTCCATTTCCTCTCCTTGGCCCGAAGGGGAGCATCCGATACAAGACAAACAAGCAGAGTTGTCTCCTGCTGCTCAGCTGCAATTTTTGTATAGAACTGTCAATTACAGCACATCTATAGTTCCTCCTTTTTAAAAAATATTTTAAAAAATAATTTTCCAGCTGTCCTGTTCCCTTGCATGGATTCATTTTAAGGCTGCTGCCTGACATTAGCAGTGCAAGGGAGAGAAGGGAACCTGTAGCCCCAAAGGGAGAGGATTGCAATCACCTTGGGTCAGCCCAGACTAATATGGATCAGGATTTTAAGCTCCAAATCCAACATTTTGTTCAAGGCCAGAATTCTCAGGCCTTCCTTGGAAGAATCCAGGCTGGGAAGTTCAAAGTTTCATTGGAAAAGTCAGGACTATGAAGACACCTTGAGCCACCTCAGTACTGAGCCACTCCCAAGTGCTGTTGACAAACAAACATAAAATAAAGATCCACATTTTCCTTTATCCTTAGAGACAGCAAGGAACCCCAAAATGTAGGCATGACAAAACTCACAGAGACAGATCACAAGTGGCAATTTTGGCTGGAATTTCTGGGACTGGATTAGAGGCAGTGAAATTATGGTGCCTGCAAATACCTGTAGGAGCAGTGAGGGAGAAGCTGGTTGCTACAGCAGTGATGTGTGTTATGCTAAACCCCACATCCCTGATAGAGAGTGCAGGGAAGGGCACGGAGCTGGGAAAGGGAGAGATGTGGGAAGCCAGATGAAAAGTTTTATTAGGTGATTATTAAACTCTTCTGCAGTGCCAAGCGCAGCGCAAGGCTGCCAGCTCGTCTCACTGCAAACCCAAAATTAAAATAATGAGAGGGGCCCTAATCATGGCCTGGGTGGTGGCTGATTTTCTATCTGGGCTGGGTAAAAAGCTGCACCTCCCTCATCAATCCAAGAGGGAAACTTGGAAGTGGCAGAGAAGCTTCTCGCAAGGACGATGAGTCTGTATCTGAGAAGGGAGCTGTGGTTCCTTTACAAATACAGACAACTAATCTGGAAATGAAAAGTCTGGTAAGCTATCCATCCAAACTGTCCATCAGTCAGGGCTGCCAGAATCTGGCTCCTTTCCCAGGGAATGGAGGAAGATGGGACTCTCTTGACCACCTACTCACAGAGCCGAATTCTTTTTTCGTGACTGCACCATTCCACAGACACGGGGATGGCACCCAGGAGCTCTGCAGAGTGGGTGGCTGGAATGATTCATCCCTGCCACTCCATGAAATCCCATCTGGAGCATCTTCATCCTCTTCATGCACTTTAACAGGTGAGCTAAATGCAACCCACTCTTCATGCATGAGATCCATGGAAAGAGACAGGGATTTATGGAATCACAGAATGGTTTGGCTTGGAAAGAATTAAAAATTATCCAGTTCTAACACTGTCCCATGAGCAGGGATATTTTCCACTGGACCAGGTTGTTCCAAGCCCTATTTAACTTGGCTCTGAACACTTCCAGCCAGGGTAGGTGTCAAGAGCATCACTTGTAAACAGGGATTCCCAATATTTGCATCCAGACTTAAGAGCCACCATAAACAGCACGTGGATGTTGATTCAAAGAGATCCAGGTCTGGGTTCAGCCAAGCATTTATGTCACATTTTGAACCTAAATGTGGCTGCAGGGTCATGTTGTTTGGCAGTGGCTTGTCAAATTGGGATCTGAGATAAGATAAATCTGCTGTCGCTCCACAGTGCTGTAACCCTGGACACTGATCCTGGGACATTTGGGGTGGATGCACCCACCCATCCATCTGGAATCTCCTACAGAGCAGGGAGAGATCTTCTCCAGTGTGGATCTCATCCCTCCAAAGGGCTGGAACGAGCCTCCCTTTCTCTGACCCCACCAACCCTCTGCACACTGAGACCAACCCAATTTTAAATAACACCGGCAACACAGCCCTGCCTACCTCACATCTCTGGGGACATTTCTGCTGGTTCCACTGAATTTCTTTGCTGCAGGAAGAAGGCTTTCACTTGCCTCAGCCTCCTGTTCATCTCATTACCCTGGTGGTGGTGGTGACCTTCTCACACCCTTGGACCAGCTCCAGGGACAGCAGAAGGTCACCATCGCCTCACCAGGTTGGCACGGAGAAGGCAACACAACTTCCATGACCTATGATGCTGTCCACCCATGTGAGCACAAGTGTTCTGTGGGATGTGTGAACTGCCTTGAGGATCTGGAGGCAGATTTCCATGCCTAGAACAGGCAGTGCTGGTAACCCTCCAGGAGATGAAAGGCAGGAATACACAGCGCCGAGCGGAAAGGCAGAGCCGCGCTCCGGGAACTGCGTGGGGCTGACGTAATGTTCTGTGCCCTGATATTCCCAGTAGGAACATCTGAGTTTGGGCCACAGGTTTGCAGGGAGCCATCTTGTTAACGTCATGGCAGCTCGGAGCAATCCAGCTCCCTTTTTCCACCCTGTGTGTGCGTGTGAATCCGCGGGGTTTCGCCTGCGAGCACGGAATCGGCGTGCCTGGTGCTGCCCCTCCTGAAATCCCTGCTTTGTCTTGGGCCCTTCCCAGTAAAACCCTTGGCTCAGCCTTAGTGGCTCTGCAAAGCTGTGCCTGTGCAGCTCAGAGCTGGACACATTTGTGGGGTGGATGGAGAGAGAGACCTCAGGGCTTCAGCACTTGCAAATCCCCCAGCAAGTTCCTATCTACTCCCACTCCTGCAGGAACTCCATGGAAACGAGCTCAAACTGTGCAAATTGGCTGCAAAGTGTTTTTCTTGAGTCAGTAACACAATACTTTTTCTTTCTCGACACCAAATATTCGCTTCACCCCCAAACAGCCCTTGCCAGCTCCCAATGTGATAAGCAATTAGTTTGGTTAAGGCTTCTTTTTTTAGGAGCTGAAGCTGTGGGAGTTGCTGGTCTTGGAGGAGATGTGAAATCTGCTCTTTCCCCATCCAGACCACGCGTGCAGAACTCCACCACCTCACTGCCTGGACATGGAGAGCCAAGGCAGCTGTTGGGCATGAAAAGCCTGTGGAACCTGCCATGCCTCAGAAGCCTTTTCTGCTTCGAAGGAATTCCTACTCCTGATCTTTTCAGCAGGAAAAGATTTGGATTCTCAGGTCGTTTAGACCCAAACCTACAAAGCTCTTTTCTTTGAGGCCCTAACTCCACAAATCTGTTTTCACCAAGAATAAAAATATCTATTTCGTAAGCAAAGGCGGAAAAGAAATTGTCAAAATGTGCTGTGAGTCAGAAATCTGAGGGCCATCGAGGTGCTGTGAGGACTGGAGCACCTCAGCATCAGGCTGGGAGAGCTGGGATTGCTCAGCCTGGAGAAGAGAAGGCTCCAGAGAGACCTTCCAGTGCTTAAAGAACCTCCAAGAGAGCTGGAGAGGAACTCTGGACATCCCTTTGGACAAGGGATGGAGGGACAGGACAAAGGGGAATGGCTTCCACTGCCCTAACAACACAGGCATTTTTTCCCCAAAAAGACAGGAAAACAGTCTGTTCCCCGCTTTCCAATGTCAGTAAGGCACT
>JAOTQZ010001283.1:1642311-1669264 GCA_026546895.1 Pogonocichla stellata
ATTTTTGCAGCTTGCATTTCTTCTCTCAATGTTGGTAAATTGTTCCAAGGAGCTAAATCCAGCCCCTGAGACACCTGAGTCTCATTTGAGGGTCTTTGGGGACCCCGCCAGGGGGGTCTTAAACCTCCCAGGGATGCCAGAGAAATACTCTGGGCTCCCACATATATTATTTATTATATTTTATTACATATATAAGTTATTACATTTTATTATATTTCCTCTTCCTTGTCCAGTTGAGGAGAGCATTGATAGAGGACCTTGGTGGCCACTGGCATCCATCCAGGATCAACCCTCCACAAATATTTAGAATATCCAAGTGATCTAAGGCTGAAAGTTGGGAAAAAATCTGGGTTTGGGGTTTTTTTTTCAGACCTTTTCCACTCTCCAGAGTGCTCCGAAGTGGGAAAGATTTTTCTCCTTAGCAAAGACTTTTCAACCATGAACTTCCACCTACAACAGGAGCTTTAATGATCCTTGTGGTCGCTTCCAACTCAGGATATTTTATGATTCTGTGATGTCTGAAGAACTTTCGTGTACCACCAATGGAATCAGAGCAGGTTTTATGGACTCCCTGGAACACCTCCTTTCCCAAAATGCCCCAGTTTGGGGTAGGATGGGTCTGTTTTGATGACAGCTGGCTACTTTCACCGCAGGTCAAGAGCTGAGTGTGCGGTTCACAGAATCACAGAATATTCTCAGTTGGAAGGGACCCACATGGATCATGGAATCCAACTCCTGATCCAGCACAACCCCAAGAATCCCACCAGGATGAACATCTGACTTTGTAAAATATCTTGAATCGAAAAGATCAGTTACATAAAAGATCAGAGACACCAAATACCACCTGGAGAAAAAAACCAAAGCCAAAGACAGGTGTGATTTCCCTCAAAGGGTGGTTTTTGAGCTTAAAATGGAATTCCTCAAGAAATGCTCTGCTGGACTATGCAGATGAACATTTGTCACTGTCCCTGGCAGAGTTATCACCTTATTATATTTAATGTTTTATTCCAAAGGAATCACATCCTAGAACTGCCCAAGCCTTTCCACGATCTCTCTACAAAGAAAGCCTTGGAAAAAGCTGGGATGATCCCAAATGATCCTCAAATTGGGTGCTGTGACTCTCCTTTAGAAGGGTTTGGAACTACTGAGGACTTTTGTACCAGAGCAGGGAAGAGATGCTGTGTTTCCTGGATCCCAGGAAATTATCCAAACCACTGGGCTTCCCTTGCTTCAGGAAGGAAAGCAAAAGTCATTTCCTGGTGAGTAACCAGGAAAAATCCACAGTACACAGCAGCAAAAATCAAATTTATAAAAAAAAAAAAAAAGGGGGGGGGGATAATGTGAAGGGCAGCCTGAACTCATCTGCAGAGCTTGAGAGGCATCCCTTCATTCCTGTCTTCCTTCCAAGGAAAGCACAATTAGTGGAAACCAATGAGGCTTGGAGGAATCTCTGCATCTGTGTCTGATCCAAATTTCCATTTCTGTGAATATTTTGCTGTTCTTCCCAGAGATCAGGATTCTGCCAAGAGAAGAGAAACACCAGAAAAAGAGAAAATCCTCTCTGTGTTGCCAAGATGTTCCAATCACTTTTGGGAAGGACCTTGAGAACAATTTCTGGAACAAACCCACTGATATTCACTCCCTCAGTTTGGGATATTTTTGCTGGGAATGGGAGTCCCCATCCCAGACAGTCCTTGGCTGGATTTCCAACATGGGGAATGACTGAAAGAATTTTTTTCTGGAAATCTAGAGCACTCTCCTACTTCAGGTTCTCCTTCTGGCACTTTCAGGACTTGCTGAGTTAATTGCTGTGTGTAATTGAGCAATCTGGGAGAATGCAGCAAACCAAGGAGAGGCAGAAAAAGTTCAAAGTTTACCTTTAATTCCACCAGGTTTCTCATGTAGCCAGACTTGTTCTGCTCCATCAATCCTTTGCTAAATGGAAGGATAAGGTTCTTTATTCCAACCTCATGCTTCCCTAACCCCCTGGCAGCTCCAACCCCCTCCTTTTAATTATCACTCCAAAAGCAGAGAGCCCACAGTTCCATGAGTCACAAATTATATCTCCCAGCAGTGCATAACGCTCCTTTTCACACCTACAAAGGATGAGTCATGAAAAAATAGAAGGGAAACAAAAAAAAAAAAAAAAAAAAAAAAAATTTCGAAATTATCCCATCAATAGAAGCAGAAAGAAAAAAATCAAGTGAGGAATTACTGGTGGACAAAGCATTTGGAAATAGTTGCTGGTATTGATTGGGATAATGTTCTTTGTCATAGCTGAATTTTGGAGTTGTGCTGGAAGCAGTGTTAATAAACAGGAATGTTTTAGTTGTTGTTCATGAGTTTAGTTACAAACTCACCAAATTTTCCCACTTTTACCTTTCCAACTCTCTTCTGATCCCGCCAGGACTGAGCAATGTGTGGGACTGAGTTACAGGTTGGGGTTAAACCACAAAAAATGGGCAAAACCTGAAGTTCGTTTTTGAGAGAATTTTGTCTCTGAAAGTGTCATAGCAAAGAAAAAGAGGTTGAAGTTCCCATTCCAGCTTTTCCCAGCTGTTCTTTAGTTCAGAACAGCAGGAAAATGGGAAGGGAAGGGAAGTTTCAGGGAAGTTTCAGGGAAGGGAAGTTTCAGGGAAGGGAAGTTTCAGGGAAGTTTCAGGGAAGTTTCAGGGAAGGGAAGTTTCAGGGAAGGGAAGGGAAGGGACAATTTCAGCTATAGCACTGAATAAACTAAAAAAACCACACAGAACATCAAGGAAAAGAGCAAACAAAAGTATTAGGGCAGGTCAGCAGCATCAATGGAGACATTATTTCCTCCATTATTCTGCCTCTAGGCAGAAAAACAAATCAAAAATTATGAAAGTCGTGTCAGCAGCAAAAAGTTGGCAGGAGCCAGTGCCTGCACGGAGTGGTGCTGGGCTGCACAAGAAAAGCTGCTTATCATGTGGAATCACTTACTAAGTCCTCAAATTTGACTCCCTCCCTCCTACTAGAGCAGCCTTTCCCTCAGCTGAAGGGGTGACAGTCCCATGATGCTTTTTTTTTTCCCCTACAGACTCCAAGATTCTCCATTTTGGAGGCAAAGTGGGTGCATCTAATCCGAACCTGTCTTGAGCAGACTCATTTATTTCTTCACTGGCAAAGCACAAAGAGCATCAGAATAAACGGGACAAAGGAAAACCAAGTGTTTTGGGGGGAAAGTCCCTGAGCTGGGAATTCTTGTTTGGCATTGGGCAGGTCTTTCACACACGTCAGGAATTTCTCTGGCTGTGGCTCACTCCTCAACAGAGACATCAGGAATAAAGGCATTTCCAGTTGTTTGGACAGCAAGATTTGAGCTCAGATGAGCCCAGGTGCTCTCCTGGATAAAATACTGACTTTTCTAGGAGACAGCAGTTATTTGGCTGTATTCAGGGACAGCATCCATTTTTTCCCCCTGGCCAGGAGTCTCCCTCTGCTCTCCTGCTCCTGGTGCTCATGTTCCTCCTTGTCCATTCCTCTCAGATAAAGTAACTTTTACTTAAGGCTGGAAAATCCTTGTGGACCTTTTACTTCATGGCTTGAGCTCGGCTCTGTTGATAAATTAGAGGCCACATCCTCATGTAGGATAAAACAGGAATCAGGCCAGTTTCCAGCAGGGAAGAATCCAACCTCCCCTGGCAAGAACCACTCAGATGGACTCACCAGGGTTAGGGTCATCACCCCCAACAAAAGGAGAACACAGAAAGGGAGCAAGAGACTTTCAGAGGGAGCATAAATATAATTACAATCCAAGGCTGATATTTTCCACGGTTTGCAGCAGATCCATTCCCAAGCCTAACCATCGATAACTGCACCTTTAACTTGTCTCCTGGCCCTATTATCCCCTCCACACGGTGCTTTAATTACTTGGTGCCCAAGAAGCATTTGGGACAGCGAGGTCTGTCACCCCTTAAGCTGCCTGCCCGACTCTTCATTTCATGAACAAGATACACACAACTCCTTTAGCCAATGGCAGCCTGGTCACACAAGTATTATGTTTTTCCTCTCGCTGTCTACTGTTTCACCACTGGAGGAATTACACAGCCAAGAGCCCGGTCGGAATAATGGCTCTATTCATTTCCCCCTGGGACTAATTCTTACAGATGGCAAGCACTGTGATGGGGCAAATTAGCTTCTTATTTCACTGGGAGGCTTAAAGTTATAAGCTCATTTTGTTGTTGTTTACGGGATAGCTCACGGCAGGACGGTGCAAGCCTGTACATTGCTGCTGGGAGGGAGGGAAGGAAGGAGGCAAATCCTGCGCCAGTGGAGCTCAGAGGGCAGGGAAGGGGATGCTAGGAGGGCCCTGTCACTGCTGAGCCTGGGCAAAGCTCTCTGCCTGCTGGGGCTCCCAGTCAGGTGCTGAGAGCAGCAGGAGGCTTAGTGCTGCTGCAATCCAGGATCACGGCCGTGGCGCTTGGGGAAATCGGGATTTGCGAGCGTTTCTGGGGAGAGGAAAACAAGCACAGTCTCCGCTGCTTGGAATTGGTTTGGAACTGTGCTACGGATGAGAAACGGGGAGAGTCTAATTTACCTGGACAGATGGATCCAGGAATGTTTTCTTTCCCAGTCATTTTCCTCTCCAGACAGCAGCAGTCTCAGCACTACAGAGGATCCTTGGAAAGGGAAGGACATCTTTTCCCCTGTGGTCATCGCCATGTGGCTGTGATTACCCACGGAATTAGGTGCCACCATACCTTTCCCAGATGGCATTTCCAGACGGGAAATCCCAGACTGAGCCTTCCCGTACATCGCTTGTCTAATTTTCCGAACAGAAAATCAGAGTCATGCGTCCCCAGCTCTGAGTGAATCAGCATCACCCTGGAGATTTCAACTGACACCGGCCACCAGCCTGGCCCATAATGTCGCTTTTTATGGGCTTCATGGTGAAAATCTCTTCTCATGAGTAGTGACGCACCGGGAGGAGTAATAGAAGGTGGTGGATGGGATTTTATTTGCTGGCAAAAGCCCTTGCAAAAGTGTCTCAGAGAGAAATTGTCAGTGAAACAAGCAACCGTCATTCCTCAGTCATCATTCCCCATCCCTGGAAGTGTCCAAGGCCAGGCTGGATGGGACTTGGAGCAACCTGGGATAGTGGAAGGTGTCCCTGGGTGGAACAAGTTGAGTTTTAAGGACCCTTCCAGCCCAAACCCTAGAACTCCATGATCAGTGATGCTATTAAGAGCTGTTTTCCTGCAGGTATGGATAAAGGATTTATTTTCTGCAGAGTCTCAGAAGATCATAAGGGATGTGGAACCTCTCCATGGAGAAGCTTAAGGCCAGTGGGAATCCTCCCAGTGGGATGGTTCCAAGTGCACGACAGACTCCAGCTTCAGATCCCCTGCCCTTTCTAGTGTTCATCCTCCTTCACTGCCATATTTCAGGGGATGAATTTCACCCCGGACATTCCCCCTTGTATTGGCCCATTCCCTGATCATTATGAACATCTTTCATTATTAATGGGGTGTCTTGCCCAGATCTTCATCTCCCTTCCAGCATCCTCATTCTCTGGGGATCCTTTGTTGCCTTCCCACCACATTCTTGATGCCCTTCCTATGCCCACCAGGCACCTGCAGTCCCAGCTCCACAATCCTGACATCCATGGCAATTTCTCTTCCTTGTCTGCCTCTGAGACATTTCTAGGTTCACATAAAAACGTGAACTTCTCTTTTCTGAAATAATTCAAAATATTCAAGAAGAAAATCACTGGCAATATAAAAATAACCTGAAAATTATTTTTTTTGAGGGAAGAGGACAATAAAATGAGTAAATAGAAATAAAAGGCATTCACATGTATGAAACAGTTAAGGCCTATTGTAATAATTTAAGGAATTGTGATAGCTTTTACATAGAAAAGAGTCCTCAAATTGGAAAGTCACGACGACATGAAATTGGTAATTCTGTTTTCTGACAAAGGTTAACCCAGAATGTTTTCATCCCACAAAATGCTACATTTGCATATGCTCAGACACTCACATATGTTTGCAAAATGCAGCCTGCTCCAGACATAGCTTTTTTTTTCTGAAGTGAAAAAAAAAAAAGATTTCAAAATACCAACCCTATTTTCATCACAGAGCTGTCTCTTCAGGAAGTGCCAGCCATGAGTGAAGACAGTGGTAGAAAAGTAAACCTGGATGGTGTAAATTACTCCGGAGCTCCAGCTACTGGGACTAAGTATGGAAAACCAATGGAATGTGTGGGGCTGCAACTTCTCCAGAGCTTTTCCAGACACTCCACCACCAACCCCTTGGCTTTGGTGGAAAAGTCTTCGACCTGTTCCTCAGACTCATGGGTTTGTGCTCTAATGTGCAAGTGGGATATGGTTTTGGAGCCATCCTGAGCTCAGAAGCACCATGATGGATGTCCCTGATGCTGTGGCAGGTTTGCCCTTGGGTCTTTGGAGGGATCTTGATGTTGTGGGGAGACCACATCCACTTTCATCCAGGAGAGGAGGAGGAGGAGGAGGAGGAGGAGAAGGAGAAGGAAGAGAAGGAAGAGGAGGAGGAGAAGGAGGAGGAGAAGGAGAAGGGGAAGGAGAAGGAGAAGGAGAAGGAGAAGGAGAAGGAGAAGGAGAAGGAGAAGGAGAAGGAGAAGGAAGAGAAGGAAAAGGAAAAGGAGAAATAAAACCCCCACGTGTTGATTGTGTTGAATCACAAAGCCAACATCACATTGTGGTGGAAATTCCTCCCTCACCCCATACCTCCCCTCCTGGATTCTGTCTTCCCTTGGAGCCAGTGGTTACTGGAACCACCAACTCCTACATTTCGTCGGGCCAAGTCCTCTCCTGTGTCCACCAGCACTGAGCCCTGAGCCCTGGAGGGGAAAGCCCAGGCTAGAAAAGCCCTGCAAGCCTCTGCTGAAAGCCCAAGTCAGCAACATTTGCATGGAGACCTCCCCACCTCGCTGGAATAATGATTCCTGTGGCGGCCTCGTGGCTGCTTTTACGAGCAGCAGAAAAAGGGGAGGAGGAGAGAGGAGGCGTCGAAGCTGAATGACAAAGTCAAGGCTGGCTCAGGCAGGGCATTTCCTTATGTAAGAGGAGCAGTGGGATGGTTTCCTACACCCCTGTGGCCAGAGGAATGCAGGAGCACAGGGCTCGACCCCGCTGGGGATCCTGGAGGAGCTGGGAACATGCGTGGGCTGGCCCAGCCATGCCAGGGAAGGAAGGAATATTCATTCCTTCAGCTCTGCTCCAGAGCTTCCCTGCCTCCCCTCCCAGGGATTAAACCACTCACTCCAGGGTTTGCAGGCAAAAGCCTGGGGGAGCCAGCCAAAGGCAGAGTGCTGTAAGCAGGCAAGGAGTTCAGCTCAGGATTCCTTGCTCAAGGAAGAGAAGGGAACAAAAATAAAGTCTAATTCCTGCATCTATAAAACAAAAGTCTCCGTGTTTTGCCAGATTCCAGGATGAAGGGCTTGTAATGCAATGCTGCTGCTTTCTGTGTTATTTTATTTTTCTAAATCTCTCTCTCTCTCTCTCAATCTTCCTCATCCTAACCTTTCTCACTGAGGTCTCCAAAGCTGAATTGCTGTTGTTACCTATCCATGTAATGCCCAGTGTCCTTAGTGAATGGAATTATTAAAGTGATAAAAGAAATATTAACAGACTGACCAGCACCTATTCTCCTCCCTAGGGCAAAAAAAGAGATTTATCAACATTCACTCCCCAAAAGTGCATCCCCAGGTTTGTTTGAGCGCTGATAATCTCCTGGCATCCCTTTCTTAATTATTTCTACTGATAAGGGCAGATATCACTGGCAATTCTGGCTTTAGGAAGTTCATTCTAGGAAATTAATTCCCCTCAGAGCCCATTATAGAGGGAAATAAGGTGCTGAAATCAGCTGAGAGCACCTTGCTCTGGTTGCTGACCACCCTCCAGATGTTTCCTCATGGAGTTTGCAACATCTCTGGCCTTTGAGGAAGGACAGGGAGAGGCAGGGTTTTATGAGACTGGACACCCAGGGGAAGCACTAAAACCAGCTTCTCTTTGAGGGTGAAACAGGACCAGCAAGTTTGAGCTTGGGTTCTGAAGTGCTCTTGACTTGAGCTGCTGGTTCCCATCCAAACTGCTGGAATGAAGTGTTTGGCATCACATCACAACCCATCAACTCTGCATGGGTGAGGGGGCAGGGAAACACGGCTCCTGCTCCTGGCAGAAAGGTAGGAGGGACTGAACAGGGGCATCTTGGCTTGGGTCGTCAGAGATCTACATCAGCCCCTTTTATTTCTACATGAACCACTGGGAAAAGAATTTAACACAGTGATTGAGGGGAGCATTCATTCTACAAAGTTATTTCCTTGGAGAAAGTTTAGATCTGAGCACAAATCCTGCCCCCATCTCCCACAAGAGTTCCCAGACTCTTTAAATCTTAGAATCAGGGTCATGGAGTGGTTTGGATTGAAAGGGACCTTAAAACTCTTGTTTCAGCTTCCATTACTCCAGGTTGCTCCAAGCCCTGTCCAACCTGGCTTTGAGCATCTCAAGGGCTGTGGCAGCCACAGCTTCTCTGGGAAAACCAGTGATAATTTTCTATTACTCCATTCTCTGCCTTTGTAAGAGGAGCTGCTACATCAGCAGTGAAGTTCTGTGTGTGAAGAAATAAAAATACGGTTTTGGTCAATTTTTTCCATTTCAATAATTTTCCAATATTCCAATGAATAATCCTTCTCTGCGAGCTTCTATTCTAAAAACTGCACTTAATCCAAACATATTTCATCCTTCCTAGGAAATCCTGGGATGCTCAGAGGCCTTTATTCCATATTGGTGCTGTTTCATGGAACGTCACAGCCAGCAGTGGAGTCTGGCCATGCCTGCTGGTGAATAAATGTCCAAGGCAAGGGACATGCAGGATTTCTGCAGTGCTGTATTTCAGTTTATCCAGCCTGGCTGCCCGGGCTGTGCTCAGATCAAGTGAAAATCAAACTTCTCCTTTGTTGGATCCACATTCTGAAAATCCAAGACCTTCTTTTTCTCCTCTGAGCCAAGTTCATGTCCCAGTGATTCCCCCACTCAGCTCTTTCACCTGGGTTTCAGAGGGAGAAAAGCGAGTTGTTTCCAGAGAAAGGGAATGACAATGGGCGGGCCAGTTTCAAGCTGGGATAGAAATGCAGTTTAATATGCTGTCAAAAATGATTTGAAACAGATCCCTTCGTGCCAGCTGATAAAACTGAAATGTTCTGCTTCGGGCTGAGCCACTGCAGGTTGGAAGCTGACTTTTTAACCTTTTCCCATGGAAAAAAAAAATCAGAAAAACACACTTTTGGGGGGAAAAAATGTAAAAAAGTTAATATTGAAGCCTTGCCTTGAAGCATTTATAAAACTCCTGGTGTGAGGTGAAGCAGTGGAGTGTTGGTGTCAGAGTGAGAGGACAAGGCAGGGCTTGTTCCAGGGAGGGACTCTGCTGGTCCTGATGCCAAAATTCTGGCAGCAGAGTGCCACACATCCCAGGGATGGCTTTAGGAATTATCCACCACAGCCTGGAGTGTTTGCAAGAACAACTCATGGCCACCACAACACTGCTGTGCATCCAGCTCCTCCATCTGCCCAGCCCAAAATGAAAGAGAAGCAGATCCCTGAGTTTGATTTCTCTAAAGCTGATATCTTGTTCCACTCATGATCCAGCATCAAGGTTTAAAAAGAGGGGATCCAGCTGACATAGTGAAAAAATAAAAATTAATAAAAATTAAAAGTTAAAAGTCAATATTGAAGTCTTGCCTTGAAGCATTTATAAAACTCCTGGTGGGATATGAAGCAGTGGAGATTGGAGGGTTGGTGCTGACCTGGAGCAGAGGCTGGACAGGGTTAAAGGAATAAAGTAGGGATTTATTAAAAGCTCTTCACAAGCTTCACCTTGGGCAGTGCAAGAGCCTGGCCATGGCTACACCCTAGATGGACTCTGAGTCACTCTGAGTTTTCACATTTTTATAAGTTTTGGTCCATTTCCACATTGGGGTTAATTGTCCAATTCCAGCTCCAGGTTCTGCAGTCCCACCCTCCCAGATTCTCTCCTCAATTTGCACTTTCTGGGGCTGAAGCTGCAGCGTGTCCTTGATTCTGGGGCTGGAAAAGGATTGTTTTGTGTGACTGAGCTGGGAGGAGAACTTGCTAACACTTTATATGAAGTTCAGAGTCACACACTAATGCAGTGCAGAATCTGGAAAATATGAAAGCTAAAACTTAAGGCATCAGTGTCAGAGCGGGAGGACAAGGCAGGGCTTCTCAGCGGGACCCTGCTGGCCCCGGGATGCCAAAATTCTGGCAGCAGACTGGGACGGCTTCTAGGAATTATCCACCGGAGAGTGTTTGCAAGAGCAACTCACGACCACCACAACCTTGATGCGCATCCAACTCCTCCAGTGCCCCAGGAAAGCGAGCAGATCCTCGCCTGTGATTTCCCTTAAGCTGACAATCGTTCCACTGGCGCTCCTACCCCAGGGTTTAAAGGATCTGACCCTGCTGACCTCCAGCAGCATCCCCCAGCCCCTGGCCCTGCCTGCCAAGCCCCGCGGGACCGCGGGCAGCAGGAGTTTGTGTACAAAGCTGTCACCACTGCCGGGAGTGGGTGGATTTTCCAGCTCATCTGTAACCTGAGTGCCACTCCAGCCCCGGGATCTTTCTTCCCAGTGTCAACAGCACGCAGCGGCCGAGCTATCCCCTTACACATTATCTTCCATCAAGTTGATGGACAGCAGGGAGCAGAGCCAGCAGTCATTGTGGCAGGCTGGGTGTTTTTACAGGCACAATGGTTAATGGGCTGGTTAATGTAAAGGATTAGCCCCTTCAGCCCCGGGACATCCGAGAGGGGAGGAAGGGGGTGCTGCTGCTCAGGGAACGCCGCGATCGGCTCGGAACCAAATTGGAGCGAACCGGGGGAAAAAAAAAAAAAAAATCCTTTACGGGCGTCTTGGGTTTGGCGTTTTGGGATGTGATGCTCAAAACAGAGCCAGACATCACGGTCTGCAGGGAATGGTGCCGTTCCCAAAGCTGCCAGGGCTGCAGAAGTGTTTGGGCACTGTCAGGCACAGGATGCGATTTCTGGGATCAGGAGCAGGGTCAGGAGCTGGACTGGATATCCCTGTGTGTGTGTGTCCTGTCCAGCTCAGGATATTCTGTGATCCTCTGACGCTCTGGAGGAGCAGGGAGGGATGAGGAGGCTGAACAGACTCTCCATCCCCAGCCAAGGGGTGAGTGGAAAGCAAAGGGAAAGCTCAGCGCCCCAAACCTCCATCCTGCAGAGGATGCCGAGAGGATGCTCTGGCTCCGCAGGCTCCCAAAAGCGCCTGCCCAGAGGGATTGCTGCGTGGAAAGGGAACATTCGCCGCTTTTCCTGAGACAGCCAAGCCCGTGGAGCCTTCCCCGAGCTCCGACCCTTCCCTGCTGCATCCCCCGCCCATGGGAGCAGCATTATTCCGAGGAGCCCTAGAGTGCTATTGTATCGCCGCTAAGTGCCCGAGCTTAGGGGATTTATGGCCATATGCTCGCATGGCTTATGCACTGAGAAGCTTAGAAACCCTTCCTCCAAATTCCTCGGGCGGGATAAAACCTCCTGCCTGACTGGCTCGGCTTACAGCAGAGAGACGGTCCTGGAGAGACCCTCCCCGGGAAAGCTGCCGGGTTCCAGGAGAAAAAGGGGATGGAAAAACCTTCCCCGAGAGAAAAGGGGATGGAAAAATATTCCCCAGGAGAAAAGGGGTTGGAAGAACTCTTCCCAGGAGAAAAGGGGATGGAGAGACCCTCTCCAGGAGAAAAGGGGATGGAAAAACCCACCCCAGGAGAAAAAGGGGCTGAAGAACCTTGCCCAGGAGAAAAGGGGCTGGGAAAACCTTCCTCAGGAGAAAAAGGGATGGAGAAACCCTCCCCAGGGGAAAGGGGCTGGAAAAACCTTCCTCAGGAGAAAAAGGGATGGAAAAACCCTCCCCAGGGGAAGGGGGTTGGAGAAATCTTCCCTGGGAGAAAAGGGGATGGAGAAAACCTTCCTCAGGAGAAAAGGGGATGGAAAAACCTTCCTTAGGAGAAAAGGGGATGGAGAAAACCTTCCTCAGGAGAAAAGGGGCTGGAAAAACCTTCCTCAGGAGAAAAGGGGCTGGAAAAACCTTCCCCAGGAGAAAAGGGGATGGAAAAACCCTCCCCAGGGAAAAAGGGGCTGGAGAAACCCTCTCCAGGAAAGCTGCTGAGTTCCAGGAAAAGAGGAGAAAAAGTCTGGGATGGTCAGAGCTGCCTGAGTGAGGCAGGTGAATCACTCAGGGCTGGTTTCCCTCCTGTCCCTGAGCCAGAGAAACACAAATCTGCCTGTGGCCAAATAGTTTTCAGATATGGTTTAACCTATAATTATTTAGGGTTTGTATCAGGCTGCTGGGATTTAACCATTTGGTCAGGCCAAATTCAGCATCACTGTGTCTCATGCTATATCTCATGGTACCAACTACTCAAAAAAAAAATGATAAATCAGTTTAAGTTGGTGAAAACTCACAGAAAAAAAAATCATTTCCTTCATTTCCTTCTCTCCTCAAATTGCATCATAATCTCAGCAGCAAGAAATTAGGGAGTAAAATGTAATTTCAGCTTAGCTGCTTTTCTTTTCCTCATTTCCATATATTTTAATTATTATTCCATATTCTGCAGGTGAAGGGGAAAAATTCAGGAAAATATTTAAAAAGCAAGCTGGTGATTTTTCTGTCTTCCACCAATTCACCTCAGCAGCATCATGGGACTGCTGGGCTCTGAAAAGTGAAAAAGAGATGGGCCTGCACCAGGACACTTCATCTGAACCTTGGGATTTGATGGCAGCAGGGATCTGAGCAAAGCAGGGGAGCTGGTGGAGCCTGGAGCAGGATTTTGGAGCTGAAAAGTATTTTCTACTATTAAATTTATGTTATTATTTTGTAATGATGACCTGTGGTGACTCCCACCCTTCGTTTCTCCATTGGGGGTCCTTCTCCCTCTATCCCAAACATGATTTAAATTCTGTAGAAAATCAGAAGTGGTTTCTCCTTCTGGTTCAGGTGCACAAAAAAAAGATCCAAGTTAGCAGAGCTCAATTTTCTGCTGAAGGCAAGTCCCAGCCTTGCAGTTTTCTGTGTGTCCATCTGTGCAGAAAGGCTGAGACGTGTCTGTTGTGAAATATGAGTGTGACAGAGAAAGGAAAGGGCTTGTTCTGTTCTCCAGCAGCTTTCAGAAGATTACCCAGGGGCAAAACCCCAAACCCTGTCAATAATATATAACTTTAATTGCCATTTTCTAAGATGAACCCATTGAGTTTTGGACACTGAATGGGCCAGGGGTGGTTCCAGCCCTACCTTATAATGAGAATTTAGACATCTGCTGTGTTTTAGGAAATAGGGAATGTTGTGGTAGGCCCAGCAGAGAACAAAGTGCCCCCTCAGCCAGGGACTCCCAGAAGTGATGGAGCTGGAAATGTCCCTGGATCAAAGAGCTCAGGCACAAAGCAAGAATTATCATGGTCACTACAGATCAAGGCACCAAAAGATGAAAGGCTGGATTCTTATATTTATAGAAATAGAAATGTGTGCCCTATTCTGCCTTGATAAAGGGACCCTTAATTAGACACAGTTATTACAAAACCTGCACAAATTGGTGCAGAATGGTCAGTGCACAGACATGAGACAAAGGAAGCATTTTTCATATTTTCTGTCCATTCATAAATAAGGTAAAGAGGTAACATCACATTCCCAAGTGACAGAGGGAATTTGTGGCAAAATGAAGCCCAAGGAACCAGGTCTTGCTCTTTGCAGGGAGTATTTTTATTTTTCTGTAGCAGTCATTTAAACAAATTTATATTTTAGCAAAGCCTGGAGCTGTTTCAGCTGGAAGTGACCTTTCTATGGAAAAAAAAAATGTCCCAACTCTCAGCACAAGTGGGAAAAAGAAAACAAATATCCTCAGGAAACAGTTCCAGCAAATTTGTCACTTCACTGATAAAGCAGTTAGGAGTTTAAAATGAGAGTCACCTCATTTGTAGACCTGGGTTGAATTCACCTGTGAGGGCAAAATTAAAAAAAAAAATCACATAGAAATCACAGTTTTCAGCAACCTTGGCAATATTTGCTTTGCCAAGCAAAACCCACCTCAGTTCTGTGTCAGCCTAGAAGCAAATTTAAACAGTGTGAAGAAAGATGATGTTTTTATTTAACAAAGGAGCAACAGGTGGGGGGACAAAATGCAGGAGAACAGTTGAGAAGTACAGTTAATTAATGTAAATTTGACTGGATCCATCCACGTGTTGGTTTTAAGTCACTGAGCTCTGGATTTCTGCACCTGGATCTTTCAGGTTGCCTTCAGCCCTAAAAAAACTGCAAAACTGCTTCAACATAAACAATTATCTATAGGACAAAGAATGACATCGATTTAGGATTTATTTATACAAAACAAGGTGAGATTAGAAGGAGCAGATGAGGAAAGGGGTGAGAAGTGATGAGGGGGGAGGAGAAAAATAATTGATATCAAAGCCTTGGTTCAGCAAAGAATCTGAAAATTCAAGTTAAGCCTGAATTTTTTGCAGGTTAAGGCCACACTGAAGTGCTCACATGGAAGTCGAGGAAGGTCCTTAATTACAGAAGAAAATGTCACATTTATGCCAAAAGTACTGAAACATTTGTTGATTTTGATTAACGAAATAATTAATTAAATTTTTGGCAGCCGTGTTGTTGAGACAATCATTGAATTGTGGAATCTCCTGAGCTGGGAGGGACCCACAGGGATCATTGAGGTTTGATTTTTAGATGAGTTATTAAACCCTTATAAGTTCAACAATGAGATGGAATGGATTTTTTATCTCACACTCATCCAATGAGCTCAGATCCCCAAATCCCCAACAATCTCTCACAGGCTGGGCAGGATAAACTCCACGGCCTGAATTCCCTCCTTCCTCAGGGCATGGGAAGGGATTTGATGGGATGGGGGCTCTGAATGAGTCATGACTGCGAAAATCCAGAACCCAGTGCTGAACTTAAAAACCACCTTTAACAGAACCCCACAGTGGTTTGGGCTGGAAGGGACCTCAAAGATCATCTCATTCCATTGTCCCAGGTTGCTCCAAGCTCTGTCCAACCTGGCCTTGAGCACCTCCAGGGATGGGGATGCTGATGGCTGGGTGATGTTTCTTTTGTAAAGAAAACAACAGAGGGTCAATGCAAAGAAGCTGGGTAATGGTGGCCTTGCTTCTTGAAAAATTGGGCCAAATATAAAATGCTGATGTGGTAGATTTCTTACTCAATAAACCTTTTGTTTAATAAAATATTTATTTAATTGTTTTTATTTAATTTTTTAAAAATTTAATGAAATGTCCATTTATTTTCAGTCTAAAACTTGAGGTAAAACTTGAAGGTCGCAACAATCTACTGGATCCGTCTGGGGCAGGATTTGTTTTTTCTTGTGATTTCTGACTTCAGGAAACCATTGACTCCAGCACTGCTGGACACTGGAATATCCCAGTGGAATATCCCAGTGGAATATCCCAGTGGAATATTCCTGTGGAATATCCCAGTGGAATATTCCTGTGGAATATCAGTGCTGAGATATTCCACCCATGGGGCAACCAGCTTGTGGTCCATCCATTATTCCAACGTCTCTCCAAATTATTCCTCCGTGTTTTGACATCAGTCCTGTGGTTCTGCTCAGACCAGACCATGCTGGGCATCCCCTGGTAGGACAGGGAGGGCATGGGGAAGAATTTCCTGGAGAAGTGAAACTTGGCTTGTCAGGGCATGTGTAACTCCTGGTTTCATCCTGAGGAAAGATGTGAGCTGAAATTCAATCCAGCGCCTCCAAGCAGCAGAATTCCCCTAAGGGGAAGAATTCCATTGCTGAATGCTGGATGGGGAGGCTGTGCCTTCCCTCTGGCTCTGGACCTGTGGAATAGGTGACAGCAAGGAGGATGAGGATTTATTCAGCTTCTTGTCTTCATGGTCTCATCGTTAAGATTGAAATTAAAAACGAAATTAAAAACGGAATTAAAAACGAAACTAGAAACAAAATTAAGTGACTGTTAGCAGGGTGCTGCCATTGCCAGATCAATTCCCCCCCAAGCCCTTCATTCCTTCTGAAAGAAGAAATAACCTTGATGTTGAGGTTTTTTTCACAGATGTGAAAACTGGTTAAGGGACAGTGGTTTTAATGTTGAATTTTGACTTGGGTTTGGAGGAGGGGAAGGGGCTGGTTCAGAGGTGCAGAGCAGCAAAAGAGAGATGAGACAGAAGGAAGGCAGAAAGAGGAAAGCAGAGGAATTTGTGGGATTTGCTCAAGTTCATCCACCTATTCATAAAGGGCAAATGAGAAGTGACAGCGAGGTAACACTGAGCAGACCTCGGCCATCCCAAGAAACATCTCCATAATTTCAGGGAGTAGGAACTCCAGCTGACAGATTTTTGGAGCCGGCCACGAGGCTGGGGAGAGGAAGAGGAGAGGGGGGGTGTGTGGGAAGGGGGCAGAGGAGCAAGGCTGAGCTCCAGGGTGAGGTGTTGGGGCAGCCCACGTTCCGCCGGCTCCCTTCGCACGCGGAGCAAAATCTCAGAAAATCTCAAACTCCACAGCTGGGTTGGGATGCACTGGGACAAGGAACACGTCATAAACTCCGGGCTGGAGCGTGGCAGAGCTGGGAAAAGCTGAGTCCCCTCTGGGGTGGCTGCTGAGGCCACATTACCTGACATTTCCCCCGCCCCAGCTCGACATGACTCAAGTGCCGGGGGCTGCATTAAGGAGGTGTGAACATCATGAGCCTGGAAAGCAGCCAAAGCTTGGGAAGGTCAAGAGAGGAATTTTTCCACCAAGTTCAACTGGACTTTCAATCAATTCCAGCTTCACCCTGTGGCTTTCCCTACGTGTACCCAAAAAAATGAGGTGACGTGCCACGTAACGAGTGAGACCACACAGGGCTGACTCGCTCAGGGTTCCTCTCTCATGAAAAGTTTGCTGAGGACATCTGGGAACATTCCTATTTGAAAAAGGGGTGTCCAAAAAGGGTTTTCTGCTATTTTTTCAAAGGAAGGAGTGGCCAAAAATGGGCTGAAAGTTGTTCAAAACACGGAAACAACATGAAAAATTAGGATTGGACAGATAACGGCAAATGATCGGCAAATTTTGGGGTGAGTTTATGGCTTTGGGGACAACAACCACGAGGAGATTGTTCAGACAGCCAAAGCTCAGCTGCTGCACCCTCACTCAGAAATACAAATTCCCGACAGCACAAAAGGTGCTGGCAGGGTGACAGCACCAGGCTCAGCCAGGGAATTCCACGCAGTGATGGAGAAGCAGTTTCTCCATTACCTTGGTAGGTCCTGGTCTGGTTCAGCTGCCTTTGCAGATCTCGCCCCAAGTGCTGAAATTCATCTTCAGCTCTGCCATCAGCTCTCCAATAAATTACCCCAGAGAGGTGTTTAGAGACCCCATAGTTCCCAACGTGTTTGGGGAAAAGCACTAAAGAATGATGAAGAGCTGCTGAAATTTTATGTTACAAATATTTTTACAGCTTTAGCCCCTATTTTTAGTTAACAAATCATCTACGGACCAATTATAATTTCCTTCACACGCATTAAGTACGCAGAAGAATTTGCCAAACACACTGGTGCTAACCCCAAACATTCAAAAAACATGAGTCAGCCCCTCTCACTGCCTTCCCCCCTCCCACCCTGGGCTTATTATGGACTTAAACTTCATCAGACTTCTGCAAAAATGAATGTCGGCTCTTTATTTGCCTTCTCGTACTGGAAATTTTTCCATTTTGCCTCTTTAAGGTTGCTTCTGCACCTCTGAGGATTAGGAATTTATTTCCTTTTTAAAAGAAACTTGATGTTTCCTCCTGTTTGCTTGTCTTCCAGAGTGAGGGATGCCTAAAAATTCCCTCCAGGTAAAGACTGGGACAGCAACTCCTACAATCCCTGGATTTCCCCATTTTGGTTGTGTCCATGTGCTCTTACCTTGTTTTTCCTTCATTATGTGGAATATGAAAATGAAAAAATCATGTGATTCCTGCTCCATCTTCCCAGTGGGATTGAGGGCATGGTCAGGCCTTCAAAATGTTGGAGCAATTTTAGACCTTCCAGCATTTTTAAAAGGAGAGTCATTTCCCTTTTCTCCAAGCTGGTCATGGTGATTGAAGGCCTTTATTGCCTTTCCCAAACAAAGGTGTCCAACACCACCTGAGATGCTCCTGAAAACACCAACAGTTTTATTTTTGTGCAGAGCTATCTTTAAACATCAGCATTTACTGGTTTATTCACATCGTACTTTTTTCCTGAATATCAAATACCCATAAATTAATTCTCCGTGACTTTCCATGTTGCTGATGGGGTCAGGAAGGAAAAAATGCTCAAGAAATCCTTGTTCCTTTTGATTTCACCTGTTCCAGAGGATCACAGTTAGTGCTTGTACCAGAAGAAAAGTCCCAGCCCCATCATCCAGCACTCAGGGATGTGAAGCAAAACCCCACAAGGATCCCAACCCTCTTTGTCAGTGTGCACCAAAATTCCTTGGAAAAACAGGAGCAGAGACCTGGATGAGTGCTCCTGGATCAGCAGCACCAGGACACCTGGAGCAGGTCCAGATGCTTTGCAGGATGAGAAGAGATTGAGAGAGAAGTGGAATGAGATGATTCCCACACCTCCAAACCCAATCCTTGTCTTTCCAAGGGATCTGGGGAGACCTGATTCTCATTTTAAGGTCATAACTAAAATGTTTTTTTTACTGCCAATATAGATAAAGACATGAGCTGTGTCTGGCTTTCCACGTGGCTGGGATTTCTAAGAGGATTTTGGTGCTCTTTGCACTTTGGGACTTTTTTTTTTTGTCTCTTCAAACAGGGCCACAGAAACACTCAGCACACAGAGAATCATCTGCACAAAGCTTCTTTCTGGATCTGAGCACTGTGGCAGACACTGAAGTCAATCCCTCCTGGCCCGTGTGGTTTTGTGAGAATCCAGGAAAAAAAAAATTTAAAAAAAAAAAAGGTATAAAAAGCAAAATTCACCAGATCAGCTTTCTAAGCAGTGACTTTCCCCGAGCTTTCCTAGAAACCCTGCTCTGCTTTTCCCATCTCCTGCCAAGCTGTATAGAATTGGATGAGCATAATTTTTCTTTTGCTCCTTCTCCACGAGCTTGTGCCAGTGCGAGGAAGTTTATTTTTGTAACTTAACCCCCTCTTGCAAAGTGCACTTAAAGCACCTGGCTTTCCATTTTGAATTAAACCAGAACTGACCCTACTTTGCTGAAAATGTAGCTGCTCTTTATTTGACTTGCAGGGCTTTAAGTCAGCTGTAATGGGCTGGGGTTAAGAGAGTCTCTGGTGAGGAAAACTTAGGAGAGGAGAGAGCAGCTGCAAGTAAAATAGATTTTAAAAATCCCTGAGATGCTCAGAGACAGCCCTGTCTGACAGCCCTCAAATTCTACCTGCTGGGAAGGAAAACCCATTTTGGGTGTTTTGGTTGGTCCTCTTTGCTTTTATTTTTCTTTTTACCAGGTTTATAGAGGCCTTGAATGAAATTGAACCTGGAGGCCGGGGAGGGAAGGGGTGTCTGGAGGCTGTAAAGGCAGAATTGAGTGACTTGCACAGACTTCAATAATTTGCAGACATCTGATATTAAAATGAGAGAAACCCCACCCCCACATGTACAGCCTGGGAACTGTGCCCTGCAGACAATTTTAATGGCTCATGTGGCTCTGTGCACCCCAACCTCCTAGAAATGCCTTTATTGGTTTTTCTGGATCTAAACAAAAGCCCAGGGAAGCAGGGAGGAGAAAAAAAAATTAATAATAATAAAAAAAAAATGGAAATGAGATGAAAACCAGCTGATAAGTCAGCCTCAGGGAATTCTTGTCTCTCTGCAAAGACAGACATCCAAGGAGACGTGGCAGCTTCGTGGGCCTGGGAGAGGCAGGTCAGGACGTCAAGTGGAGTTAACAAAGTTGGGAAAATCACTGAGCAGGAGTCATTAAGGGCACCCATCACACTAAGCCTGGTAACTCATTCTGAAGCCTCATCTGCTCCCAGCAAGAAGCCTGTGATCAAGAGCAGACAATAAAAATTACAGGCTTCAAAGGGGAAAATTAGTTTATTTCAGAATCTGGAGTGTCCAAGGCCTAATAATTAACTAATTTGGAGGTTTCTGTCATCGTTATCTCTGAGTAAATTAGTGCTTTAATGTTGGGAAAAGAATTCTCAGCAATACAGGTTTGCAGATCAGAGATAATATTCTGAAATGAAGTTTTTAGCACACTTTGATTCACCCCTCTTCCATTCCTAATCCTCAGAATGATTCTCTGACACTGATTCATTTATGACAGGATCCTGTGGAATCAGATAATTTACCCTCTAAAGGGAAAATAAAAAAAAAATTTAAAATTATATATCTCATTTTAGATGGGTAATATTGACTGAAATGAACATTACACCTCCTCTTTTTATACCAACCCCAATTTTCACTTGGAGAATGAGGATGATGCCACTGCACACTTCAGATGGTGCAATCAGCCACAAAAAAAGTAATTCTGTAGCAGTGGAGACCTTGAAAGAACTTCCTAGAGCAGCCAAACTTACCCAGAGTTGTCTTCAGCACCAGCTCTGTTCTTTAATTCAGCACTGGATCTGTCATTCTGCTCCCATAATTCCATCTCTTGATTTCATTCCGTGTAAAGGATGAGCAGTGCTGAATTCAGAATCCCTGGAACACGAGAGACAAGGGCTCTTCTTCACAGCTTTGGGTCATTTGGACAGGAGTGGCTTTTCCAGAGACTGGAAGGAATTCTGCCAGCCTGACACCACTGCTTGTCCCAGGGCTGGGGGTGGCAAGTGGGATGCCTTGCTTGGCCATCCTTCAATGTCAGATGATGAGAAATATTTTCCTTTGTCCTTTTTCATCGTCCTTTCACAAAAACTGGGTGTAGGGTGAGAGTTCATCCACCCAGCCTGAGTTCTCCTCTTCTCTGACCCTGCTTTGAGCAAGAGGCTGGACAAGGTCAGCTGAAGCCTCCTCTGGCCTGACTTTCCCTCTGTTGGGGTCTGGCTTCCAGGGAAAAGCTGTCTTGGGAATGGGAAGGGAGGGAGGCAATCAGTGCAGGTGACTGAGGTTCCCACAGGCAGGGATTTGGGAGGAGCCTGCCAAACCAAGCCAGGAATCCAGGAAAACCCGGCTTGGAGGGGCTGAACATGATGGGCAACCATGAAATCAGGAAGGTTGGACAGCACCACTCAGGTCATCGAGTCCAGCCATTCCCAATTAATCATTTCTTGCCTAGAAACCTTTTGAACACTTGAGGAGAGTGATTCCAGCCCTCCCCTGGGCAGCCTGATCCAATGCTCGACCACCCTCCCCGTGGATAAATTTTTCCTGATATCCAATCTACAAACAAACTCCATCCCATATCCTGCAGGCAGGGATGAGTCACAGCAGACCTTGCATTCAGGTCTTGCTCCTGAGGCTGTTTGATCCCTCTGCTCCTTCCTAACCTCTGTCCTGCCTCCCAACTTTCCACTTGTGTCGGCGCCGCCGCTCCCGACCTTCGGCTGCCGTGCCAAATTTTTCTGTGACTGTATCACTCCGTATCTGAGCTGCAAACCTCAACCACAGCGTGGTCCCCGGCTTCAAATCTATCAAGAGAACATATGGAGAGCTGCTTTTTATATTTGGCCCCCAGCAGTAACCTCAACATTTTCCCACATGCTGAGATGAGGCATCGTTCATTTTTAGAATCCGTCTTTTCTCTCCTTATTTAGAGATGTTTCACCATTGGCTCGTTGGGGGTTTTTGGTCAGTTTTGGAGTGGTTGGGTCACTTGGTGCCATCATGGGGTGAACAGAACAGTGAGCATTTGTTTCCATGTTATTAATCAGATCTTTTTACAACCCCAAAGGTGCTGTGAACTGTGCTGGGAAGTTTTAATTATTCACTGACCCTCAGGAACACAGTAGGGAAGGCTAAGATTGTCTTTTTTTGTCTGTTTATTCATCAAGATTTAGGGGGGAAGAAAGGAAGAGGGGGGAAGGAGTGAAAAGCATCTGTGACACTTCTGCTATGAATAGCAGAGCAGAGGAAAAGGCCAGGTTCAAAATTGTGAATGTATTTCCTTTTTAAGAGATTAAAAATGCAGCTTCTCTGCAGGAGCAAGCTATGGAGCAGGTTGAAGGGGAGTCATGGCAAAGATGATCCCATGATTCTGTTTACCAAAACAAAAGTAAAATCAGGAAAACCAGGGCAGCTGCTTCTCAGAGAGGGGATAGGAAAGGCAGACTGCCCACCCCAGGCACAGCTGAGCTTGTTTAAAATTCAGATAGAACTGACAGACAGACAGACAGACTGTTCCTGCAGGGATCACAGCTCTGCAGCCTCCTGCCAGAAATCCACGAGGCCGGCGTGTTCCAAGTACTGCTGAGCAAGGCCCTATGAAATAAGGAGAAATGACCACAAATATGCCTGTGCTCCAAATTCCTGAGCAGCTGGCACTGCTGGCAGTGCTGCTGGGACAGGGAGCAGCCAAATCCACAAGGAGCATCCTCAGCAAGGGGGGAATTTGCTGCACTGCCCCACGTCCAAACCAATCCTGCCTGGAGCCGTTTGGAAAGGGGATTGTGTTTTTTTTTTTACAGAACAGCTTCCCAAAGCTGTTCTTGTCCCTCCAAAGGAAGAACCCACTGCTGTGGCACTCAGGCACCTGCAGGGTCTCTGCTCACTCTCAATGGATCCAAACTCAAAGTTAATTTGAGGAAATCACAACCTGGGAGACAGAAAGTGAGGAAAGGCAGCCAGTATTAACCAGAGAGTTTCCCAAGATCTAATATCTTCCCTTCTCTTTAAATATAAAGAATATGGGGGGAAATGGGCCACGTTTTTTTTGTGCTTTTGATCCTGAAGCTGACAATGAGGACACCACAGAGGAAAATTCCACTGAGTACCAGGGGTTGAATAAACATATTCCAGAGAAGGAACATATTCCAGAGAAGGAACATATTCCAGAGAACAAGCATATTGCAGCCTCCAGGTGCAGCACATAAGGTAAGCATGGGTGCCATAATCTCAGGAGAGTGATTTCCTGCTCTTTCAGCTGCCCATCCTTCCTCAGAATCTGGATTTAGGGATGGATCCCAAAAGGAGCCTCAAAGCCCTTTGATGAGGTGCCTGTTCAGACACCATCCCAAACTGAACATGAAGTTTTTCTCCATCCTGTTTTAACCAACACCCACTGATCTTCCCTGCTCCCACACCATGAAGTCCATGGTTAATATCTCCAGTGGGTTGGCCAAATTCAGGGAGATTCCCTTTGTTCTTGGGCCACCATGGAGAGATGACATGGGAGCAGTGGCCAGGCTGAACTTGGGGCTCTGTTTCCACCAGCACTGAAAGTCCTGAGGACACAGCAAGTCTTTGATGAGCACCTTGGACACTGAACATCACCCTGTGTTCTTGTATTTCAATGAGGATTGAGGAAGAAATCATAGTTTTCCACATGGAGGAACGGTTGCATGGCCTTTCTCAATTTGGGAAATGGGATTTTAGTCCTGACTAATATTTTTTTCTTCTCTCTGCTTCCTGTCTCCTAAACTCCAGAGCATCAACCTTTTTCCTCACTGTGGAAAGATCCAAACCCCCATTTGTCCCAGATAACATATTTTGGATTGTTTGATACCACACACTGCTGTGTTTCCAATTAGGTTTCCTTGCTTTTATCTTTTTCTGTGTAATCTATTCAGTCCCTCCCCCTAATTAGAACCTTATTTGCCTTTTTCCCCCTTTCAACAGTGTTTATCCTTCACATTGTTCCCTCCATCTCTGCTCAGCGAGACTGACTTCTGTTATCTTTGTTTTTTAAATATATGTTTAGGTTTTATTGGCACAGACATTTGTTTGAGCGATCCAACTATTCATTACAGACCTCATGATTTTCCACAGTAAATTTTCGAGACAATCAACACAGATCAACATTATTTCGTGTCTCATTCCACATTCTTTCGGAGAGTTATGTGTTATGAACAGCCCAATGCTTCAGATTATTACCTTCCATACACAAGATACCCTCGGAATCAGAGGATATCTGATGATATTCTGATGGCTAGACTTCCAGATGTTTTATTTTATTTATCCTGCTTGGCTTGTTTTCTAGGACCGAGTCCAAACCAGCCTCGAATCTCAGGGGTTGCTCAACAGATTCTGTGAGGGGCTGTGAGAAGTTATAAAGCAAGAGGGGAGGAAAAAAGTCCTTGCACAACAAATAATTCTGCAAACTCCAGTATTGTCCTTGTGTGTTTAAAAGAAATGTTGATTGATAACATTGTAAGAAGATTAATAAGGAATTTTAACATGGACTTTTGGGACAGCATGGAAATTCCCCAAATAAACAGATTTCTTGCTGACAAAAGTCAGGAAGAAACTTTCCAAGGGCAGCTTTCCCTAAGTGCTAATAGGAATATTTTTCCTGTAGAGGATGGCACTTGTGTCTGGGAGTCAGGAGAGGTTCTGGACGTGCATTTGAGTCAGGATATCAGCCTCCATTCCCAGAAAATAAATGGAACAAGGGTGAGAGGAAGAAAACCACGAGCTGTGGTGTCCTCCTGCCCATGGAGCTCAGGACTGAGGAGCACCTTCCTGGCAGGAATTACCAATTACCATGTGCAAGGCAGCACATCCAGAGATTTAAAAAAGAGGCAGAAGAGGCTTAAAATGGGGCAGAATAAGCAAGCCAGTAAGTTCACAATTCACAATTTCACCTTGATGTGTAAAGACATTGACAGTTTTCATTTATTGATAGGCGAGATGGGTATTTTAATAAAAACATCTCTGAGAAGAAGACATTTCAGTCCACTCTACTTTCCCTGCAGTTCCCCCCTGTTTTTGGTATCAAATGAGGAAATTTAGGGGCTTGGAATGAAACATTTGCATTTAAGTGAGGAGTTTTCACTTCCAGGAAAGCCTAATTCCACCAGAAAAATCACCAAATTAATGATGGACACCACCATGGTTTGGTTATCCTGAGGAAACCTGCATTGCTTGGCAGCTTTGGAGGCACCACCCCATTCCCTGGAGCTCATGGGCTGGGAACCTCCCCAGCTAGGAGGAATCCTCTGATTCTGGATCTGGATTGGGAGGAAAGTTTGTGGTGGTGCCAATCATCCAGATCCAGAAAAAAAGGGGTCTCATTTCTCCCAGTGTCATCTCCCACCACTGTGAGATAAAAGCCAACCCTGGAAGTGTCCAAAAATGTGGATGTGGCACTTGGGGACACGGATTAGTGATGTGTTGGAACCCTGGAAACTGAGAATTTTGGACTTTCTGTGCTGATGGGCACTGACCCCAAGAAAACACTACTTTTTGACCTGAGGCCATGGAGAAGGCTTCCAAAATTGAGTGACAAAACTGGAATTGTGGGTGTGGGTTTGAATGGAAGTGTGTGGTGTCACAGGGTGGAAGATTTGGAGTTAGAGGTTTTGGGATGTGGAGCAAGGTGGAGGTTTTGGGGCAGAGACTTGGTCCTCCTTCTTCACCTTCTTCTTCATGGTCTGGCTGATCCTTTTTAATTGGGGGGGGGACTCTGCATTGCAGGTCATGGGTGGTTGGTTGTTGGGTTGGAAGTAGGGATAGTTTGAGTGGCTTTTCTTAATTGCACAGTTGGTCCTTGGGAAGCCTTTTGGAGAGAGAGGTTCGGCTCCATTTTTGGGTTGCTAGCTTGAAGTGCTGCAGAACTCTCTGTAATATAGATAAGAATTAATAAACATCTCAGTCCAAACAAGAAATACTGTATGGAGCATTTAATCCTGACCCTGGCAAGAAAAAGAAGATAAAACAGGATAGTGGTGGGCTTGGCACTGCTGAGGGTTTTGCCAACCTCAGTGATTCCATGATTCCACTCTGTTTCCTTCAGTGGAAATCACAAGTTCAGTCACAGGTGAATCCCTGGTCACCTGCATTGTCCCTCCATGATTCTTGTGGGTTTCCAGCTCCCAAATCATGGATCCAAGCTGAACCAACCACACAGCCAAGCACACAGCCCAACCTTGTCAAGTTGCTCTGGAATTCCTCTCATCAGGTTTTGTGGCTTTGATTCCCTGCAGCCCCCAACACCAGCAGGGCTCTTGGGAAAGGCAGCAAAATGAGGCAAAAGAGACAAAAATAAACCACTTTTTGTGAGTGTTCAAGGAAGTTTAAAAAGCCTTTTTGTCATTTTAAGCCTTTCCCTCCAATTTCATGCAAATCTCTTTCCTCTCTCTCAAACCGAGTTCAAAACTCACAGGCTGAAATTCCCAATACCGAAAAAAAAAAAAAAAAGAAAGAAAAAAGGTAGGAAATTTGAGGATTTTCCCACCCCACCCCACTTTCAACAGCTTCCAAACCTTTTTACTACGACGGCCTGAGAGGGCTCTTTATTTTTACAGCTGCTGCATACCTACTTCTCCTCGCTGGAAGACGCACACGCAGCTCCAGCGATCCTAATCTTCCCATTCCAGGAAAGGAACCAGCTGTAAATCCACTGCAGCAAGATCAGGATACAGCACCAGGGCTGTTGTTCTGCCCTCCTGCTGCTTAAGACTTCCCCTGAACAGCTCTCACACTCACTCCTGTCCTGCCTCCAGGAGCCTGTGTTTTAAGAATCCCTTCCCATCTCCCAGTCCTGCCCTCAAAGACATTGGAATTAGGATTTTCCAGATCTGGTGAGACACCCCTGGAAAGCAACACTGGAGTTTCTTGGTTTCTTCCACCGTGAGAGCACCCAAGAGAGGGGTTGGGTTTGCATCCACTCCCAATTTCCAAACAAATGGCAGGGATAAACTCACCCTCCCTGTCCCTGGGTGATGCAAATGAATTTATTTAACGATGTGCAGCACAGCTTCTTCCCACTTTTACTCCAAGCAGGATTATCCCTATCCCTGCTGATGTCTTGTCATAGGGCAGGCTGTGAGAACAACAAAAATACTGGCATTATCCAAAAAAAAAAAAA
>JAOTQZ010001283.1:1682866-1695814 GCA_026546895.1 Pogonocichla stellata
TTTTGCAAAAAACCAAAACATTTTGTTTCTGAGAAAAAAAAAAAAAAAAAAAAAGCCAAGGCACAGGGGAGGTTCAAGTGGCTTGTCCAGAATCCCACTTGGGACTTGCACCTACATCTCCTAAGCCACAAGTGAGTCTGTCTTCAGTTAAACTGTAATGTCAACAGTGATTTCAGGCAAATGCTGAAAAAATGGGTCCAGTTTTACTGGTAAAGGCGCCAGGCTCTAAACCAGCCTCTGGAAGAGCTCTCCTTGCCCACACACATTATCCAGCACTGGGGTGGAACAGCAGAGAAGGCAGGAAGAGCCCAGAGAGAACATTTACCCCTCTGAACACCCACAAACCTTTCCCAAATTCCTGCTGCTCCTCTTAGGCAACCCCTGGGATTGAGTTCCCCTGAGTGACCCCGAGTTTTGGCCTCTCCAAGTCCTCCAGGTTTTCTGCTGAGTTAATCCTGCGAGTTTTCCCAGAGCACAGGGATCATGGAGACTCTCAGGATGTCATCTGCCACTTCAGAGGGACTCAGAGAGCCAAGAATAGCAGAAAGCCAGAGCAGCACATACCCCTGGGTGCTCTACAGCTGTGCTCGAGCCTAAGACCTGTAATTTTCACACCATTTCTCACCACCCTACATTCAGACAACTCCGTTTTCCCAGCTCTGCGGTCTGAACACCCAGATCTCCAATTTTTACATTGTCTTCTCATTCCAAAGGGGCTGGCTGAGCCTGGAGGCAAAGTCCTTCCAGTGCGCTGTGTTTCTTGCCTTGATTTATATTGGCTTCTGGAATTAATTCTTCTGTTTAATAATTATTTCATTAAGCAGAATGTGGTGAAAAATACCCAAACAGTGACATGGATGGGTTGGTGGATGTTCCATGATGGTTTTTCTGCACAACAGCTGTGGGTGAGGTGGGACACTGAGAACTGGAGAGGAAACCACAGCAGAAAAAGTCCATTCTTCCTCCTTCCCACCTCCTTTTGGGGGGTGAAGAAATCTTTGAAACTTTCAGTCCTCACCCATCTTTTCAAGCTAAACATGCACACTCCTCCAGTTGATAGAGGTAGAGAGGTCGTTTGAGTAATCAAAATTTTTTAAAAGGGGGGAAAAAAAAGGGGGAATTCTTTATTTGAAGGTAAATTTGTAGCTCGGCAGTTGGACCATCTGTGCAGTGACCAAGGTAACTCATCTCTCTGCTGGAACCAGACACATTCCAGCAATACCCTCACCCTAAACGAAGAAAATCTGTTCCAGATGGAGAGATTTCCAAAGAATTTTACACCTCAAACCTGCATGAGGTGTAACCAGTCTAATCTTTCATCCAGTGGGACAGTAGAGGATACAGAAAAACACCTTGTGAGGTGGATTTCTTTTCCTGACTTGGTGGGAATTGGAGCAGAAGTGTTGGATCTGCAATGAGACCTTGACACAAAACCCAAAGCTGGAGGATATTATTGCTTTGAGTTGAGGATATGTTGTTCAGAAATAACATGTGCGAACAGTGAATCCAATCTCCAAGGTTTTCAAACTCAAATGGGCTTAGATATCTAGATTTTACTTTTTTCCTTGGTATCCAAGTGAGTTTAGGGGCTGAAGACTCAGTGAATGCTCTTGTGGACTTCTGGAAGTTGTGCTGGCTCTGCCAGCCCTGAAACACAGCCTGACAACAGAACAGCACCTAAGGGACATCTCCAAAATGTAAATAAATTAAAAGTCAGACTTCTATGTTTTTTGCTGGCAAATGCAGGCTCAGAGAAACATCATCCTTTACAGTGCCAGTGCTCAACTCAAATCCTCTCAGGCCCAGGAATTTTGTAGAGCAGATTCTTGGTGAGATTATCTGTAATTTTTTAAAGGATGGGTCTTTCACAGAAACCTAAAAAACAAGCTCCACATGAGGAAAACACCTGCCAGCAACTGAAAGCAAAGAGAAACTGCAGATTGGTCAGGTCTGCCAGGGATGCCTTCTCCAAACTCCAGCTGGTCAGGGTCAAGGGAATATCTGTCTGCCTGGACCACAATGAGGGATGTAATCCCAATGCTCTGGGTGACAGCCCTTGTGAGGGATGAGGGATGAAGGTCAGCTCCAAGGGTTCCTCCATCAGAGGAGGAAGATGTTGTTGGTGCCACTCTGGCAGCCAAAATGTTTCTTGGGCTGGAGCCCTCTGTGCAGGGATCATCTCCTGCTTTTTTTGTCCTATTTTGGAGTGGGAATGTTTGAGAGGGGCTGCACATCCAACACTCATCCATCTCACAAGGCTCTTCCCAAAGTGTTCTCTTACCACCCTAAGGATGCCCATGGATATCTCTGTCGAGCCAAGAGATTTTGGGTCAACATCTAAACCAAATGGAATTCACTCTTCCAGGTGCTGTATCCATCCCTAAACACCATGATGCACATCCTGGAATATTTGGGGTGGAGGTGAAGAAAAATGTTTTTTGAGAGAGGGACCCAGTGATTGGAGCAAAAAGAAAACTGCACTAATTTAAACTAGGATCAGATTTGCTCATAAAATCAAATAAGCACCAAAATCTGTCTATCCACATATGAACTTTTCTCTTACTCTTTTAAAAAAAAATTAAAGAAAAAAATCCCAGTTTGGCTTGGATTGAACTGAGTTCAGTACAAAGACCAAAACCAGTCACTAATTAATGGTGTCTCGTTTTCTGGTATTTATGCACCATAAAAATTAATAAGGGACTTCTCTGGGAAAATAAATGGTTAGCTGGAAAGCCAGCTTTGGCCTTTGGTTTTTTCCTGTTACTCATAACTTCTCAATGAGATTCCTTGAAACTTTGAGCTGGTTCCTTCCCAGGAACTTTTAGCAACTTCCCAGAGCCAATGTTTCAAATGAGGAATTGATGCAGCCTCCCTGATATCAGAGGAGAGGGACTGAGTATAAAATTTAACTGTTCATGCTGATTTCCAGACCTCATATTCTCAAAAAAGAAAAAAAAAATCAGGAATAACACACATGAAATTTTCAGAAGCTGTGGATTTAGGTACATCTATATGTATAATTTTCTGCATTTTAAGATTTAGGCACCAAAACTTCTATGTGACCTGCAGTGGTCACATAGAAGGCAGCAGGTGCTTGCTTTCCTAAAAAAAGTCCAGAACTTGGGAACATCTCCAATGAGCAATGGAATCTTACACTGACACTTAGTTTTGTCCAATTTCCTCATATAATCCATTCTGCCACAATATAAAATATCAGCTTAATCCTTTAAACAACATAGCTGGGATTAAATGTTGTGTCTGAGCTGAAAGCTTCTGCTTTCTAGGAGGTTTAGATGTGGAATCAAGAGGAGAAAGCCACTCAGACAGCAAACAGGAGGTTTAGAGAACAAGCAAGGACCAAAATCTGGGATATCAGATATCACCTGTTTGCTGGTGGAGTTCCCACACTCCTTATCAGCCTCCCACTCCCTCAAGAGGAAAATCCATTCCACCAGCACCATTCCCACCCGTGGAAGTGACCTACAGCAGCCTGGGAGGGCTGGAGTGGGAAGGTAAGGGAGAGCACAGCAGACCTGGGGATGGATCAGCAGAGCTCAGTGGATGTGAAGAAAATGGAGCCAGGAGCTCGTTTTTAGGGCTTCATGGGAAAAAGCCTCAGATGGAATATCCTGGGTCAAATCTCCAGCTGGATTAAGCAGAGAGAGCTTTGGACACTGCCAGAGCTTTGCTGGGTGACATCAGCCCAGGGCTGGCCCAGGATCCTCTGATTTTTTGTTGTGTTTTTTTTTTTTTTTTTAACTCTGCACAATTCTCCCAAAATCTTTAATTCCAGCTTTTCTCCTCCTCCTGCAGCAGCCCAGCACTGGAGAAGGAATCCTGCTCGGGCATTTCTAGGCAGCCAGGTCTTCTTTGAGGCCTGTGGAGAGCTGCAGGAGCTTGGCTGGGGATGAAAGCAGGAATGAACAATGCTGGTTTATTCCTGATATTTTGCTGCAATATTTCAGTGATGTCAGAGCCAAACCTTCGGAAAAAAATATATATGTAGTACACAGGGTTGGGTCCAGTGGCTGGATTAAAAGAACAGGATTATTTTGATTACCTTGATTTAGAGCACCAGCGGTGCTGAATCATGTTCAGCCAAAGAAATATCACGGAGGCAAAATTTACTCCTCTGTACGGAGAAAAGCAGAGAGGAAGAAGGCAGGGAGGAAAGAAAAATGACTCTGAATCAAGAGATGAAAATATACACCGGTTCAACATTTTCTTCTTGTAATGATTTTCTTTCTTAAGCAGGCAACCACAAAAGACAGAGATGTTTAATCCATTAAAAGTGCAGCTTTCTGGACAGAATAATCCGAGTTTTGTCAAGCCACCAGCCTGCTTCTCCCTGGGTGGGCCCGGGCTGGGGAGGGAATAGGCTTTTATTTGATTCCCTCGGAACAGGTCAGTGTGCACAGGCTTCAGGGATGGAATCTAATAACCTCTCCTGGCAGGTTGTCAACAGGAGCATGGGGGAAAATGGATTTTCATCAGGGAGTAGCACAAATCTGAATTTTATCTGGTACCATGGTGGCAAGAGGGAGGATGACTTTGGGGAGAGCGTGGATGAAGTTCTGCTTCCCTTTCAATGGTTCCTTCACCAGTCATTCCCATTTTCTTCAAAGGTTGGAAAGACAGAAGATCCCCCACTTTTTTCACATGGATTCATGGAGGGAGGTTTTGACAGCCTGGCTTGAGTCAGAGCAGTGTAAACCATCTCTGGTGAAAGAAGGACTTTCCTCGAGGATTAGCAAAGGCAAGGACAATGAATAGATGGAAATCTCTCCCATCCCCTGATCCTCTCCTCTGGAATAGGGAGGACAGCACCAGGATCCCTGCATGGCAGGATTTCTGTACAAACACGGAGGGCCTGATTGGAAAACAGCAGTTATTGGAAGATAAGAGTTATTGGAAGATAGATAAGAGTTATTGGAAGATAAGATAAGACAACCCAGGCTTTGCTGTCATGAGCACCACCAACCCAACACCCTCCCTCCAGCACCAGCCCTGGGTGAGGCTGCAAATCATGGTGGATGTGGGAGGTCTAAATTCCAATTTCAGCACGTCCTTGGTCACTCTTCTTGGTACCAGTTCTTGGGCTGTTCTCCCACGGGCCTCACACCTCTGCTGTTTTTTTAACAAGTGCTCAGGGAGCTCAGTTTTTGTCTTGAGGTAAGAAAAATGGGTGAAAGCTTTTTAAAAAAGCAGCATATTTACAGCACTTGGAAAAAAAAAAGTGTTTTCCTACTCATATTATTTATACCTTCTGCTTTCATTTGCACGCAGGCTCACACAAATGTAGAATCACGGAACCGGTTGGGTTAGAAACAACCACTGAGATCTTAAAGTCCAACTGTTAACCTTGACAAAAGCAGAGAGGTTTTGCCCCTCTCTCCTTTGGGAGTAAAAAAAAAAAACAAAAAAAAACAACAAAACAAAACCTCAAACAAACATACAAAACCCAAACCAAATTGAAAAGCATCAAAAAACCCAAAAACAAACCCCCAAGAAATACAAGCTTCATCTCTTCAGTTAAAACTTCAGTTAAAGAAGATTTCCATACTAAAAATTAATTTTGTTCTCATGAAAATTATAATTTCTATTGCAACAAGCAGCAAAAGCAACTCTGATATCCCCAAACCCCCAGTACAGCAGAGGGCTGAGGAAATGTGGGCCAAAATAGAAATGTTCCATCTACAGAGCTGGACTTTGAAGATCCTTGTGGGTCCCTTGCAGCTCAGGATATTCCATAATTCCCTAATTCCCAAGAGGTCTCCACAGTGAATCCATTCCCCTCCATCCCTGGAGAGTGCAAACAGCAAAGCCCTTTTGCTGCTGCATCCCACTCTGGCCAAGGGGGAAAGTAGGAAGGATTGAGAGACAGAGGTTGAAGGTTGGGATTCCCCAGAAGGAAACTCAAAGAAAATCCCTTCTGGAAGCTCACCCTGGACCCAGGAATCTGCCTGTGGGTGATGCCTTGAAAGGTTGACCTGGAACAGAGACCAGGCAGAGCAAATGGGATAAAATAGGAATTTATTGAAAGGATCCACCTTGGGCAGTGCAAGAGCCCGGCCGAGGCTACACTCAAATCCAACATGGATCCTGGTCATGAGTTTTACACTTTTATAAGTTTTGGTTCATTTACACATTAGGGTTAATTGTCCAACCACAGCCCCAGGCTATGAAGTCTCAACCCCTTGGCTTGCCCCTTCTCCCTCACCATTGTTCATGATTTTTGAGTACCAGTTGTCCTCGATTCTCCAGTTGGGAAGGGATTGCTTTGCCTAACACCCCTGTGAAGAGAACTTACTAACACCTAAAATGAAGTTTCAGAGTTACACATCAAGCAGCAGAGAGTCCAAAAAAAAAAAAAAAATAAAAGCTAAAACCCAAGGCATCATTGGTCCTTCCTCACCAAAGTCATCTTAACCCTCTCCCTGCCTTTCTACCGACTTTGGGAGGAACAGGTTTAGCCCACCATGGGATTCACACAGAAAAACAACCAGCCCCTTGTTTCCAAGGATTTGAGGATCAACCCTGCCTGAAGAGGTTCTTTGAACCAATGGACACATTCCTGGACTTAGCAAGGCATTCCTGGTGGATAAAATACATGGAGGGTTAGGACTGCCATGTGCAGGGACAGACCTTGTGATGTGGTCCCAAAACCACACCTGAACATGGGGCTTTGGGGAGATCTTGAAAATCCATCTGGTCCCATGGGAAAGGCATCTTTATTGCTGAGGATTTGCCCAGAAAGGCTCCAAACGCCCCCAAAATCTTGTGCCTTACCCAGGCATTGAACCACACACAAACTGAGCCCCCGAGAACATGGAATTAATTGTTCATTTCCCAGAAACCTCAGGCAGTTTGTCACAGGCTAATAAAGAGAATAATGGATCATGGGGGAAAAACATAATTAGGTTCACCATATGTAGCCTAGGCTTCTGTTTTTGTTTCAAATATCAGTTCCACCAAAGTAGGAGTATTTTGTGTTTCTATGATTTCCTGAGTAAAATTGGGAGGAAATCGTAAAATGCTAAAAAACGCCCACAAATTAAAAGTTCTTATCTCGACATGAAAATATTATTCAGAATCTCTGCGGATTGTTTTACTAATTTCCAAAATGGATGATCAAATACTGAGTGATCCCTCCATGGCTGCCAGTATTTTTAATAGGCATCTTAGTCAATGTTAGTACAGCTGTCCTTTCAAATCAACTCTTCTGGTGACTCACACTTGGATCCGGAGATTTCCCGAGGTTTTATCTGCTCTTGGTGGGCCCGTCCTTGGATCCTGTCACACGAGGGAGCAGGAGGTTCCTCCTCATCCAAAACACACAACCCACGGCGCAGTGAAAAGGACACACACAATTAAAAGAGGCAGGAAAAGATGGGAAAAGGAGGAAAAAAAAAAAATTAAAAAAAGACCGGCAGGGTCATTTCATGCTCCGGCAGATCGGCATTTTTATGTAAAACTCTTGGAATGTCATATTCCTGCAGCCACCCTCCAGCCTTACTCATGGCGAGTTCACATCACCTGCTTCCCCTTGGAGCTGACATTTCCAAGGGCTTTGGCTCCCTGACGTGCAGTTGGAAAAGTGAAAGGCAAGAAAAGTCTCCACGTTCTGGAGAAAACACGGCTCCTTGCGAAGCCTCACGGAAACGTCAGCAGCCAACGGAAACGGAGACGAGGAGGCCACGAGACACTCGCCCTGCTGCAGAAAACAACTACCAGAGGAATTAATATTCATTTCAGGAGTTTTATTTCTCACATGGAACCTTCCCCAAGTCGATCTGACTGAAGGTTGCAGGAAATTTAGGAGTGCATCGACAGAGGGAGAAAGCTTTGCCCTCTAAAATCTCATTTTTCAGGTGGAAAAGTGCTTTTTGACCCCGACTGTGACGCGAGAGAGGTTTTGTGTCAATGGCTGGAGTTTTGTTTCTGCCCAGATTGCTCTTAGTCCTGAAAAAAAAAAAATAGAAAACTAAGGAGAACTCTCTGGGCTGAATAATTTTGAAGCCTCCAGTAGCTTGAAATATCTCCAAACCTATTAAACCCTGAAACCAAAATAAACATTTTGTCCTCCCTTCATGGAAGCATAAAGAATGTCTCGAGGCAACCCGTCCACTTGCCTGCCAATCCCAAATTGCCCTCAAGAACATATTCTCCAGGGCTTTGTCAAATCAGCTTTAACATTCCTCAAGCAGCAGGGGGTTCTACCACGTTCCTGGAAAGGCTTTTCCCCAGTCTGGTCCCGTGTCCTTTCAGAAAGGCACCGTGAAGAGCCCGTTACCTGCGAGCACTGGAGCTGGAGAGGAACCCAACTTTCCATTCCGTGGTAAATCCCATGCTGTCAAATATCTTTCCAGTCTGGATGCGAGGGAAAGCAAAATATTTTGAAGATTTCCTACGAAACAGGGCTCTGAGGGAAAAGGACACTTGCAGTCAATATAAATGCCAATAAAGACAAAATTTGGGAGTGAGTTGAGGTTTATTGTTTTTATTTTATATTTTTTATGTTTTATTTTATGTTTTTTATTTTAATTATGAGGTTTATTTTATTGTTTTTATGCAAAAAATATGCTGCAGCATCTTAAAAAGAAAGAGGAATAAAAGCGCCTCCTGAAACTGAAAACCAAAACTTTTCTTTTTAAAGAAAGCTTGTCAGAATTGCTGTTTACAAACCATATCAGTTTTATCAAATTGGCTTTTTCCAACAGGAAAGCGTTCCTGCAGAAAATTTCCCACTGGCTTGCAAGCAGGGCCTTGCAATATCAAGGTCACAGAGTGGGTTTTGTTTCTGCTCTCCAAGAATTTCAACTGCCCAACATTGCTTTCCCAGAAGATGCATTTCACAGAAAATTATTACATTGGAATTGAATCCTTTTAAATTGAAGGAATTTAACTATTTGAATCAGTGTATTCAGGAGCAGTGCAGACCAATGACTAAATTCAAACAGTGTTTACGTTGAGCCAATTCTTTATTTTCTCAGAATTTAAATTCTTATACCCTTGGTTTTCAAAATATATTGATTCAATTAAGAACCTAAATGTTCCTTAAATTAAAGAAATGTCAATATACAACTTGAGCTACTCCAGAATTTCAGATTAAGTCTGGGCTTGAGATGGATTCTTGAATCACAGAATGGTTTGGGTTGGAAGGGACCTTTAAAGGCAATTTACTCCAACCTCCCTGACACGAGCAGGGACATCTTCAACTAAATCCAGCTCTGTTCAACTTGTCCTTAAATGTTTCCAGGGATGGGGCATCCACCACCTCTCCGTGCCAGAGTTTCACCACCCTCATTGTCAAAAAATGTCCTTTTTTTCTATCTAATCTAAACACCAATACCTGACATAAACACCCATCCCCTCAGCCAAATCCCAGCCGAGGCACCCTCCCATCCTAAAGGCTTCTTGAACTCCCTTCCCCACCGAAGCCCCACACCATTGATTAATAATTATTTGCAGAGGGAAGCTGCCTGCACTCTCAGCCCTTTAATATTGATTAAGAAGCACTCGGCAAGGAAAGGCTGGGTGGCTCCAGCTCTGGGAAGTGCCAAGGAAAATAAAGCTGGTATTAGTGATCCTCAGCGTCTTTGCTGAGAAAAAGGCAGCATTGTGGGCTGGGAGACTGCTCACCAAAGGCAGATCTTTTCCAGCCATCCAACAACAATAACAGCAGTGGATAAATAGGTGGGATACTCGCAAGGGGAACCGACGGAGGGGACTGAAAATGAGCAAAAGGAGAAAAAAAACGAGAGGGGGAAAAAGGAAGGTGTTAAGACTTTCCAGCATTCTGAGAGAACAAGGTTTTATCCTCAGTCGGGGGAAAAACAGATTTACTAAACAGAGTGACCTCACTTGTTTGCACAGCATTCAGTAACATGAATTTTATTACCTGGGGTACCTCCATGGGAGCTTGCAAAGCCTTTCCAGCAGCCCTGTGAAAGATGCCGAGTGTATGGAAAAGACATAAACCAGCTTGAGGAAGGAATGGCACAGCTGGGGGAAACAAAAAAAAGGGAGGCTAGAAACACCCTGGTTGGGTGTATGTAAAACTGAGAGAGAAAAACTCTTTACTGTGAAGGTGGTGATTGCCCAGGGAAGCCGTGGATGTCCCTGGAAGTGTTCAAGGCCAGGCTGGATGGGCTTGGAGCAAGGGAAGGTGTTCCTGCCCACGGCAGGGATGGAATGAGATGAGTTCTAAGGTCTCTTCAACCCAAACCATTCTGAGTTTCCGTGATCTTGTGAAAACTCTGGGAAAACACTGATGTACGCAGTGAGGGATGTTTGAGCTGGGGGTGAGGAGGTTTTCTGGGAGAAAAGACCAGCCCCACCTGCGTACAGAAGCAGCTCCTTTGAGCTGGTGGGTGGGAGAAGCTGTCTCAGTGTCTCCTGGGGCTGGGAGCCCCTTGTGGACGGGAGAAGAGCAAGGGCAGAGCATTTCCACACCCCCTGAAGCAGCAGGATGCTCAGGAACGCTGCTGCCATCCCCTGAGCAGCCACCAAGGGGTGGGGACAGAAGTCCCATGGGAACAGCTTGCAGCCAGCCTTGTCCCCATCAACCCTGGACAGCCCTGGACATGAGGTGACCATGAGTGGACACTGACTGAGCAGTCACACACGAGGCAAACGATGACAAGTGTTGTGCCTGCTGTTCCTCTCAGCCAACAGCCAGCCAGGGAACCCCAGAATCCCACAGGCTTGGGTTTAGAGATCCTAAACATCACCGAGTTCCAACCATGCAGGAGTTTATTCATTGCAAATTAAACAACCTGTGATTTTCCTTTTTTTGCTTCTCGTGAGGAAATTTCTCGGTGAGAAAGACAAGAATTTTCTGGGAGAAGCACTGGAAGCCACCAGGTGAGCAAACAAAAAATTCCTCTTTTTGTTCATGCCTTCATCCTGGGGTGCTTTCAGCTGGCCCCTTCCAAGGAATTCTCTCCCAGCTCCACCTGGTGGCAAAAAGGACATTTGGGCCATTGCTGTGGTCATTGGGTCAGGCTCCAAGGGGACAGGGATTGTTCCTGCTGTGCTGTTCTGCTGGGAGTTCCTCATTCTGGGTGGCTCTGATGTGACTCCTCCCGTGGGCTGGGAACAGCCCTGCTCTGCACAGGGAAGGAAATTCAGCACCCATCCCCTGCCCATGGTCAGAGCCATGGGGAAATCACAGCTGGGAAGAGGAATCTGGGGAGAAAGCAGAGGCAGCCTGGGGCTGGCAGCTGTTCCCAGCGTCTTCCTTGGGGCTGAATTTTTCTTGAGCTGAAAGACCATCAAGAAGAGTTTGGACAACACCCTTGGGGCACAGGGTGTGACTCCTGGGGATGGTCTGTGCAGGGCCAGGAGCTGGGCTTGATGGTCCTGATGGGTCCCCTCCAGCTCAGGATAATCTGTGATTCCCTGAAGGCTTCTCCAAGTGGGGTCAGAGCAGTGAAATCTCCCAGACTGTCCTTTGGGATGTCCAAGACTGAACTCAGCTGCACAGAGCTGGCACCTTGTGTCCTCTGAGATAACCTGAAGTGTCCCACCTGTCCTGCTTTGCATCCAAAGAGTGGAGGTTGCACCTCTGCCTCATGCTGGTGCAGGTAACTTCAGCTTTATCAGTGTATTTGGCATGACTGCAATGACAAGGGGTTGTAAAAGATAAGATACAGACACCATGAGATAACACTGGATCAGTGCAGGACCCTTCAAAGCCCTTTGAATGACTGAAAAAATAAATCCTGATTAAAATATCTGCAGGATCAGGTCAGTTCCTGGTCCAAAATACCAAAATAAGTTCAGATCAGGCCCCAATTTCTCCAGGTAAAATTAGAACAGCAGCAGCAACATCATTGTCTGGTTTTTGCTGTTACCAACTGAGACAATGAAAGAGAGAGAATAAAAAAGAGCAAGGCAGTGAAAGAAACCAAGAAGAGAGGAAGAAGATTGCAAAAAAAAAAAAAAAAATCCAGCTAACTGCAGAAATGCAAAACATTCCCTAAAAGCAGGAATTAATAACGACTCTTTTTTTGCAAGCAAGAAATTTGATATTTTAAAACATATAACAGAATATATTCCTGAGAAAATAACAAGAAAAGAAAAAAAGGAATCATTAAAAAGCCCCAACTTTTTCTTAAATACTAAATACCTAATTTCTAAACATCATAATTAATCAAAAATCATGAGCTGGCAAAAATTCCTGGGCCTGGCTCATGGCTAATGAAGCTGCCACAGCCCCAGACATGCAATGCTTTGACTTCTACCATCAGGCTGATTCCAAACACTGTTATTTATGGTTGCTGGAAATGGCTTTGGGAATGCTGGGTGCATCCAATTTGGGATCTTCCACATGCCAGGAGCTGAGTGGGAAAAACACCAGGGTGTGGGACGTGGAGTCTTTGTAGAGAGTTATGGGAGCTGCAGGGGCTAATTCTGGGTTTGGAAGCACTGAGGAGGCTGTAGAGAGACAACATGGAATCAGGAAGCGTGGGGAAGGGAGGCAAAGCCAGGGCAGCACTTCCAAAAACCCTGCACCCCACAGAACCCCATTTATTCCATAAATCCCCCCAGTGCCCTGAGCTAAGGACGTATCAGAGGACGTGGAGACCAACAGAGCAGATGTCCCAATCCAACCCCCACCTATCAGTGTTGGTGTTGGTTTTTTTTAATTTGTTTTGTTTTAGTTTTGGGGTTTTTTTGTTTGTTTGTTTGGGTTTTTTTGTGTTTTTTTTCTTTTTGTTTTTAGTCAGAGTTAGGATAGAAGCACAAGAGACAGGATTTTTGTGTTTGCACTCAATCTTTCATTAAATCTTATCTATAGCACAGAGAGTTCTGCAGCACTTCTAGCTAACAAGCTAAAAGTGAGAAAATTGAGATGAATCTAGCCAGTTACAAGGAATTTTAAAGGCTAACTATCCAATTAAAAACTAACATCTATATTATTTATACTTTTGACCCAATGAC
>JAOTQZ010001283.1:1702497-1717571 GCA_026546895.1 Pogonocichla stellata
CAGCACGAAAGGTAAAATAAATGAATAAATACAAGAATTTTGTGTGCATGGGAAGGAGAGAACTGGAAAGCCAATGGGACTTTGGACACCCTTAGGAGACACAAGTCAGGGTTTCCAAAGTAACAGAATCACAGAGGTCTGGGCTGGAGGGGCCCTAAAGATGATCTTGTTCCAAGGTTTAGGGTGGGTATCAGGAAAGGTTCTTGCCCCAGAGGGTGGTGGAGCACTGGCCAGGCTCCCCAGGGAATGGGCACGTTCCCAAGGCTGCCAGAGCTCCGGGAGAATTTGGACAACACTCTCAGGGACAGGCTGGGATTGTTGGGGTGTCAGGAGTTGGACTGGATGGTGCTCGTGGCTCCCTCCCCACTCTGGTTATTTAAAGCTCAGTGAGGTACTCAACAGCTCCAGAGGTCCACAGTGAAGAAAAGGACATTTGATCAAGCAAGTCAATGTGTTGCCCGGGATAACAACAATTTTTTTAATCGTTGTCATTCCCCCACGCTAAATTTGGCCACGTCGAACCTATTCTGAGCTGCAGGCAGTTATTTTGGAATCACATCCTGATGGTGACACTCTGCCAAGGTATCCTGACTTCTCCAGCAAAGTATGATGACCATGGAATCCCAGGGGAAGCTGATGGAGTCCCTCAGCCTCCTGAGCTTGTTTAAGGATGTCATTTACAATGGATGGAGAGGCTTTTCTCCAGCTCAGGGTAGTTTGGGGGCTTAAATTAGCCCCAAGGCCAGGCTTATGTTCATGAATAAGGCTGAAGGAAGGATCCACCACAACCACTGTACAAAGACTTCCAAGAGATATGAAGGAAGAGGAGCACACTTCAAGTATAATTTAAAATACATTTATTGTTTCATTTGTTCTTGCTTTTTTTCTTTTTTTTTTGTTATACAAAGATGTTAAATAACTTAAATACATTCTCAACAGTCACTCAGAATCAGATTTATACCTACAAGCTGTACATATGAGGTAGAGAAAAATAACTTAGGCTCCCATAAGACATTGGAAAATAAACAAAACAAAACAAAAAGAAAAAACAAGAAAAATACTAATCCTTCATGTTAGTATTCCCACCTCCCTTTAAAAGGAAATGCCATCCCAGGTGTGCAAAACAAATCCTAGACCTTACATTCCTGCTTCAAATTGTTAACGGTGGGGTGGTCCAAGGGGAATTCCTGGGCTGGTTTGGTGATTGGTGTTTCAGATGGATCCATGCTCAAGGGGAGCTGGGAGGATGATCCACACACACCCTGATTTTCCTGAATTCAATCCCACCTCTATTAGCCTGGATGCCTTTATCCCCTTCTGCTGCCAGCAGGGAGAACTGGCACCTGCACGTGGGCCAAACACCTTCCAGAGGTGTCCCCACGGATTGCAGACCTGTCCTAAGGGGGGAAGGTTCAGATCCATTGCACATCAATGCCAACACCCCTCCCAACATTCCTGGGGGAAGCAATCTCCTGTCCTTCCTGCCCAGTGCTAAGAAGGGTTTTTCCCATTTCTGAAAACACTCAGCAACAACTGAGAAAAAGGCAAAATTCTGAGGTTTCTCCTGACAGGTGAATTTGATGCGTCTGCATAATTTCTTGTCTCGCTCCCCACTCCCTCCCTGCACCTGAGGAATTGTAGTTACAGGAAGCCAGAGTAAAACTGTGCTGCCAAATCCATTTTCTTTTCCTCCCCACCCACAAAGCCTCAAGATTCCCTTTTTTCTTTTGTTTGCTCTATTCAGAAATATTCCGTTTGTGGAACTTGCAAATAATTTGGTCAAACCCAAATTATTAGTCGGTGAAAAATAGATCTAAAAGCTATTCAGTGCTAATATCCAGGTTTCAGGGGGTTGAGCAGATTCAACCAGGAGGATGGAATGAGATGGATCTTAAAGACCCTTTCCAAGCCCAAACATTCCCTGATTGCTGTGATTCCTCTGGACCTCATCCTGTGCCATACTGAGCAACGTGGTCCAGAAAGGTCGCATCTTGTATTTCTTGTGGGAAAACGTCACTGTTTAAAAGTCATCACCTAATTAGCATCCTAAAAACTGAAATCCAGGATGAGCTGGCCACGGAAGCCAGACTCAACCCAACAGATGTGCCTGCAGAGCTGGATAAACCGGGAATGAGGAGCTTTACTGCACCTGTTCCGTCGGGTACAGAACAGACCGGATTTTACTGCAGCATCAACTGAGGAATTTTTCACAGGCACCATAATCCACCAGAAAATCACCTTAAGCAGCTTCTACTCCATGAAAGTACCCTGGAGAAATCTGTCCCTTCATCTGGGGTCTCATCCAAGCCTAGCCCAGCCAAAGCACCCGACTGTATGTTCCCTAAAACTGGGCAGCTGAAAAACGACGGACAAAGGGATTCCAGACCTGCGCTGAAGGAAGGCAGATGTCAGCGAGCTGGCTGACAACAAAAACTCCTCAGAAATTATTTTAGCCCCTGCTCAGGTCTCCAAACCAGCAGTCCCAAGTGTTCTTTAGGAAACAGGGGGCCCATAAGTCACTCCCTGCTTCCCAAGGTGATGGACAAACTTCCTGAATCACAGCAGATCAAATCCCCAGCTCCCCAGTTTTACACTGCCCCACTCAAAGAGATGGAAGCTGCTGCTGTTGGAACAAGCCTGGAATTTGGTCCTTTTCATTTAACCTTCCAATCTACCCAGATTATGATTTTATTTTCCCCAGCTTTTTAAGAGCCCTTCTTCCCAAGCCAACTGAGCTCAATGGCAAATCCCCAGTTATTGCAAATAAATTTGGGATTTCTTCCATCCAGACCCATCTCAAAACCAGGACGTTCAGCTAAAAAAGGGTAAACTTGAATTTTTGGGGTAGATTCTTTTATACTTCCATTAAAAGCCACTCATTTTTCATAACTCATTCTTTTAGCATTAATTACGGTACTAATTAAAAATCCCCTTTGATTAAACACTGCATGGTACAACAACTGGAGTTTTTGATAACTGGAAGGTAAGAACATAATGTTTAGGACTTGTTTTGCATTTCTCCACATCCGGCATAAATGAGTCAGTCACACAGAATAGAAGCTTGTTAAAAAACAGATGACGGGTGCAACAATTATTTCTGTGGGTTTTTATTTCTTTTAATAGAAAATTCTAATATAAAACAGCAAACATTTTCAGTTTGCCTTGTTTACAAAAATATTATATATATTTTTTTATATTTCTGACATAACTAAAATGCACTATTCAATAAAAATATTCTTCCATCAGCTAACTTCTCTTTTTAAAAAAAATTAATAAAAAAGTTATATAAATAATGGTTGCACCCCCCCCACCCCAAAACTGATCTGGGCTGGATCAGCTTAGGAGAACCAACACTTTGACACTTTTGGGGGAACAGGGGGTGAAAGGGGGTCAGGAACCAGAGATCTCCCCTCCACCCATCCGTCCTTCTCCAGTTACATCTGAGCAAAATCCTGTTTCTCTGGGGATAAGAAAAAGGGGGGAAGTTGTTTTGCACTTTTTTTTTTTTTAATACATATATATATATAAGAAATGACACCATGAAAAAGTTCAGGGACCCAAATCCACCGCCGAAGTAGTTTTACAAAACCGAGCAATTTCGTTGAATTGCACTGGAGATCCAATGGTGTGGTGGCAGAATCAGCCTCTCTGGAAAAATCCAGTTTAATCCAGCTGGGACAAAAAGGGTTTACAGGACACTCCCCAGTGTTTTACACAGGAGTTCCCAGTCTCCTACTTAGGGTTTTCCAGACTTGTGGATGGAGTAGCACTTGTACTCCATGAGTTAATTCAACTCCAAGACGTCTCTCACCATCACAAAACCCAGGCCTAGCACTCCAAAGGGTTTTGAGGTGGTTTAACATCTTCTCTCCCAGCTCCTACTTCAGTTCCACTGGATTTTTCCAAAAGGAGGCTTTTGCCCCCATTCCTTCTTCAAGGATAAGGCAAACTTTGGAAAATGCTGGAACTAAAGACCCCCCATCCAAAACACACCCACAGCGTGGTGCAGGGGGGAGAAGAAAAATAACCCACATTTGTTTTACCACCCTAGGTCAAAAGGCCAAGAAGACAAGTTCTCCTGATTTCAGAGTGTTAGTATATTTTATACACTGCCTATACATTTAACACATGTGCCTCGCTACTATTTATTTATAATTTTTTTTTTTAACCACAGGAGAATAAACCTTGCTATTTACATTATATAACAGGCAAGTACTATATCCACATGAACATAAATACAATTTGTGGTGGGTTTTTTTTTGTTATTTTTTTCTTTTTTTGTCTTTTTTTTTTTTTTTTTAAATACTTACAGAAAGCATCCAGGCTTCAGTGCGTGAGTTATAATACACAGAAGAGCTCTTTCACTCAGTAGTTCATTCACTCTTTGCTGCTTTCTTCTAGACAAGCTTGGGCAATCTGCCTTGTTTCCCACCCATCTCTCTCTCCCCCACACTGCTGAACACACCAAGCTTCCCTGCCCCATCCCATCCTGGCATTTTCTCAGCCAGGATATCCATGCCAACACTCCCCTCTCTTCTGCTTCTAGGGACTCATTCTCCTCTCACACCAGTGCAATGTGGAGTTACTCCAGCGAGGTCAACGGAGACAGAGACACCAGTGAAAAGGAGGAAAATGAGGCCCATGGTTTAAATATAACAATAATAATAATAATAATTAATAATAATAATAATGCACATAAATTGCGGCCCCTCCTTTAATTAAGAACAGATTTTAAAAAAAGAATGGGGCCAGAAATAGTAATTCAGACCCCAAAATTCCTGTTTTGAGCAGGTTTGGATCTGGCTTTACTTTGGAGGGGAAGAGCTATTCTAGAACACACAAAAATGTAACAGTGAGTTTGCACATATGTGTGAGAGAGAGAGAGGGAGAAAGAGAATTTAACATAATACCACATTGAAACCATAAGAAGGTCCTTCTGAAGGGCTTTACAATAAATAAATGTTCAATATTTATATATATATATATATATTTATGTGTCAGGGTGTGTATATATATCTATATATACACACTGAATAATAGGTTTCTAGGCAATTTAGTTTTTAAACCATTAGATAAACTGCTCGAGGGTGACTTTCCCAAAAGCTGCGAGACCTTCCCGGTGCTTTGCTGGGGTGGAGGGTGGGAATTCCACATGTGGATTCCATCCTCACTCCTCCAGCACTATCCCAACCTCCAGAATTGTATAGCAAATGAGGAAACACCAAAAAAAAGAGACATTTTTCTTCACTTTGCAGAACCATGGTGCTATTGAAGAGTAACACCCTGTCCCTCCCCATGCCCCCTCCTCAAGATTTGATGCCAACGAGCCAGGCTGAGCTGCAGGTATTTGTTACCAAGAAAACCCCAAATCTATCTTTCCTCTTCCCAGCAGATGCATATGAACAACTTAAATATTAGTGGCTACAATTTGGGGGGAGGGAATTAAAAATTAAATAAAAATAAGGAAAAAAATACTTTGAAAAATAATGGTCCATCTTGGGAAGTTGCTCTCGTTTTGCTTTACTAATTTTTGCTAATGCTTGAGAATCTCCTCTTTTGAACACCAGACTAATGGCTTACAGAAACTTGGTGGAAATTGCTACTACTGGACAATCAGTAACTGCTACCAAAAATCAAACAAAACACCCTCTGCTCCCCATTTTTTCCTTAGAAAGCTTCGTTCAGGCATTCACAGGCTGCCTCCAATCCACTTTTATGTGAAGAATATTGGCACACCAAGTCCTGGATTGTAGATCTCCTCTTCCAAGTGAAAAAGAAATGCTGGAGATTGTCGTGTGTTTCACAGCATTGGAGTGATCAACCCCTGCAGTCAAATTTCTGGCTTCTCTCAGGTTGTCTCTGTGTCGATTGGTTTATTCCAAATCCACGAGTTTGTTAGGATTTAGCAGGTGTGTTTTTAAAATACAGTTCTGGATCTAGTGGTTAAAAAAAAAAAAAAATTCATCTTAAGGTCATAGGGTTTTTACATACAGCTTGTGTCATGTACCACTGCCATGGTTTAGAGTAAATGGAATGATGACCTAGGAAAGAAAAGTCAACTCCTCCAGAGGTCTGATCCAGGCCAAAACAGCTGCTCCACAATGCAAGACAGCCCCGGGTTCCAAGATTGAGAAATTTGGATTTCTCTTGTCCTACCCAAGAGAAACTCCCAAATTCAGCTGGCATAAGATTCAACAAGTTCCAGTTGGGATTTCTGAAGCAGTTACCACAGGTTGACCTCCATCGGCAAGAGGCGGGAAGAGGAGAGAAAAAACATGCGCGAAGTGAAAAATGAAACAAAAGTATCTAGTGGTTTAAAAAAAAAATAAATTTAAGACAGCGATAGTGCTAAAGAACCTGCATTTGGGCGAATTGTTTTCAATAAAGAACGTGGGATTGGACTGAAGGGGACAGGCACGTCTGGTGTTCTGCTGTCTTCCCAACCTCTTTCTTGGATCTGTTTCTGTCGGCAGCGTGCTGGACCCAACGTTTTCGAGCTGCACGTGGTGACAGTGCACGCGGATACGGAGCTGTCATCAAAGAGCTGATGCTCCCAGTGGGTCTCTTTGTCAGAGCCTGGTTTGCTCCATGTGCAGAAACTCCACTGGAAGAACCCATCATTCCCTACAAATCCCTCTCCAGTTTTAGGAGAAACGCGTCTGCTTCACGTAGCACCGCACTCAAAGGAAAAAGATCTTTTGTACCTGCTCAGATCTCTAAGCAGCTGGGTGAGCTCCAGGAATAAAGAAGTACAGGATATTTATGCCAAAGGGATTATTTTAGCCCAGGAGTTCATGGAGGATGGCTGAAACAATGTTCCAATGAGAAATGATCCATCAAACTGCGTAGACGACGAAGGTGAAGGTCAACTGGTGTCTAACCCCAGTGTGACAGGCACTTATTTCCACATGGTTGGACCTCATGAAAATTCAGTCTACAGGAAAAACAAAAACAACAAAAAAAACCAAAACAAGAAAACCCCAAAACAAAACAGCAACACAGCTGGGTCACCTGTACCCTACAAAGTGCTTATGTCTCAACATAGCTTCCAGATCCCAGAAGGTCAGTCAAACCCTGTTTGTCTCCATAGGCAGTTCTCCAAGCTGGCCCATCCCCGGGGGCGGCCGTGGGTTGTGTCAGTCCTTGCAGGTGTAAACCTCCTCTCTCTGGGTGCACTGCTTGCACTCCACGTAGCAGCACCACCGCACCTGGCACTGGCACGGGCGCGTCACCACCCGGCTCTGCGTGTTGTGCCCCCGGCCGCAGCAGATGCTGTCGCAGTTCTTGTCCTTGTAGCACTTCCGCCCCGAGGTGCCGGGCGAATAGCGACTCATCAGGCAGAAGCTCGGCGAGTCGTCGATGTAGACGAGATCCGTAGTCCTTGGGATCTGATCGCTGTGGCCGGGGATGGATTTTTTAGGCGGGGAAATGTCGCCTTCCCCCGTGGCCTCGTTGGTGGTGCTGCCCACCTTGAGCGAGGTCTCGTACTTCTGCTTCAGCTGCTTCCCGATCTCGTGGAAGGGGGAGAGCTGCCTCCAGCACGTTCGGACGGTGCACGATCCGGACACGCCGTGGCACTTGCAGGTGGTCTCCACGCCGGCTTTGATGACCTGCAGACACACACACACGGCCCCAAAGAGAATCAGTCATGGCAGAAGAAATCAAAACACCAGGTAAAGCACGGAATTTTCTAGAAGACACTTGAGGAACAGAAAGTAGATGACAGTGCAAAAAGTATCTGTTGGAAGACACATCCTACAGGGAATATTTTTTTTCAAAAGGCTCTTAGTTCCCAGAGTATGACATTTACCTGCAAAAACTTTGCTTAATTGTCTAATTAAAGATACCAGAGAGGTGCACAAAGATTGTCCAGTGCTGCTGCTCATCATGTAGATAGATATCTGAAACTGTGATACAACTAAGAGATTAATACATATTGCGACACCTATTTATCTTTGTCAATAATAAGTAGATAAGATATAAAAGTGGAAGAAGTTGGTTTAGTGGAAAGAGGTGGGGTGGCACATGCTCCAGAACAGGGGTGTGGACAGTAGGAACCTTCTCTGTACCACACCACCCCAGACCCAAGTATGAGCAGAAGTAATCTTAGTTAAGCATCATCAACTGTCTGATGCTAAACAAAAGATCCCATCCTTTGAAAAAATAAACTGCAATAAAGAAGTTTCATGGCACAAAGCCACATCCATCTCCTTAGAAACAGCACTGGAATGTTCCAGCTCCCCTTCTCCAGAGAGAGACTGTCACCTGGGATACCTCCATGGGAACACAAGAGCAGAGATGCTATTTGGACAAGCATAGATACCCCACATTTTGTCCACAGATTATAAACACAAATTTGTATTTCTAATTTTCCCACCCTGCCACTTCCCCAAAATTAGGTTCTATTGGCTTTAAATGGGTAAGGTGCAACCCTCCCTCAGAACAGCAGGCGACAACAGAGTTTGTTTCACAGAGCTGGGTCCTGACAAGGTACCCAAGTATGGCTGAAAGTGCCCTTCCTTTGGGCATCTACGGTACCTAAAAAAGAAGAAAACAAACCCCCCTCCCGTGCCCATGATGGCATCTGGCTACGTTGTGGCCTCCTGACAGCAGAGGACTGGCTGCAGTCCATTTCCTGACCATCCGGTCCTTAATTATTTGGCTGCACAAATCCTGCTGAGCCCCATGTGCAACCGTGCAATAGGTCATGGACTCGGAATTGGGGCCTGGCCCAACTGTGATATTCCAGAAACATTTTTAGAAAGACAATATGCATAATGCAGCCCTCAGCAGAGCCTGTCCAATGGTCACACTTCATTCCTGTGACAGCCAAAGACCTTTGCAAGTGCAATCCAATAATACACAGTAGCATTCGAAGCGGTGACGGGTTACAGGGGGAGATGTGTTGCTGGTTATAGCGCTCAGCTGGGATGGCTTGGGTAAGGGCTGTCACGCTTTGTGTGCCAAAGTGTCTCGCCAAGTCCACAAGAAATCCCACAATGTCAGACAAGAGCGTGCAGAACACATTTCAACACCGTGGGGGTGGGAAAAACCCCAACCCTCACCCGCGCCCTCCCTCGTGTAAAGTCCCGTTTCACTGCCTGCCCAGAAGTGAGAGCTGAGCTCGTGTGAAACAAAGCTCCTCCACCTGATTTCACGCCCACACCATCAGCAAACCGGGCAGAAATTGCTGGGATACTTGGGAAAAGGCTGCACACTGCAGTCATTCTTCCATTCAGGCTTTCCTCAACCTTTCCTCCTCCCCCAGCACACTTGCATCTGCTCCACCTGGAACAGGAGACAACCCCCATTGTACAGGAGTTGGGAAGGCAAGAAACCAACAGCAACTGGCTCAGCTTGGAGCTGATTGAACAAGACAGGGTCATGAAACTCAGGAAGGGAACCTGGAGTCGGGGCAGCTCTTGTCAGGAGCTCTCTGGAGCTCTGTGGGAGTGCTGACGTTGCAGGAGCACTGCGGCCAAGGCATCCACGTGGGGCTGGTGGATACAGCCCAACACGTGTTGGAAAACCTGATCCTGATGGATGGGCAGCTGGCTGATGGCAGAAGACCTTCAGTCAGGTGTAAGCATGTAGGTTTAGGCACTTGAATCACATCAGCCAGCCAGGGTTGACCTCACCCAGGCAAACACTTGAGTTTAAACACCTCTGCTCGAGAAACACCTCAGAACTCCTGTCAGAGTCAGGGGAGGACCCTGCAGTGAGGCAAACACCTGCTCCACTGAACAGCTCTCCAGGCTCCCACTGACAGCTGAGCACACCTCCATCACCAGTGGGAGCCTGGGGACCCAGCTCACACAGAGGCACCTCAGTTTAGGGGATTCTGTGAGCAGAATCCCACCCTCTGGGCCAGACTCAGGTGTCTAAACATCTCCACCTAGCACTAATGGAGGTGCTTTAAGACATTCTCCTCACACCAGCTGTCCCTCCAGCAGCACAAAGGTCCCTCAAGGAGCACTAATAAGTGTATTCAGGTAAATTAACTCTGTTCTCCTCATTTGGGGTCAAATGAAATTCCAAATGAACCCCAATCTGGGTTTTCCTGACCCACTTTTAGCTCGAGGCTGGGACAGCTCAGGTGTCAGGCACTGGTGGACCATAACAGGTTTCCATTGTCCCCATGCCCATGAATGCACCAGCTCATGAGACGCAGCGTGTGGGTTTTCACAGGGCTGCCATGCCAGTGCAGTGCATCCCAACTGCCCCGCAAACCTCCTCCTGCGAGGACCGGGACGGGCTCGAGAACGTTACGAGGCAGCAAGAGTGAAAATCCCAGAAAAATGCCCTGCCCAGGCAGCCTCCCCTGCTGCTGTCAGTCACGCTGCAGCTCCTCGAGGCGCTGCGTGATGGGGAACTGCTGCCTCCGGGCCCAGCCACCCACGAGCCAAAATGAATCTTGGCAGAGCCCTTGTGCTTCCCGTCCCGCTCCCCAGCTCCCACAACCACCTCTCCTCCTCTTGTTGCGAGCTCCTGTCAGAGACACTTAAATCCACCTCGTTTCTTCAGGAAGCACAGCAAGACGGATCCAAGTCAGCAGGTTGCTTGGAGCAGGGGTGGAGAAAGCTTTGCTGGCTGGATCCTGGGACAAATGTCTGGATCGTGCTGTCAAACCTGGAAGGGCTTCCAGGATAGAAAAACGCAATATTTATTCCCAAAAAAACTCTTGGTTAGATGAGGAAGAATAAGGTTTTACCATACAAAATCATATTTCGAGAGGTGTAGTAGCTCATGCTTTCTTTTCAAGGCTCATCACAGTTCAGAGCTTGATTTACCTGCATCCTACACAGCCCTGAACCTGCTCTGAACACACCCCTGAATACTCATTTTGTCTACACCAAGGATATGGCCACCTGCACGTTTGTCACAGATGTGAAGCAGAATGGCTCAGCTTCAATCCAAGGCACAAAATTAGTTCATGCTCCCCATGGCCCCAACTCCACAGTTACCACACAGCAGCAGGGTTGTAGTAACTTAGGAGTAACAGCAACTAGGAGCATCCTTTTAGTATTGGGTGCTGTAGAGAGCTCCTACCATGAAAACAAAGCCAAACAAAGAAAAGTGGTGGGTCAGGGATGGCATCACACGTGAAAATTCTGTCCTCCCACTCTCCTCTGAGCAATCACCTGGTTTGGCAGTCTCAAACAGAACAGTTTGGGAGGAAAATAAGGATTTTTGAGCTATTCGGCTTGACTAAGGAACACAAATTCCCACTGACCTTGCTGTGAGAACACCCAATACACAGAGTAAGGAAAACACAAAGCAAGACAGAACCATTTTCCCTGGGCTTTGCTGCTCGGAGGAGATCAGACAGCGCTGCTGGACTGCCCTCCCAAGTGGCTTCACAAGGAGCCACGGGGAGAAGGGATCACAGCAGAGCATAGCTGTGCAACATGCAATCCCTCCTCCCCACAATGGTGTGCTGCGAAGCTCAGCCCCAGTGCCCCCGTCATGATCAGTCTCAGACATGCCGCAACACACAATTTCTCAGTGTTTCAGCCGAAACGCCGAGGACAGGATTCCCATTCATTCCCAGCTGGGTCACGGGGCTCTGGGGGTGGGTTTTTTTTTTTGTTTTTTTTTTTTCTCTCAGACAACCCTTGTCTGGGCAGCAGCAGCAGCGCAGGGCGGACACGCAGCCGTGGGAATTCCTCGCTCGCTGCTCCGCTGTCGTCACGGCTGGGCTGCGGCTCCAGGGCTTCAAACCATTCGCTATGCTCCGGGGGAGAGCAGGCAGCAAACCCTCCTCCTCGGGGGCAGCTCACCCAGGGAAAAGCCTTGCCTGGCTCTGGAGAGGGCTTTGGGACGCCTCCCCACAAATCCAATCCCTTCCATCCCCCGTATGCAGAGCCCTCTTCAATTTAAGTAGGCTTAGTCATTCTCTCAGCTCAAGTATTAATGTTTGTCTGGACAGCAGCCACGCTCCCCACACACAGCCAGTGGACCAGACTTGTCCCTTCAATGCCATTGCCTGAATTATGAAAGTTTCACAGATTGTTGGAAGTTGTCCTTTCCTTTTTTCTCCCACCTTGCTAAAAAAACCCTTCTTTTCATCCTGTTCTCAACCTGCTGTTTCAGAACAGTTTTCCCCTCCCACCACCCTTCCCTCTTCAAAAGACAGGAACACTCATATTTTAGTGACATAGGTATTAAAATACAAACATTTAATCATAGAACAACATAACCCTACTTCAAATTGAGAACTTCAGAAGTATTTTCCCCATGCTCAGTATTCCTAGCATGCTTCCCATGCTAAAAAAGCTCCACATAAACAACCAACTGCAATCACTTATGGGACACAGCAAGCGATTTTTTTCCAGAGTATTGATTTCCAGGCCTAAGAAAGGCTTTGGCTGAGCCATTCTCAGCCTGAAAGCAGAGGAAAATCCAGAGAGCACGCCTGGGCATTCCTACCTGTCATAACCTGCAGCAATTAATACCAGTGGTGGCCCTGAAAACTGATCTGTACATTAAGAGCTCTTCTCAGGCTGTTATTTGCTGGGTTTGATTTGTACCTTGGTGAACTCGTGATGCCCCATTTCTCACTGCAAGCACATCCCTAAAAAAACTGCCAAAAGGATGCTTTAAGTCTCTTTTCTAATTTTTTTTTATACACCAAGTGGATTGAGCTCCAAAACAGCAATTATTGCACATCATGAGAGTGCAGCAAAACCTGGAGTTCAATTGGAACTGTGTTAAGGAGTAGGAACTGTGTGAGACTGGATGGCCAGTGCTTGTAAACACTGTCTCTGCAACAGGAGAGTTGTGCCTCCCTCTGCCTGTGTGTGACCTTTAGTGAGTCACTTAATCTTTCTGGGTCTCAGTTTCCCCCCTCTGCCCAGCAGAGCTCCAGAAATGAAGAGGGTGGCATGCTCTGATAACGTGTTATGTGATAGCTCATGAAGTTCCTCAGACAGATGATAGCTGGGCAAACATCTCCCTGATATGGAGAGTGCATCTCCAGCCCTCCAGAGAGGTGCCTGCCAGCACTGCCTGGGGGGAAAAGCCATTCCTCACATGGAATTCCAAAATAAGCAAGTCAACAGCAAGGGGAAGTCCAGGCACCTCCCACCATCCTCTCCAGAGCATCCCAGATGGTTTCAGGTGTAGCTGTCTCAGGATGGGTCTGGATTTGAAGCCTACAAGGGTGACAAGGACCATGACAGGGGGATGGGACAAGCCAAGCTTTAAGGTCCCTTCCAACCCAAGCCATTCCAGGATTCTGTGATCCTTCAGAAACACTTGCTGTGCACAGACCAAAACATCTTGTGCAAAAAAACAATGAAGCCTCGTGAAAGGAACCAGTTTCAATGCAGGAAACTGCTTAAAGGAGAGATCTTTTCTTGTTCTCCATTTCTGCCTCGCCACAATTTTGTATTAAACACTCTCAGCTCTCAAGACAATTGTGGTTATACACTTCAGGCAAAGGTTTACATCCCTCCTTCTGGAAGGATGAAGGAAAAGGCAATGAGAACATGATAATTTTTTTTTTCCTAGGGTAACAGCAGCCCCTTTTAATTGTGCCCCTTGGATCTGTAAGACATGCTTGACCAGACATACCTCTGGAAGAGGTCAGCACTCCTGGGATTAAGAAACTTAGCAATGCTCCAGAGAGGGAGTATGAAAGTCATGTTTAATGATACTTTGCTGAGAAAGTGGGCAAATTTAATTAAAACATCACTTACTCAAGCCCAGTGGAACTAATTGAGTGCTCTAATATTCCGCCTTTTCATTAATGGGTTACAAAAGAGGGCTGCACTTGTGTGTACAAGGGGGAAAGGGGGGAGCACAGAGAGAAGATGAGAGCTTTAGCAAGGCTGCCTGGGCTTCATTTAATATAACTCAGAAACTTCATTGCTGGCAATGGAGCTTTAATACAGTTGACTTGTCTCCCCCATCCCCTCCACACACACATCTCCCCCCAAAACACCCTCTCCACCCAAGACCCCTCAGAAAGAATGGCTGAATGAAGGGGAGTAGATCTGGCAAAGGAAGGGAAATTGCTTTTTTAATAAGTGGCCTATTCAGAACTCCTGCTTTTCAATAAAGAGAAGGCTGGAGAAGTCCTGGTCTAATTACCTCATCCTCACACTAGACAAGCTCGCCCTTTCATTAACCACTGAGGTCATATCATATAACTTGGTGAGCCACCACGGGCACAACATGTTCAGTGATTATTTCACTGGTGGCAGCAAAATTACAGGCAGCCCATCAAGGTTGTAAAAAAGCAGAAGTAAAATCATAATTAAACGAGAACGTCTACCAAGAGACACTAAAACTAGGCGGGATAGGATCATGTCACCCTCGCAGAAACACACGGATTGTTTGCTGCTGTGGCACCATGGAGAAACTGCTGTGGTGACCAGGAGGGGAGAGGGTTGCTTGCCAAATTAGTCAGTCCAGCACAGGTCCTTGTTTTGCTGGGTCTCAAGGGACTATTTGTATGTTTTGCCACGTTTGGGAGTAATTAGATGGGGAAAATGACATGTAATGAATCAGTGGGAGACCACCAAGCTTGTGCTGTGTCTTTCATAGGGACCTCTCCACTCCCTCAGTGAACACACACGCTGCAAGAACTCCAGCTCCAAACTGTTCAGCTCCAAAAATGGCACAAATCAAGGCTGTCTGCACTCCTATAGTGCCTTTGATCCACCCCAAATCAAACCCAGATGAGCTATTGTTCCAATAACCACACCAGGTTAAGCCCAAAGTGGTTTCAGACTGCTGCAGTCGCTGGATGAGCAAACCCTACTTGATGGTTGCAAAGTCTTTAAGGCAGGAGTTGGTTGGTGAGCAGCTCCTTTGAAGACACAGGAAACGTGCTGAGAATCATATTTAACTCCCTACCTTCCTCAAGGAAAATATCCATCAACTCAGCAAGGAACGCAGTAGTGCTCTCAGCCTCCATCCTCTCATCCCTGCACTTGCACTGTGTGTTGGTTGATGTGGCCAGAAATGTGAATTCTGTCCCCATCTGTTAACACCAGGTGGGGCAGTGACCCTGATCTCCTGGCACATATTATCTGCTAATGGGCCATCTTTAAACCAGCTGGGCAATC